>CM035406.1:250480427-250727927 GCA_020310875.1 Ceratopteris richardii
GTGACACTTGCAATAGATCTAAGGCACCACAACATAAGCCTCATGGCCTCTTGCAACCTTTACCTATTCCAGAAAGGCCATGGGCTTCATTATCTATGGATTTTATCACAGATCTACCAAAGTCAGATAAGTATGATGCCATTCTTGTTATTGTGGATAGATTCACCAAGATGGCACACTTCATTCCAACTACAAAGTGTTGGGGATAAAGGCCCCAAGGACTCTCCTTTTGTATATTTTGACCCTTCCATGTGAAAGCTCTCTTCGAGAGCTTTCCAGACATATTTTTTGTTGTATTTTTTGGACCCCAAATTGGGGAGTTATAGGCATTTACATTATTTTTATGACTTTTGGTCATTGGCCATGTGTGAACATGCCCAAATGACCTAAAAGTCACATATCAATAAGACTTGGTCCCATATCTCTCATAACTTGATTGGGACTTCTTCAACTTCAGCTTCTCCATCTTCTTCTCCAAATTTCTGTGCAGGTTTCTCTCTCTACTTTCTCTCTCCTCACGCAGCAGCCCACTCCCTTGGTGTTTGGAGCAACCGAGCACACCACGACGTAGCTCTCCACGGCCTCTTTCAACTGGTATCAGAGCTTTGAGCTGTTCCATCGCGACAAAGTTGCTCAAACTGTTTTTCTACTTCAGCCTATGTTGAGCTTAAGGTGTTTTCTTGCATTTGGGAGAATTTCATCGCGAAAAACCTTCCTTTTTCGCGATAAAAGGGCTGTTTTTGGAGGATTACTTCAGCCCGGAGCAAAGCTGAAGCAAATTTTGTGCTTTTTAGAGAGTTTCATCGCGAAGAATCTCTTCTATTCTTCTTTTTGTATCCCCACAGGTCTTTTTCAGCATCCACATTGCTGATTTTTTCATCTACAGGTCTTTTGTGGCAGAAATTCTCTCATTTTTCAAGTGGGAGGACATGCACAAAGATTGAGGAAGTGCATACTTGCTGGAAACTTATTACAGTAGGTCATTTCTTTGATTTTACAGGTCATATTGCTGCAAAAATTGGGGCTTTTGTGAAAACAAGCACCCATTGCCTTGGTTTTACATCTATGTATGCCTTTTGTGGTTGAAAAACAACAAATTTGTTGTTTTTGATGCAATTACAGCTTGCTGGAATTTTCTGAAATTTTCTGCAGAAAATTTCAGAAATTGTTTTTTGCAAGTTTTGAATAGTTTTTGGGCTTAATTTCTCAGCTATAGTCTCCTAAGGTAATTGCGCACAGGACAGCAGGTGAATTTTACCTTTTTGGTGAAATTTTGAAGCTCTTAGTGTGCAAACATGGCCTCTACCTCCTCTGATGTCAAAAGCTTGTTTGAGATCAAGAGATTTGAAGGTAATGGTTTCGATTTGTGGAAAGAGAGAATGTTGGGCATCCTCTTTCTTAAAGATTGTGAAGGGGCTCTTGAGGAAGTCAAGCCTGAAGATATGACAGATGCAGCATGGATGAACCTAAACAAGAAGGCCATCACTTACATCAAGATGGCTGTATCAGATGAAATCTTAGTGGATTTGAAAGGCCTTACAACTGCTTTTGAGGTATGGGAGAAGCTGAAAGCCACTTATGAAAATACCACGCCTGTAAATCAAGTGCATCTTATGCGTAAGCTAGTGTGTATGCAGCTTGATGAGTCAAAAAGTGCGGCTGAGCACTTATCTTTGTTTACAGGTACTCTTTCACAATTGCAGGACTCTGGATTACCTCCATTTGATGATAAGCTTAAGGCCATCTTCTTGTTGATGACCTTACCTGATTCGTGGGAAACATTGGTTGTTTCACTTTCGAATAGCCCCGGTCTTACCTTTGATGGTGTAAGGGGTTCTATTTTGAATGAGGAAATCAGGAGGAAAGCTAGTGGAGAGGGCAGTGGTTCAGCCAATGTGGCTAGAGGAAGAACAGAAAAGAAAAGTGGAAATGTACAGAGGAACAGGAGCAAAAGCAAAGGCAAGGCTGAAGTGACTTGTTATCAATGTGGTAGGAAAGGTCACAAGAAGCCTGATTGCAGATTCTATAAAGCTGAACTAGAAAGAAAGAAGAACACAGGTGACAGGAAGAAAAAGGACACCAAGAATGAAGCACATGATACCTCAAAGGACAAAGACAAAGAGAAGGCCAATGTGGCCTCTAGTGTCATCATTGAGGAGCTATCAGATGCAGAAGATATACTTTGTGCTACTATGGAAGCAGAGCATGCTGAAGTTATTGATCCTTCTATTAATATTCATGCACAAGATATGCAGATCACAAAGAGGGATTTGATTGATGCCTTGCTTACTGTGAATGATGCTTTGTCACAAACATGGATTGTAGATTCAGGTGCATCGTTTCATGTAACTCCTATTAAGGAGTGTTTCACTACCTTTCATGCAGGCAGCCATGGACATGTATATCTTGGAAATAACCATGCTTGTTCAATTGAAGGTATTGGCACAGTGCATCTCACAGTGGATGGTACCAATGAGCTGGTTTTGCATGATGTAAGGTATGTACCAAGCATCAAGAAAAGCTTATTGTCTGTTGGGCAAATGGATATGCATGGATATAGTACCCTCTTTGAGAAGGGGTCATGGAAGCTTATCAAAGGCTCTAGGCTGATTGTTAAAGGTACAAAGAAAGGGACTCTTTATTGCTTGCATGGTAAAGCCTTGCTGGGCAAGTTTATTGCTTTGGCTGAAATCCATTCACATATGGAATTATGGCATAAAAGGCTTGGTCACATGAGTCAAAAAGGCCTTGATAAACTATGTAATTTGGACAAGTTTGATGCTAAAGGCTCAAAACTTGATTTTTGTAATGAATGCCAATATGGTAAGCAAGTAAAGAATTCTTACTACTCTGGTGTCTCTCGTAAGTCTAATGTGCTTGATCTTGTTCATTCTGATGTTTGTAGCATGCCCACAAAATCTATGGGGGGTGCTCTTTACTTTGTTTCTTTTGTAGATGATTACTCTAGGAAGCTTTGGGTATATTTGTTAAAATCTAAAGATGAAGCCTTTGCTGCATTTAAGAAATTTCATGCATTTGTGACCACTCAAACAGGTAGAAAGCTGAAATGCTTACGTACAGATAATGGGGGTGAGTTTACAAGTGCTGAATTCAATAGATTTTGTGAAAATCTTGGTATTAAGAGGGAGCTAACAGTCCCATACAGCCCCTCTTCCAACGGTGTGGCTGAAAGGTATAATAGGACTTTATGTGAGAGGGTGAGATGCATGCTGTCCACAGCTAATCTCCCTCATGGATTTTGGGGAGAGGCTTTGAAAACTGCAGTTCATGTTTGCAACCGATCCCCTCATATGTCCTTAAAAGGTGGCATTCCAGAAGAGGTTTGGTCTGGCAAACCAGCTTCATATGACCACCTACGCATCTTTGGTTGCGATGCTTTTGTGCATATAAGGCCTGAGTTGAGAAGCAAGTTAGATGCAAAGTCCATGAAAGGAATCTTCATGGGTTATGGAGATGAAGGTGAAATGGGCTACAGGATTTGGCTACCTCAACTCAAGAAGGTAATACGCAGCCGAGATGTTGTATTTAATGAGGCAAGGCTGCTCAAAAACAATTGTGCCTCTAAGGACGACCATAAAAGAGTCAAATTTCAGCATGTACAGCCACCAGTTAAATCTGATATGGACCCTCGGGATGCACCACATATGGCTGGAAATGACAATGAGCCCGTGGTTATTGAGCCAGATGATGCTGGACAGCAAAATGATGCTCCTGAAGGGCATATGCAGCCACCTATTCATGCTGAAAACAGGGCTGGAAATGATGTACAGCAGCCTGTTAACAATGAAGAAGTTAATGTACCTCTTGATGTAGATCCATTGCCTGGTAATGTTGATCATTGGGTAAGAAGATCTATACGTCCTAGGAGGCGAGTGAATAGATATGATCCCTCTATACATTATATTATGTTATCAGATGAGGGTGAGCCTCTTACTTATAAAGAGGCAAAGCTATGTGAGCACAAGAAGAAGTGGGAGTTAGCCATGCAGGAAGAGATAAAGGCCTTGCATGCAAATGATACTTGGGATTTGGTTGAGTTAGCCAAAGGAAGGAAAGCCATTCCAAACAAGTGGGTGTACAAAATCAAAACTGTTGATGGCAAACCCAAGTATAAGGCAAGGCTGGTTGCTAAGGGATATGCCCAAAAAGAGGGCATTGATTTCCAAGAAGTGTTCTCTCCAGTGGTGAAAATGACCACTTTACGTGTGTTGTTTGCTCTCACAGCTGCCTTGGATTTGGAATTATTCCAAATGGATGTTAAAACAGCCTTTTTGCATGGTGATTTAGATGAAGAGCTGTACATGAAACAGCCAGAAGGATATGCCATTCCTGGAAAAGAGCATCTGGTATGCAAACTGAAAAGGAGCTTGTATGGGCTGAAACAGGCCCCCAGACAATGGTATAAGAAGTTTGATGCATTTATGCTCAAACATGGGTTTAAAAGAAGCCATGCAGATCATTGTTTGTACACGAAAAAGGATGAAGATGGCAGCCCAATTATTCCTGTACTGTATGTAGATGATATGCTGCTGGCTGGGAAGAAAAAGAGCACTCTGAATGCTCTAAAACAGCAGCTGAACTCTGCATTCTCAATGAAAGACCTTGGGGAAGCTGAGCATATTCTTGGTATGCGTATAAAAAGGGATAGACAGCAGCATACTTTGCAGGTATCCCAAGAAAAGTACATTGAAAAAGTGCTCGACAGATTTAATGTGGCTGATGCTAAGCCTCTTGGAGTGCCATTGCAGCCACATGTTAAGCTTTCCAAGGATGACTGTCCCAAAAATGATGATGCAGCCAGTTACATGAAGTGTGTTCCATATGCATCAGCTTGTGGTTCACTTATGTATGCTATGGTTGCCACTCGGCCAGACATTGCTCATGCAGTGGGAGTTGTTAGCAGGTTCATGGCTAATCTTGGTAGAGCTCATTGGGAGGCAGTCAAATCTATCTTGAGATATTTGAAAGGGACCAAAAGTAAATGCTTATGTTATGGAAAGGGTCCATTGGAGTTAAAAGGATTTTGTGATTCAGACATGGCAGGTGATGTGGACACACGCAAGTCCACAAGTGGCTATGTATACATCCTTGCAGGTGGAGCTATTTCATGGTGCTCTAGACTTCAGAGGATAGTTGCACTATCTACTACAGAGGCTGAATATATTTC
This sequence comes from Ceratopteris richardii, assembly GCA_020310875.1. NCBI lineage: Eukaryota > Viridiplantae > Streptophyta > Polypodiopsida > Polypodiales > Pteridaceae > Ceratopteris > Ceratopteris richardii. The sequence goes on from CM035406.1 coordinate 250,485,616, forward strand.
AGCCACAGAGGCTTCCAAAGAAGCCATTTGGTTAGCTCGGCTCTACAGTGAGTTTGGGATGTGGTATCAGAGTGCCATATGTTTGGCAAAGAATGCCATGTTTCATGCTCGCACAAAGCATATTGATGTGAGATATCACTTCATCAGAGAGGTGTTAGAGGATGGCCTGATCACTTTGATCAAGGTCAATACTTCACAGAATCCTGCAGATGCTCTCACGAAGTGTCTACCCAAGGCACAACATCAGCTATGTATACAGATGGTGGGAGTTACTTAGCTTAAAGGAGCCTCCTTGGTCCTTTAAGTGGGAGGTTGTTGGGGATAAAGGCCCCAAGGACTCTCCTTTTGTATATTTTGACCCTTCCATGTGAAAGCTCTCTTCGAGAGCTTTCCAGACATATTTTTGTTGTATTTTTTGGACCCCAAATTGGGGAGTTATAGGCATTTACATTATTTTTATGACTTTTGGTCATTGGCCATGTGTGAACATGCCCAAATGACCTAAAAGTCACATATCAATAAGACTTGGTCCCAAATCTCTCATAACTTGATTGGGACTTCTTCAACTTCAGCTTCTCCATCTTCTTCTCCAAATTTCTGTGCAGGTTTCTCTCTCTACTTTCTCTCTCCTCACGCAGCAGCCCACTCCCTTGGTGTTTGGAGCAACCGAGCACACCACGACGTAGCTCTCCGCGGCCTCTTTCACAAAGGCAATCACATGACACAGGTGCAGCCACTGCTAGACTCTTTCTCAGATACATCTTTAGGCTTCATGGATTGCCTCATGATATTGTCAGTGATCAAGGTCCAAAGTTCATATCTAGCTTTTGGAACAGTCTTTGCAAGCTCCTTGGTGTTCAAGTTAACCTATCTAGAGCAAATCATCCTGAGACTCATGGACAAACAGAACGGGTGAATCAAGTCCTAGAGCAATATCTCCGTTGCACTAGCAACTATCACCAAAACGATTGGTTTGAGTTGTTACCCTTTGTAGAGTTTGCCTATAACAATAGTGTTCATGCATCTACTAAGCAAACTCCCTTCTTTGCAAACTATGGACAACATCCAAGGATGGATATACAACTGTCAAATCATGTGAAGAATCAAGCTCCCAGAGACAAGGCCCAGTACCTAATGGACATTCACAAAGAACTCAAGGAAGAAATCCATAAAGCTCAAGAACAATATAAGTACTATGCAGATAAACATCGTGTCCAGAATCCATCGTATCAAATTGGGGATAAAGTATGGTTACTCAGAAACAATTTGCGAACTTCAAGGCCCTGTTCAAAGTTAGATCATCAAAGATTTGGTCCATTTACCATCTTGGCCAAGATTAATCCAGTCACCTTCAAGCTCAAGCTACCAAGTACCATGAGAATACATCCACTTTTCCATGTATCCATGTTGGAACCATATCAGATTTCACCATTGAGGGGGGAGAGACCTAGTCCTTCACCACCTATCGAGATTGATGATCATGAAGAATTTGAAGTCGAGCATGTCCTAGATTCTAGAATATCCCGGGGAAGATTGGAATACCTTATTCATTGGAAAGGGTATGACATTAGTGATCGTACTTGGGAACATGTAGAAAACCTTTAGAGGGCACCAATCAAGGTTCGAGAATTCCATAAGAGAAATCCAACGAAGCTGAAACCAGATAACATGACCACTCCTCGTGGAACTCGTCACTTGAGAGGGAGGTGATGTCATGGACAAAGGAAACCATCCTCAACCTTAGATTCCATGTGAACCTTGTATCTCATGATTGGTTCAGAATTAGGAGAAACCAATGCTTCCATTGTGTCCAGAACATGCCAAAACCCCAAGATCGACTGCCTATTTGCTGAATTCTGACACCCAGAGGTCCTGATTCAAGTCGATGACATCATGATGACATCATCAAGTCGCAACCGCCCTTTGGAACCGCCCTTGAAAACCTATATAAGGAGGGGTTGGCTACATTCATAATCAGTCTTGCCAATACCAGTCTTGGGAGCTCAAGGAGTCGTGATTGCCAAGTAAGTACTCTTCAAGTTCCAGTTCTAGTTCTTGTCTTGTTCCTTGTTCTAGTCTAGTTCTTGGACATACTATCTTGTCCCCTTGTAATCTCGTAGTACGAGATCCTGTCGAGTTCTTTCGTGTATCCGGTTCATCTCCCAGAAGGGAGTTCTTGTAATCCAAACATCTTGTCTCATACTTACGATCCCGGGTTGTGGGATCTCCTGTATCATCTCTAGTTGAGTTATTCATACCTATCAGTCCCGGGTTGTGGGACATTTTGTATTAGTCACGTATTCTTGTATCATTTCCCCTTTGTGGGTGATCTTGTAATCAAAAGTGTATTTACGAAATCTTGTCTATTGTAGTCAGAAAGCACAATCTAGTGCTCCCCTGACAATATGTATGTATGTATGTATGTATGTATGTATGTATGTATGCGTGTGTGTGTGTATATATATATATATATATATATATATATATATATATATATATATATATATATATATATATATATATATATATATATATATATATATTTATATATTTATAATATATATATATATATATGTGTGTGTGTGCGCGCGCGTGTATATGTATGCACACATGTATATATATAGATAAATAGATGTGTATGTGTGTGCGCGCGCGTGTTTTGGTTGGGGGTATGCACAGACATATACATACATAAACAGACTTTCCTTAAGAAATTAACTAGAGAGTAAAAAATTGTGTATTACCTTTGAGTCAACTACAGAAAGGATCAATCTTGATCGGCCACAGCTTGTAACAAAATATGAAGTTACCGAGAGTTCAGAACAATTCTTATCTAGTATGTATGACAATCGCATCCTTTTACTCCAAAAACCATACTGTGCACTGCATATGTTCAGACAATCTCTTCTGAGCATCCTCTAAAAGAACCACTACAAATGCCAAGTGAAACCTACAAAATTGCTGCTTATTCCTAAGGCAACTTCATTAGAAAATCAAGTTGTTTGATTTCAATGAAAATGGGACCAAATACGCACCCAGATGAGTCCAGGTGAGATCCAGATTGACGCGCTATATAAGGACCAGCTATGTGATCATTGCCATCAAGTGCAAGACTAAATAACAATCATTGACATGATGTATAGTATTGAACAGACACCATGGATTCCCCGTCAACTTTGTCATTGCATAATAGTGGGTTTAGAATTCAAAATGAATAGACGGTCTCACTCACCACAAGTACACGCACAGGAGCATGGGCAATAAGGAAGCTCTGCAAGCTGAGTTTTAATCATGGCTTCAAAGATGGAGGGCATCCCTACCCATGACAAAGCCTAGTAAAGAAAGAAGCAAAGGATAGTTAAAGCCACAGGTAAGGCATAAGGGATACTCAATGCAGTATATTTACCAATATACCAACCAACATATACTCAGAGAACTCACTATATTAAATCTGCATGTCCATCAACATGATACCCTATTCTACTACATTAATAAATACCCTCCCCTTATAATTAATATACAACAGTCAGTCTTAAGCAAATACTTTGAAGGACGATTACTAGCCTGAAACAAGATCACACAAAGAGCATGGCAAATCTCCAGGACTCATGGAAACCAATTTAAAACTTAATGCTTAGTACATACAGTAATAACAAGATGCCAGTAGATAATCCCAGCGAATCCACATATTAACTGGCTGGTGCTCAGCCAATAGCATCGATTGCAAATGGCAAAACATCTCAATACTTAATAACAGCACGTACACACAACAACATTCCTGGAAATCCTCCTAGAGTGACAATATAAGTATTGCTCCAAGAGACCCTCTCAGACTCTAAATCATTCACAGAAATCCTTGAGAGGGCTCTTATCAGGCTGCAGACAAATGATACTTCTATTAGGCATACGTTTGCTATCTTCTTAATTGTTTGAAAACGTCAACATCATCTATCCTCCCCTCGTAAATACTATACATCAATGATGCTTAAGCAGATATTGCCAAGGATGATTACTAACCTGAAACAAAGATCATACAAAGAGCATGTCAAACTTTAGTGACTCTTGCAAACCAATTTTAAACTAAATGTTCAGTGCATACAGTACTAACAATATGCCAATAGATAATCCCAGAAAAGCAACATATTAATTGGCTAGTGCTCAGCCAATAACATCAATTGCAAATGGTAAAACATCTAAATACTAAATAATAGCCCATACACAGATCACGATAACAGCATTCCTTGAAATCCTCCTAGAGTAACAACAGAAGCATTGCTCCCAGAGAAAATCCCAGTACATCAGATTCTAAACCATTATCAGAAATCCTTAACAAGGCTCTCAACAGGCTCCGAAGAAAAATGATACTTCTAATATGCGTACGACAGCTTTCTTCTTAACTGTTTAAAATCATCCAAAAGATCATCATGTACGCCCATCATTTTCACTCAGTGTATCCTTGGAACCTCATTGACTAAACTTCCACAAGTAGATGGAAACCTATAAAAACCTGTACTACGGTAAGGCTGACGTTTCCTCAGAGAAGTTGTCGAGAGGCACAAAGACTCTGTTCTGTCAATTTGTTTGATGGTCAAGGATTTCCGAATAATTTAGATGCACTTTACCGCAGGTGTCAATGCTATAATAACTTCTCTTCCTTCGAAAGGATACATTCCTTATGCCACTTTATGACATTGGAGGTGAAAACAAGCTGCTGGAACGCAGCATCAGTAAGTCTCATATGCGCACAATCGTAGAACTTCACTCCTTCAGATAAGTCGATAAACTTAATCAACGAGAAACAGATATGTTCAGATCTCATTACTTGTTTACTGCTAACTTATCTTCTATACTGTAAAATGACGTTCAGGTTAAGCTTGGATATTCGAGTAAACATAGACCTACCAAAGATCTTACGTTCCAGATCGGGTTCTGTGTCATTGCTGCAGATGAAAATGAATCCCTCAAAACTTGGTGGGAGTCTTGGTTCTTTAGACTCAGAATAAGCACTCTGATGTCTGAAGTCGAAATTCGATCGTCTTGATGAGGCCTTCTTCCCCACCAACATACTAGTCACAAACTCCTCGATGTAAACGGCAGTGTTCGGCTGGGGTTCGAAAGCGTAATTATATCAAATTGGGCTACAAATTGATCGTTGAAAACCTACTATAGAGCGGTGTAAATCCAGTAACACGATGAAATTAGACACTGCACTGGATACAGATGACCTGAGAACGATGAGGAACAAATATGAGCGAAGAGGAATGACCTAAAGATAGGTCAGAAGAACGCCCACGCGCTCCAGGTACAGACAACGCGGGCCAAGAGTCCAACGATTTCTGACTAGAAATGATGGATGAAATGAGGGAATGTGAGCCGAGCGTAAACAAAGACCAACAGTACCACTCAAAAATGCCAGCAGATAGGGAAACGGGGCGGCAAGATCAAGGATATGACGAGAGATTCCGATGGAAGACCGCATGTAGATTGGCGTGTGAACAAGATTGAAACAAGGCACGGCAGAGAAGAGACAGGTGAAGCACGAGATGATGGAAGAGGCGAAGGGCGGCTTTGTGATTCTCCAAAGGTTTTACTCCCTCTCGTTAGTTACCACAGCCGAGTCTCAAGAGACCCATCTAAAAAGTGAACCTTTTTATATCTCTATTTTAGTGTGATGGAGGGACATTGAAAAGACATGAATGCAATTGGTAAAGAATGAATGCATGCACACAAGTCATTGAAGCATAAAATCAGCACGTGATGTAAAGAGGATGAACCTTTTTTTTTTCTAATTAGGAAGTTCAGCCCATGCCTAATCTCCCTTGCTTTAATTCATAAATGAACACAAAAATATAGTGAAGGGGCAAAGTGCCCATAGGATCCCCTTTATCCCACAAAGCAGGTGACAGATTGGGCAAGGATCACAAGTTGCAAAGTGCACAGGCAAATATATCAAGTTACAGAGGTGGTTAATGATGTTTTCATCGCCATTGTGGGCCACCCATTTGCTTTTCAGCTTTCCATTCTCCAAGAGAATACTTTGTGGTATTTGAATGGAGGGGATCTTTTACAATTACCTATTCTTCTTCCGATTAGGGCAAGGGACTTCTCCATCGAGTATTCTTTTGGAGCTTCATCAAAATTGTCCGCATATCTTTCTTTCGAAATTTTCCACTGAGATTCCCCTCTTATTTTGTGTTCCACGAGGCAAAGGAGCATCCCATCGTTTCGCTCGGTAGCACAAGGTTCATGATTGTGTTCCCTCTTGGTGTCATGGATAGAGGAAACCATCCTCAACCTTAGATTCCATATGACTTCTACATCTCATGATTGGTTCATAATTTGGACAAACCAATGCTTCCAATGCGCCCGAAACATAATAAAACCCTAAGATCGACTATCTACTTGCTTGATTCTGATCTCTAGGGGCCATGTTTTGAATTGTCGACATCATCGATGACATCATCAATTTGTAACCACCATTGATGAACCACCCTTGAAAACCTATATAAGGAGGGGTTGGCCACACACATATTGAGTCTTGCAAATGCCAGTCTTGGGAGCTCAAGGAGTCATGATCGCTAAGTAAGTACTCTCCAAGTTTCAGCTCGAGTTCTAGTCTTGTCCTTTGTTCTAGTCTTATCTAGTATCGTATCCTAGACATTCTGTCTTGTCCTATTGTAATCTCATAATGCGAGATCCCTTCCAATTATTCCTTGTATCTAGTTCATCTCCCTGAAGGGAGTTCTTGTAATCGGGATATCTTGCTTCATACCTACGGTCTCGGGTTGTGGGATCTCCTATATCATTTCTAGTCGAGTTATCCATAGCTATCAGTCCCGAGTTGTGGGACATATTGTGTCAGTTACATATTCTTGTATTATTTCTAGACGTGAGTGACTTTGTAATCAAAAGTGTTGTTCCAAAATCTTTTCTAGTCTAGTCAAAGAGCATAATCTAGTGCTCCCCTAACATTTTGGAAAGACTAGCTTCTATCCAAGACTAGATATCATGGGGAACACTTATGAACATATTTTGGCATCACTTTAGAGTCTTCAACAACAAGCTGAGGACTTAACTCATCAATAAACACAAGTCGAGACGGGACATCCCGTGCATATAGGTGCACTCATCCAAGAAGTACAAGAATGAATCATGATCTTCAAGCAAATCAAGGAAGTATTCAAGTAAACCAACATCCTAGTTCATCCTTTATGAAGGAACCCAAGATTTGCATGCCATAAAAGTTTGATGGTAATCGCACAAAGTTATTTGGGTTCCTACAACAAGTCAAATTATACATCCATAGGCAGCCTTATAGATACCGTGATGATGCATCCAAGGTCTATTTTGTTGGAACCCTGCTCTGTGATCAAGCGTTATCATGGTTCACGCCAATCTTGGACAAGGACATGGCAATACTTCGTGACTATGAGGGGTTTCTTCGAGAGCTCACCGCCACTTTTGGAGATGCTGACACAAGTCAAGTGGCAGAAACAAAACTATGAAAGCTACATCAAGGTCACTGCCCTACCTCTTTCTATGCATCATAATTTAGGCAATTGATATGCGATCTCACTTGGCACGAAGATTATTTCATAAGCCAATTTAGATATGGTTTAAGAGATGATGGGAAGGACCTTCTACTCATGATGCAAGAGGTTAAGGCTTCGAACGAATACATCACCCAAGCCATTCGATGTGATAATTGCATCTTTGAAAGGAAACAAGAAAAACAAGTAGAAGGAAGACTTCACCAATGGAAAACCTCCCAACCGGCTCCTAGAGAAGAACATATGCCTAAACCTATGCAAATAGATGTAACTAGGTTCCAACCTCTAACTCCACATGAAAAACAAAGAAGGAGAGATAACAAGTTATGCCTCTACTATGGAAACCCTAGCCATATTGAAGTTAATTGTCCCAACAAGAGAACAAACTCCATAGTCGCAGTAACCCTTGTAGAGCAGGTAAACGAGGAAGTCTAGTTGTAAACAAGACCATACAACTAGACCATGATATAAGAAAGGGTCTCATAATTCTAACAACACCCATAGAAACATGGCTTGCCCGTGTCAAGTTGATCATGCCTAAGAAGACCCTTTCCCTTAAAACCCTAGTCGATACAAGAGCCTCCTCATGTTTCATTGATGAAGGATTGGTTAAGAAACACAAAATTTCATTGCTTCAGAGGAACAAACCGATATTAGCTAAAGTAGTGGATGGACAACCTCTAGCATCCAGGAATATTACCAAGGAATCCACACCTTAGCGATCATGATCCCCACATATGTTTTAATGTTATATCAAGTTTAATAAACCCTATTATCATTAGAATGTCCTAGCTAAAGAAACATACTCTAGACATCGATTGGGAGAAGAATAACATCACTCGTCAAGGTATCTAGAAGAATCGAGTATATGTAGGAGCCAAAGCCTTGATGCATGCAGTAAGGAAGGAACTAACATATATAATCTATGTCGTACTAGCTCAAGAGTTCAAGAAAGATTATCTAGTAAAGCTACCTAGTCAATATCAAGATTTCCAAGATGTTTTTGAGAAGAAGAATGCAGATATCCTCCCATAGCACAAACCTTATGATTGTGCCATAGAACTTCAAGATGGAGGACAACCACACTTCTGACCAATCTATAGACTATCCCCAAAGGAACTTATAGAATTTCATAAGAGTATTGATGAGAATCTATCCAAGGGGTTTATCAGACACTCAAAGTCTCTTATAGGAGCCCCTATCCTATTCACAAAGAAGAAGGATGGGACTCTCCAAATGTGTATAGACTATCATGGGTTGAATGAAGTAACTATAAAGAATAGATATCCTGTACCACTTATATTAGAGCTCTTGGAACGCCTTGGAAAAGAAAAGTTTCACAAAGATTGACTTTCAAGAATCTTACAATCTTGTCAGGATCAAAGAACGAGACAAATGGAAGACAACATTTTGAACAAGGTATGGGCATTTTGATATGTAGTTATGCCATTCCATCTCACAAATGCTCCCGTCTTCTTTCAACATATGATGAATGATATCTTTTGAGAGTATTTAGATTCTTTTGTGGTAATGTACCTTGATGATATCTTGATATTCTCAAAAAATCTAGAGGATCATGAATGTCATGTAAAAATAATCCTAGAGAAATTGGAGAAGTGCTCTCTCCATAAGAAAGAAGTGGAGTTTTTAGGATACATTCTCTTAGAGAAAGTAATCTTTCTCGACCCTAAGAAGATCAAGAGAATCCTTGATTGGAAACCACCTTCATGTGTTCGAGATGTACAATGTTTTTAAGGGTTTGCCAATTTTTATGAGATATTCATCAGAGATTACTCTCAGATAGTGACATATCTCGAAAATCTTACAAGAAATGCAAAATTCTCATGGATCAAAGAAGAAAAAAAAAGCCTTCTAGACCTTGAAATCAACATTCACCACTGCTCCAATTCTAGTTCATCATGATCCTACCAAGCCTATCTTTCTATAGACAGATGCATCAGACTTTGCCTTAGGGTCCATTCTATCCCAACATGGAGATGATGGACACCTACATCAAGGAAATTCTACCCTCCAGAGATTAATTATGAAATCCATGATAAATAACTTCTTGCAATAATGGATGCATTTGATATCTAGCATCATCATCTACATAAAGTTATTGTGTATACAAACCATAAAAATTTGGATTATTTAATTATGACCACTAGCATCCTCAATAAAAGGCAATCTTGATGGATTAACATTTTATCCAGGTTCGATATTGTCATCACATACCATCTAGGATGCTAGCAATGTCAGTTAGATGCCTTGTCAAGAAGATCTTACCTTGCACCAAAGAAAGGTGAAGAGGCATTTGATCAACAAGAGAGTGTATTTGTTGACTGGATCTTGGAGATGCACATATGTAGAGATAGTACAGAAATCAAAATCTCACAAAAGTGCACATAGAATAGAGAGAGACAAGTAACTGAACACAAGATTGGGTACAATCTCCCCCCCCCCCACACTCAAGAGGACGAGTCTATCAGAGTATGTGTATTTATAGGTATTTTTCATCACATCTTGAATAGAAGATACATGAGTGTGGTGTTTCGAAAAGCATGCGTTTATGAAAATCTACTTTATTTACAAATCATCACTTTCTAAGGTATCTACTATTTTTACAAAAATATCAATTTCTAAGCGATCTACTAATTTTACAAAAAATATCTAAAATACTATCTTTTAACTATCTTCAAAACTATTTGGATAAGTCCATCTGTGTTCACGCCCTCATGATTCTTCACTTGCTAAATCAAAACACAATCACATTAAAAACCTCAATACATTGAAATCCATATTGTTGATATATTTAGGTAGTGATGTGTGTGAACACTCTAGGATCATCGGGGCACTTTTTTTCCTCTTTAAGAGGTTTTTTTCCCCCGGCTTGTATATATGCCTATTGCCCTAATGGGCCACTTATCTTTGTACATTCTAGTGGTAATACATTCAGTATTGTGTGTTATTTTCCAAGCTTCTTCTTCTTCCTTGTGCTGTTTGCATGCTTCCACAGACGTCTAACTCCAACAATTGGTATCAAAGCAGGTCGCCGCTTCATCTAGGGCATTGTCTATACCTCTCTAGTTGCAGTCTTAGAATCACATGAAATTCGGTAAGCATACTCAAGTTGTTTTAGAGATCAAAATAGCTTCGTTCTGTAATATAAGTGTCTCGAAGTCTGCTATAGGTCTAGCAAAACTCATTTGGGTAGTTATGTTCAACTTTTTCAGATACAGTCATTTTTCAGCATCAAGGTATTTTAGTCAGTGGCCATGGATGAAAGCACTGATGTATTTCATATGTTGGCTATTGAGGATAAGTTGGATGGTAAGAATTACTCATTGTGGGCTTATATGATGTGACATGTATTGGTTGCAAATGGACTGTGGAATATTGTGTAGGGTGTTGAAAGATGTCCTATTACACCTGCAAATACAAGTACTGCAAATACAGGTGTTGGAGCTAATGGAGATGGTGACTGGTCTTCCTACAACTTTATCTCATAATGATATGATTTGGACAATTATTGATAGGTTTAGTAAACAAGCATATTTCATTCATTGTAAAAAGACTCTTTCTCCACCTGAAGCTGCTAAGTTATTTATTAAATGTATTTTTTTGCGTCATGGTATTCCAAAAGTTATTCTTTCAGATCGAGATGTTCATTTTTGTCATCACTTTTGGGTTGCATTATTTCAAAATTTAGGTTCCAAAATAGACTTTAGTTTTGCATTTCATCCTGAAAGTAATGGGCAAAGTGAAGCTATGAATAGTACTATTTTAGATTTATTATGTTGTTATTCTTTAGATAATCCAAGTAATTGGGATGAGAAAATTCCTTTACTAGAATTTGCATATAATAACACAACACATACCACTACTCGACATGCACCATATGAAACTGTTTATGGTAAAAGGCTTCCCACTCCCATGTCTATCGAAAAATAAATGAGAATGCTTTTAGATTAGACATACCTTCTCATTAGAATATACATAATTCTTTTCATATCAGTTTATTGAAATCCTTTAAAGGAACTTTACCACTCACTCCTATTTTAGATGATCCTCATTTACTTGAAAGGATGCTAAAATTTTAGTTCCAGAGAAAATACTTGATTATGATGTTATTACTACGCACATTGGTAAGCAATATCATAGATATTTAGTTAAATATAAAAATCACTCACTTGAAGAATCTCAATGGATTCATAAGACATCATTAACTCCACGTTATGACTGATTGATTTCTGCATATCATCCACATTCACATCCAATTCCAGTTCTCCATTTCCATGCATGCGTTTTTACATGGAATATGCTTATGATTGTTCAGTGATGGGACATGTGACTGGCCATGTCTATTTTATTGTTAGCAATTGAGATCAATTGCTTGTCAAGTGGGATGCATGTTATACTTTATGGAATAATGGAATGTTATATGTGTTGGAGTTCGACGTCTACGGAAACACACAAACAACACAAGAAACAAGAAGAACCTTGGAGCATGACACACAATACTGAATGTATTACCACTAGAATGTACAAAAATAAGTGGCACGTTAGGGCAATAGGTGTATATACAAGCCGGGGGAAAAAAACCTCCTAAAGAGGGAAAGAAGTGCCCTGGCGATCTTAGAGTGTTCACACACATCACTACCTAAATATATCAAAAAATCCCCCATGGGACTGATGCGGTGAACAAGGAGCTGGCACTCATGTATAAGGAAGTGTCAAGCTATGTGGATCAATCCACTAAAGGAAGTAAGCCCAAATATTTGCGCAAAGCTTCAAACTTATCCCTAGGCAGAGCCTTTGTAAAAAGATATGCAATGGTCTCCTGTGTGGGCACATATGCCAAGCTGATCTCTCCAATAGAGAACCTCTCCCTGACATAATGATAATGCACCTCGATGTGCTTAGTGCGAGCATGGAACACAGGGTTCCTCGCAACTGCCAATGCACTCTGATTGTCAATGAAGATGGTGGTGGTAGAAGCTTGGCCAATGCCCAAATCAACCATAAGCCATATGAGCCACACACACTCAACAGTCGTTGTGAAAGCTTCCCTATACTTAGCCTCACAACTGGAACTGGCTACAGTAGGCTGCTTCTTTCTCAACCAAGATATACATGAGCTACCAAGCATGAAGCAAAAACCACTAGTGGACACACGAGTCTCATAGCAACCAGCCCAATCACTGTCAAAAAAAGCATGCAAATCTGGCGGTAGTGATACCCCCTTGGGATAAAATAATCCAAGGAGCCGGGTACCACTCAAGTAGCGAACGATGTGCTTAACTGCCTGCCAATGCTTGACACCTAGGCAATGCATAAACGTTCTCATTTGTGAGACAACAAACTAAATATCTGGCCGAGTAATGCATAAGTAAATCTAGCATCCAACAACTTGCTGATAGAGAACAACATCAAATGCATCTCCAACATCATGAAGACTCAATTGTAAACCTATCTCCATAGAAGTGGCAATAGGTTTACAGTCTTCAAGGCCAAAACACTCCAATAATGTGTCAATAGATTTTGTTTGACACAAAGCCATTCCACCATCAACTTGCATAAACTGAATGCCCAAATAGTGATGCAAATGCCCCAAATCAGACATCTCAAATGAGGCGTGCAAATCAACCATAAAATAAGCAATATGCATGTCTCAAGACCAGTGAGCAACATGTCATCGACATATACCACAATGATCAGAAGCACATCATTAGCACACTTAACATATAAGGTGCTTTTAGTTGGACTATTCTCAAAATCATGTGCAACCAGATAGGCATGTATCTTTTCATACCAAACACATGGTGCTTGATTTAAACCATATAATGCTTCTTTAACTGCTTCAACTTGTATACCCACTTAGTGCCAATAGCCTTCTTGCCAGGAGGCAAGTCACATAAAGTCCATGTACCATTGTTCATGATAGCATCATATTCAGATTGCATTGTAGCCATCCAATGTTCTAAATTTTGTGCTTCATCAAATGAAACAGGTTGAGTCTCATCACAAAGACTAGAGACAACCACATCATAGCAATTTGATGCAAAAGAGGCACTATGAGAGCCTGAATGAGTACGATATGACAAAGCTACATCTAACTTGTTGTCACGCAAAGTCTACACCATCCATTTTGGCATAGTTTTTGCCTCCTCAATATCAGCTCTATCATCAACAAGTGCATCATGTAAATCTGCATCAGAAATGGAATGATCTGCAACATCACATGAAACCTACAAAGGCTAAGAAGTTGTCTGATTAGGATCAACACTAGACTGCCCACCTATAAAAAGAGGTAGCAAAGTATCATAATGTCTTTGGAGCTAACAGATGTCTCCTTAGTACATGAAAGAAAGGGCCGAATAACATCTTCCACAAAAACAACATCACGGCTAACCAAAATGCATTTAGTCTGTGGATGATATAGACGATAGCCTTTGCATTCAAAATTGTACCCAACAAAAATACATTTTACTGCTTTATCATCCAATTTTCTGCGATGTTGTTCAAGCACTAATGCATATGCGAAACAACCAAAAACACACAGATGAGCAACAGATGGCTTGCGACCATGCCAAGCCTCATATGGAGTGATAGACTACAGAAATTTGTTCCCATGGTCCATTAGGTATGGGAAGTGGCATTGATAATCCAAATGCTTTACCATGATATTGTTTGACACATTGACACACAATGCAATGGGAAACATACTATGCAATATCCTTTTTCATGTTTGGCCAAAAGAAGAATTCTTTACACATAGAAATAGTACTTTCTATGCCCTTATGACCCATATACGGTGGTTCATCCATCTTTTTCATAAAAAATTCTTTAAAAACTTTTGTGATGCATAACTTGTGTTGCAAATACAAGAATCCATTATGAAAAGTGTATTAATCCTCATTAGATGGTGTATAATTATTGACAGCAGTCCATGTTTGTAAAAAATACAAATCAGATGCATAAGTAGGAATCATGTCATGAAATGAATGAATATGAACAACATAAATATTATTGATTGAAACAATATTGGTTTGTGGAAAAGGGAAACGAGTAATGGCATCAGCTACAACGTTAGCTTTGCCCATTTGATTTTGAATTATATGCTGAAAACTTTGTATGAATGAAGCCCATTTAATGTGTCTTTCATAAATGAAAAGTCAATTTAATAAATGCTTAATAGCATGTTGGTCTATTTTGATTAAAACTTCAAAACCCATAAGGTAATGTTTTCGAATTTTTAAAGCATGCACAATGACTAAAAGGTCCTTATCATATGTATTGTAATTCTTTTCAAAAGGTTTAAGTTTCCTACTTTCAAATGCAATAAGATGATCATTTTGCATGAATACAACACCTATAGCTAAACCACTTGCATCTGTAACTACATGGAAAGGTTGTGCAAAATCTGATAATTGCAAAGCACATGCACGAGAAAGTGCATGTTTGAGTTTTTCAAAAGATTGTTGTTGTGCTAATCCCCATGCAAATTTTAAGTTTTTCTTCAATAATAATGTGAGTGGGAGTGCTAAATAAGAAAAACCTTTTACAAACTTTCTATAAAAAATATCTAACCCTGGAAAAGAGAGCACATCATTCACAGATTGAGGTACAGGCCATTCTTCAATTACTTTAATTTTCTTTGGATCTACATGAATGCCTTGACTAGAAACAATATGTCCGAAATACTCTAATTCTTTTTGGAAAAAAAAAATCTTTTCAGGATTGGCATAAAGTTTTTTTTTTGTGTAATAAATTAAAGTTTGTTGCTAAATGATTTTCATGCTCATCATCATTCTCACTATAGACAAGTATATCATCAAATAAAACAAGAAAAAAAGCTTAGTAGTCAAGAAAAATATTATTCATCATACATGCAAATGTAACAGGTGCATTGGTGAGTCCAAAAGGCATTACAATGAATTCAAAGTGACCAGTTTGAGCTCTAAAGGCAATCTCATAAATGTCATTTTGTGTCATTTGTATTTTATGATACACATATTTTAGATCAATTTTGCTAAAGGTATGTGCTCCATGAAGTTTATCTAGCAAGTCATCTATCCTAGGAATAGGATTTATTTTTAATTGTGATCTTATTGAGTGCTCTATAGTCAATGCACATCCTATAAGTCTTGTTCTTCTTCTCCACTAAGAGAACATGTGCTCCAAAGAGAGAAGAACTAGGCTTTATAAGTCCTTTGTGGAGTAGATAATTAACTTGATTAGTTATTCCTTTTTGATGTAAAGGTCCATGGCTATAATGTGCTTTATGGGGAGTAGAACTACCAAGAATCAAGTCTATACTATGATCAAGGGATCCCCTAGAAGGTGGTAGTTTAGAAGGAAAATCAGCCATAAAGCAATCCTGATAAGAAGCCATAAATGTTTTATGTGCATTAGGAAGTGTATGTGCATAATCAACTATGTTATTGACAAAACAATACATGAATTTTGGCCTTTCCTAAATGCACAGTTTACTTGAGTATGACTAGTCACTAATTAATGGAAATGGTTGGAAGTCATGCATTGCAGACAAAGAAATATCTTGATTGTTAAACTTAAAACTAATTATGTGTGTATGACAATCAATGTGTGGATTATAATGACGATGAAAAGGTATGCCAAGCATAACATCATAAGATTGCAAAGGAGCAATTTAGAATGGGTGTTCATCTATGTATGAACCTATAAAAATCTGAACGCTATGCACTTCATTTGTAGCATTATATCTATTTCCTTGAAATGTAGACTTAACTTTATACATAAAAGGAAGTGGATGTAAATGGAGACCTTGCACTAGTGTATAGTAAATAAAGTAATGCAAACTACCATCAGCATGTAAAATATTGACAACTTTACCATTAATAGTACCTTGCATGCAAAGTAAAGAATGGATAGAAATTTCATTACCCACGGTACTTAGAGCTTTTTCCAATGCTTCTTCGGTCCAATCAGGTTGAGTGTCTTCATGAACCACCTCTATGTTCTATACTTGAGCTCTAACAGGTTTCATATCGTTAGTTTGCAACCTACATTTAGCTTTAGTATGACCAAACTTACCACAATGCCAGTAGGTGATATGGGGCCTCTTTTGTTGAGCATCCATCATCGTAGTTTGAAGGATTGGAGCTTTTGTAGGTTGTAAAGGGCTTGTCTTGTGTACTGGTGAGAACTTGGATTGAGAAGGGTGCAAAAAAGTAGGAGGATGCTGAAAAGTAGTGAAAGTATGCTTCAAAGGAAAATCGGGCTTGATTGGTTGTTGTTGTTGACATGTTTGTTGTAAGCGAATGGACTTGGAGATGGATTGAAACTCCTTCTCAACATCATGTGCAAAAGAGATAGCTTCATAGAGGGTCGTAGGGCCTAGTGTGTTCAGGTTGGCTTAGATTCCCATGTCCAATCCATCTTCATACTTCCATTACAAGGTATCTTCTGAAACCATTTCAAGCAAACAAATAAGTAGTGGTCATTGCCAAAAGCGTTCATTGTAGGTAGACACAATATCTCCTTTTTCCATCCAAAAATTGTACATCATCAACAAGCATGTAAGTGGAACTGGGGAGGAAGGAAGGACTCCTTGATCTTTTCTTGAAATGCAATCCATGTAGTGGGGCGATCGGTGCTATGTCACAAAACATTCCACCATAACTAGGCCTTACCCACCAAATAATTAGTAACAAATTTCACTCTTTTAATTTTAGAATATGATCGCTAGAATAAAATTCATAAAATTGGGATAGGCATGAAAGAAAAAAATGACCATCCTTTTGCCCATCAAGTCGAGAAAATTGGAAATTTTTGGCATCAATCTTGGAATGTGTGCCTTCTTCTTGAGGAGTGATAATGGCCTTCACCACCCTAACTAAGTTGTCATCACTCTGCATTTGTTGGAGTGCACCATTGCATTCTTTTATCTCGATTTGAGCATCTTGGAGTTTGTGTCGTAAAAGCTCTAAGTATTGCTCAAGCTGTACCCTGAGTAGGGGTGATGTACAAAAGTCCTCTGTAGTATGGGTAGCGCCCATGACCTTATATGGAACCAAAACCTAGGTCTAAGCATGTGAAAAGAATTTTAGCAATATTGGAATTGAAATAGAAAAAGAAAGGTTTTATCTTGGAAATGTATAAAATAAATAAATAAATAAATAAATGAGAGTGTTAGATAAATAAATAAATAAGGGGAAAAGAGTGTTCCAAGTTTGTTAAATATCAATTAAAAGGAATGGGGTATCAATATTTGAAAATAGGCTAGTGGATAAAGCATATCTCTTGTAAGTGAGAGGTGGTGGGTTCAAATCTCCTACATGCGAACTAGGGAAATAAGTAAGCTAACTAGGGAAATAAGTAAGCTCTTATTGCCACTCACTAGTTAAAGAAAGTTCACACGTAGCCAATGGCTACCAACGGAACCAAACGGAATCAAACGGAATCAAGAGAACCATGAGTGCCAGAGAAGCCAAAGATGTCAAAGTTATGCCATAGTTCTATGCCCTCTTAGTCGATGCATTGGAGTAAGCCAAAGGGAACCGAGAAAACCATGAGTGCCAAAGAAGCCAAATGCCTTAGTCGATGCATTGGAGTAAGCCGTAGGGATAACTACAAGAATAATCGAATTGATAAACAAACTTGATAATCGAATTTGATAAACGAACCGAACCACCAAATTTTATAAACAAACTGAACCGAAACAAAAATAGTGCACAGTGTGACAATGTGACAGTGAGCACAGTGAGTACAATGAGTACAATGAGTACAAGCACAATGAGCAAGCTGCAAGAGTAATTGCATGGATAACCGAATTGATAACTAAATTGATAAACAAACTTGATAACCGAATTTGATAAACAAATCAAACTGGAATAGGAATAGTGCATAGTATGACAGTGAGCACAACGATCACAGTGAGTATAGTGAGCACAATGAGCACAATGAGAACAGTGTGCACAATGTGATAGGAGCATAGTGCACAGGGCATAATAATATATTCGAAAAAATTCGAAAAAGACACCGGTGAACAAAAAAAAAACATATCATGACAAACACAAACCTAGAACAAACAAGAATTGACGAACCAAAACACATGTCGAATCACAAATGGACATTGATAAGTACACCTTCACACACGCGTGCAAGCTCTGATACCACTGTTGACCAGATCTTTCACATGCACATATGCAGAGATAGTACAAAAACACACACAGAATAGAGAGAGACAAGAGACTAAACACAAGATTGGGTACAATCTCCTCCCACACACTCTGATGGATGATTCTATCAGAGTATGTGTATTTATAGGTATTTTTCATTACATGTTGAATAGAAGGTACATGAGGGCGACGCTTCGAAAAGCATGCATTTATGAAAATTTGCTTTATTTATAAATCATTGCTTTCTAAGTGATCTACTATTTAAAAAAAATTATCTAAAATACTATCTTTTAACTATCTTCAAAAATATCTGAATAATTCCAGGCCTGTTCACACCCTCATGATTCTTCACTTGCTAAATCAAAACACAATCACATTAAAAATCTCATGACATTATTGTTGATATATTTAGGTAGTGATGTGTGTGAACACACTAGGACTATCAGGGTAATTTTTTCCCGCTTTAGGAGGTTATTCCTCTGGCTTGTAAATATGCCTATTGCCCTAATGTGTCACTTATCTTTGTACATTCTAGTGGTAATACATTTAGTAGTGTGTGTTGTGCTCTAAGCTTCTTCTTCTTCCTTGTGTTGTTCGCGTACTTTCGTAGACCTCTAACTCCAACAATTGGTATCTGAGTAGGTCACCGCTTCATCTAGGGCATCGTCGACACTCCTCTAGTCACAATCTCAAATTCACACAAAATTTGGTGTTCATACTCAAGCTGATCAGGATATCAAAATAGATTTTCTATGTGGTGCCGAAATCACGATCTGAGTTCGTTTCTGCCTCCGAACACACTATCATAGTGCTTGTGCAGGCTATTTCATCTTTTTTGTGCCAAATATATATATAGGTTTTGGTTCATTAGTATAAGCATCTCAAAGTTTGCTACATCTTTAGCAAAACTCGACAGGGTAGTTCTATTCAACATTTTCAGATACAATCATTTTTCTGCATCAGGGTATTTAGCCAATGACCATGGCTGAAAGCAGTGATGTATTTTGTATGTTGGCTGTTGAGGACAAGTTGGATGGTACCAATTACCATTGTGGGGTTATATGGTGCGTCATGTATTTCTCGCAAAAGGATTGTGGAATATTATGTACGATGTTGAAAAACGTCTTATTACACCTACAAATGCAGGTACTAAAGCTTATGCAGATGGCATCAAAGATGGTGATATTCTACAGATTCCTGTTTGTGCTTCGGTTTCTGTTGCACCTACTATAGAGAAAATTCGTTGGGATGGCAGGCTTCCATTGCCTTCTTTGAATCAGCACATCACATCTTTAATCTGATTCTTCCATAGAGCAAAGTTTGTGCCATCAAATTTTTGGATCTCAAAATGGTCTTTGCCCTGCAAGTTATAGCTCCTCCTCGGAACGCTAGCACTAGACCCTGATCCATCGGATGTGCCTGAGACCTTTGATGCCATGATCGTAGAGAACTGAATAGAATGATAATGGAGCTAGAAGAGTCCAAACACCAACAAATAAGTGTATCAAGGAGTAAATCGACCACTATATAGTTGACTAAACCAGAAATCTAGAAAAATTTTGCCAGAGTATCCTCTGCAAAATTAGCATATGACCAATGTCAAAGTATCATAAAACTGCAAGTACTGACATGTCTACCTGCATAGTGAATCATTGACTCCACTGCATATAATTAGTTACCCAATAGAAGCCAACTAGGCTTATCGAGCACCTATGAACAACTATCATACATCTCCTATGGCGAGGCTGGGTAAGTCTTCCACCTGCATCACCGAAGAGACCCCGACATCTGGGTGTCTCCCAGTTAAGAAAACCTCACCACGACCGTCTTTATCAAACGTAAAAGGCTTTATGCAAAGAACGTAACCGCTATATCAATGCCCACATGGACGTACATAAGCGGTATCCACAGAAGCGTACATGGTGTGTATGTGCTCAATATATGCAGTAAAATGACACTAAAAGGCTGAATACACAGCCCAAAAACTAGCCAATAACACCTGCAAGTGTCTGTCAACTCTGATGTTTTAGGCTTTAAAAACCTGCATAAATTTGCAGCGACTACTCCCACCAAAACTGAAAACCCCTCGAGAAACCTGTAGTTTTACGAGTGTGGCTGAAAATACAGCCCCAAAGGTTGATATTTATTGTCTGAGAAGTACAAGGAACACCCTTCTTGATGTTCTTGGACCTGTGTGAAGAGAACTACATGCGAAAGTACTCCGAAATGGCTCCAAAAACACCCCAAAATTGCTTCAGAAATAGGCTTTAAAAGCAAAAATGAAGCTTTGAGGGACCAAAATTTGTTCAAGGTAATGTCAACCTTAGTCTTTCCCCTTCTTCAAACACCACAAGAGTGTAGCTTAGTGGCAAGAGATTGCCACGGTTGAGCGAGCTCTGGGGGGAACAGTACTGGGATGGGTGACCTCCCGGGAAGTACCGGGAACCTCTATATTCCTTGATCATTGAGGTCCTCCCTCGTGCGTAGCCAACGGCGCCAACGGTGACTTCGGTGACTCGGATGACAAGGTATGCCAAGGTCTCTGCCTTAGTCGCCGCCTTAGTCGTAAGCCTTGGAGAAAGCCTAGGGGGGGGGCTCGCTTTGCTCGCACAAAAGGAACAAAGCTTTTTGCATCGAACTGCTCTGATACCAGTGAAGTATTTCGATGGTGATGCACCGCACTATACTCTCCTTCTCGAGAGCTCCACGACGATATGCTCGGAGTAGAAAACCGAGCTCCTGATGCCGCACAGAGTACTCCGCACAGAGGCTGTAGAATACGCAGAAAAACACAGTACACAAGGGGCATGAAGACAGACATCTTAGGTCTCACAAATGCGATCGAACTTACAGTCTGTGATTGACCAGGCCACTATATGTTTTATTAAAGAACATATACAAAGAAGTGTCCGGTGGCCATTTGGCCTTTCACATGGACACTAACGGTAACAGTCATGTGTGCAACATATGTACTTAATAGGTGTCCCACTAAAGCATTGCAGTCTGTCACTCCATATGAGGCTTGGCATGGTCGTAAGCTATCTCTTGCTCAACTACATGTTTTTGGTTGTCTGACATATGCATTAGTGTCTGAACAACATTCCAGGAAATTGGATGATAAAGTAGTGGAATGCATTTTTGTTGGTTACAGTTCTGAAAGCAAAGGCTATCGTCTGTATCATCCACAGACTACATGCATTTTGGTTAGCCATGATGTTGTTTTTGTGGAAGATGCTATTCAAACATTACTTTCATGTACTAAGGAGACATTTGTTAGCTCCAAAGACATGTATGACACTTTGATGCCTCTTTTTACAGGTGGACAATCTAGTGTTGGTCCTAATGAGGCATATTCTCAGCCTTTGTAGGTTTCATGTGATGATGCAGATCATTCCATTTCTGATGCAGATTTGCATGATGCACTTGTTGACGAGAGAGCTGATATTGAGGAGGTAAAAGCGTAGAGAGAACTGATATTGAGGAGGCAAAAACTATGCCAAAATGGCTAGTGCAGACTTTGCATGACAACAAACTAGATGCACCTGTGTCATATTGTACTAATTCAGGCTCTCATAGTGCCTCTATGCATCAAATTCCTATGCTATGGCTGCATCTAGACTTTGCGATGAGACTGAGCCTTTTTTGTTTGATGAAGCACAAAATTTTGAACATTGGATGGCTGCAATGCAATTTGAATATGATGCTATCATGAAAAATGGTACCTGGTCTTTATGTGACTTGCCTCCTGGCAAGAAGGCCATTGACACTAAGTGGGTATACAAGCTGAAGTGTAAACCTGATGGAACAGTTGACAAGTATAAGGCTAGGCTTGTTGCAAAGGGTTATGCGTAGGAAAGAGGCATTGGTTTTGATGAAACCTTTGCACCTACATGCTGAATGGCTACTGTTCATAGCATCTGTGCACTTGCAGCTCATCATGGTTGGAATGTACATCAGTTGGACATTAAAACAACAATTCTGAATGGTGACTTGCATGAAGAAGCGTATGTTTTTCAGCCTCGGGGCTTTGTGCACAAAGGGCATGAAAACCAGGTGTGTGGGTTAAAGAAGGCATTATATCGTTTAAAGCAAGCACCACGTGCTTGGCATGAAAAGATACATGTTTATCTGATTGCATATGGTTTTGAGAATATCCAATTGAAAGCACCTTATATGTAAGCATGCAACGATGTGCTTCTGACCATTGTTGTCTTTGTTGATGACATGCTGCTCACTGGTCCTCATGAGAAGCATATTGTTGATTTCAAGGCTGATTTGCATGCCTCATTTGAGATGTCTGATTTGGGGCATTTGCATCATTATTTGAGCATTCAATTTATGCAAGTTGATGGCGGAATAGCTTTGTGTCAAACGAACTATATTGACACATTATTGTAGTGTTTTGGCCTTAAAGATTGTAAACCTATTGCCACTCCTATGGAGATAGGTTTATGATTGAGTCTTCATGATGCTAGAGATGCATTTGATATTGTTCTCTATCAGCATCCTGTTGGATGCTTGATTTACTTATGCATTACTTGGCGAAATATTGAGTTTGTTGTGTCACAGATGAGCAGGTTTATGCATTGCCCAGGTGTCAAGCATTGGTAGGCGGTTAAGCACATCTTTCACTACTTGCATGGTACCTGGCTACTTGGGTTGTTTTATCCCAAGGGGGGATCACTACAGTTAGATTTGCATACTTTTTTTGACTCTGATTGGGTTGGTTGCTATGACACTTGTGTGTCCACTAGCGGTTTTTGCTTCATGCTTGGTAGCTCATGCATATCTTGGCTGAGCAAGAAGCAGCCTACTGTGACCACTTCCTGTTGTGAGGGTGAGTATAGGGAAGCTTTCACAACGACTGTTGGGTGTGTGTGGCTTAGACACCTTATGGTTGTTTTGGGTGTTGGTCAGTCTTCTGCCACCACCATCTTCACTCATAGTCAGATTGCATTGATAGTTGTGAGGAACCCTGTGTTCCATGCTCGCACTAAGCACATTGAGGTGCATTATCATTATGTCAAGGAGAGGTTCTTTGCTGGAGAGATCAGCTTGGCATATGTGCCCACATAGGAGAACATTGAAGACCTTTTCACGAAGGCTCTGCCTAGGGAGAAGTTTGAAGCTTTCCACAAAGCTTTGGGCTTACTTCCTTTTGTGGATTGCTTCCACATAGCTTGGCACTTCCTTATACATGAGTGCCAACTCCTTGTTCACTGCATCACTCCTAGGGGGGGTTCGTTGATATATTTAGGTAGTGATGTGTGTGAACACACTAGAACCAACAAGGCACTTTTTTTTGTCTTAAGGCGGTTTTTTTCCCCCGACTTGTATATACGCCTATTGCCCTAATGGGTTAGTTATCTTTGTACATTCTAGTGGTAATGCATTCAATATTGTGTATTGTGCTCCAAGCTTCTTCTTCTTCCTTGTGCTATTCATGTGCTTCCACAGAAGTCTAACTCCAACAATTGTGTGTTGTGCTCCAAGCTTCTTCTTCTTCCTTGTGTTGTTTGCCTACTTTTGTAGACCTCAAACTTTAACAATTAAAATCCATATAACATTCCATTATTCCATAAAGTACTTATGCTCAAACAACTCCACTTAGCAACTATCTCTTCAAGCCACCATGGAGATTAAGATTTGACTCATTTGATTCATGACACTCTACCACATGATGATTTTTTTTGTAATGTCAAGCAGAAAATTCAATAAGGAAAAGCTCAAGAAGTAAATGAGTTCCAGGAAAAGGATGGGTTCCTATTCTATAAGAACCTATTATATGCCCCTCCACGGAAGCCTAGGATCCAAGTACTTCAACAACATCATGAAAACCTTGCAGTAGGACATTTTGGAGTAAATAAAACAATAGAAATCATATCAAGGGATTTTTGGTGGCCGTAAATGTGGAAGGAGTTCAAAGAATATATCCAAACATGTAACGCTTGTAATAGATCTAAGGTACCATGATATAAACCTCATGGGCTCTTGCAAACTCTACCTATTCCAGAAAGGCCATGGGCTTTTCATCACAGTTTACCAAAGTCAAATAAGTAATGATGCTATTCTTGTTATAGTGGATAGATTTACAAAGAGAGCACACTTCATTCCAACTACGAAGGCAATCACAGGTGCAACCACTATAAGACTTTTTCTCAGATACATCTTTAGGCTTCATGGATTTCTTGATGATATTGTCAATGATAGAGGTCCACATTTCATATCCAGCTTTTGGAACAGTCTTTGCAAGCTCCTTTGTGTTCAAGTTAAATTGTCTACAACCGATCATCCACAGGCTGAGGGACCAACCTCCATTGCACCATCAACTATCATCAAAATGATTGGTTCAAGCTTTTACCCTTTGTAGAGTTTGCCTATAACAACAATGTTCATACATCTACCAAGCATAATCCCTTATTTGCAAATTATGGACAACATCCAAGGATGGATATACAACTCTCAAATCATGTCAAGAACCCAACTTCCAGAGATAAGGCCCAATACCTCATGGATATTCACAAAGAGCTCAAGGAAGAGATCCATAGAGCTCAAGAACAATATAGTATTATGTAGATATTGTGTTCGAAATCCATCCTATGAAATTGGGGATAAAGTGTGGTTACTCAACAATAATTTGCACTTACAAGGTCTTGTGCAAAATTATACCATCAAAGATTTGGTCCGTTCACCATATTGGCCGAGATTAATCCAGTCCCTTTCAAGCTCCAGTTACCAAGTACCATGAGAATACATCTATTTTTCCATGTGTGCATGTTGGAACCATATCAAATTTCACCATTGAGGGGGGAGAGAACTAGTCCTTCACCACCTAGCAAGATTGATGATCATGAAGAATTCAAAGTCGAGCATGTCCTAGATTCGGGAATATCTTGAGGAAGATTGGAGTACCTTGTTCATTGGAAATGGTATGACATCAGCAATCATACTTGGGAACCTATAGGAAACCTTTAGAGAGCACAAATCAAGGTTCCAATGAAGTCGAGACCAAAGAACATGACCGCTCCATGTGGAACTTGTTGCTTGAGGAGGAGCTGATATCATGAAAAAAAAAAGAACTTCCTAAACCTTATATTCCATGTGACTTTTATATCTCATAATTGGTTGAGAATTTGGAGAGCCAGTGCTTAATATCGACTATCTACTTGCTTGATTCTTATATCTAGAGGTCATGTTTCGAATTGATGATATCATCAATGACATCATCAATTTGTAATTGCCATTGATGAACTACCCTTGAAAACCTATATAAGGAGGGGTTGGCCACATACATACTGAGTCTTGCCAATGCTAGTCTTGGGAGCTCAAGGAGTCACGATCACCAAGTAAGTACTCTCCAAGTTCTAGTTTGAGTTCTAGTCTTGTCCTTTGTTCTAGTCTTATCTAGTACCATATCTTGGACTTTCTGTCTTGTCCTATTGTAAGGATCTCCTGTACCATCTTTAGTCAAGTTATCCATACCTATAAGTCCCGAGTTTTGGGATGGCTTGTATCACTTATATATTCTTGTATTGTTTCTCTATGTGATATATGTTGATATATTTAGGTAGTGATGTGCGTGAACACTCTAGCACCGTCGAGGCACTTTTTTTCCCTCCTTAGGAGGCTTTTTTTCCCTCGGCTTGTATATATGCCTATATCCCTAATGGGTTACTTATCTTTGTACATTCTAGTGGTAATACATTCAATATTGTGTGTTGTGCTCCAAGCTTCTTCTTCTTCCTTGTGCTATTCACGTGTCTCTATAGATGTTTAACTCCAACAATTCGTATCAGAGCAGGTCGCCGCTTCATCTAGGGCATCATCGACACCCCGTCGGTCATAGTCTCAGAATCACACGAAACTTGATGAGCATACTCATGGTGATTAGGAGATCAAAATAGCTTTGCTGCATGGTACCCAAATTGCTAACTGAGCTCATTTTGGCCTCCGAATGCACTATCGTAGTGCTTGTGCAGGCTATTTTGTGTTTTTGTGCCAAAGACATATGCAAGTTTTGGTTTGTCAATTTAAGCATCTCAAAGTCGGCTATAGGTCTAGTAGAACTCATTAGGGTAGTTCTATTCAACTTTTTTAGATACTATCATTTTTCTGTATCAGGGTATTTTAGTAAGTGGGCATGGCTGAAAGCAGTGATGTATTACATATATTGGATGTTGAGGATAAGTTGGACGGTACTAATTACCCATTGTGGGCTTATATGATGCGACATGTATTGGTTGCAAAAGGATTGTGGAACATTGTGTAGGGAGTTGAAAAAAGTCCTATTACACCTGCAAATACAAGTATTGAAGCTCGTGCAGATGGCATTGAAGATGCTGGTATTTTTCAAATTCCTATTTGTACTGTGGTTTTTGCTGCACCTACTGTAGAGCGAATTCATTTTGATGGCAGAGATGCTCAGGCACATGCATTGATAGCCTTGTCTATCAAACATGCCATTAATCCTTACATTCACTCTTGCAAAACAGGTAAGGATGCTTGGGATACACTTACCAAATTGTACCAAGCTAGGAATGAGGCTCGTGTTGCTTACCTCCGAAAACACTTGGAGAGTAATCAAATGAATGAAGGTGATTCTGTAGATAGTTTTCTAACAAAGATCAAGGATTTGAAGGAACAATTGATTTTTGCTGATGAAGTTATACCAGATAGCTCACTTGTGTAGACCGTTCTGAATGGTCTTCCTGATTCATATCAAAGTTTTGCTTCTACTCTTTGTTTAATGATGAAAGACAATCCAAATTCCCTGTCATTTGAAGAGTTAGTTTGTGTTCTACTACTGGAAGATCAATCTAGGCAGAACAGGTCCATTATGTGTGTTGCAGATCAAGCTTTCCTAGCTAGTGAGAAGGGCAAAGGTAAATGAAGCTAATCTACTAGTAAGCAGAAATTTGCAAATGCTGCACATTCAAAGAAGGAAGACAAAGATGAGAAGAAATCAGAAAAGCAAAAATTGTTTTGCCAATATTGTAAAGCAAATGATCATGTCATTAAGAGCTGTCCAAAATTGGCTGCTAAAGAGGCAAAGAAGAAAGAGGTTGAAATGGTTATTGCAGAGGCCTCTACACCAAAAATAGAGTCTGCTAATCTTATGCAGAATGAAGAATGGGCATTTACTACTGTTTGCAATTTTGACCCATCTTCTCATGATTAGTGTATGTTTGCAGTAGACTTAGATGTTTGGTATTTTGATAGTGGGGCAATCAAACATATTACCCTGTAGTGCAGTTTCTTCACTTCAATTGAGCTTGCCCCTATATGGAATACTATCACATGTGCTAACAACTCCTCTTATCCTATCATGAGAGTTGGTAAGATCATTTTGATTACTATTGATGGTAGTTCTTTCATCTTGTCAAATGCTTTATTTGTGCCAGGAATCAAGAAAAATCTGTTATCAGTTTTTGCATTAGTCAAGATGGGCTTGGTTGTGAAATTTGTTGATGATAGATGTACAATTCATAATCTGTCAAATGGCGACATGAGTATTGCTTCTGGCATTTTATGCCGTGGGCTGTATAAGCTCATAGACTATGAAAGATCTATGAATGATTCGCCATGTGCAGTACATGATTCTCAGGATATGTCAGATGCAAAGCTTTGGCATGCATGCTTTGGTCATCTAAATTTTGCTAGTTTGCTACGCCTACAGAAATTTGATATGGTGTCCTCTTTGCCCAAACTTGAGGCACCCGGAAAACATGTTTGTGAAGGCTGTATTTTGGGCAAAATGTAGCATACCTCCTTTCTAAGAAATGGTTCAGTTTGGGCTACTTAGAAATTTCACCTTGTACATAATGATGTTTGTGGTCCTATGCAAACACCTTCTTTTGGAAATTATCTTTACTTCCTGACTTTCATTGATGATTTTTCAAGGCATGCATGGGTATATCCACTCAAAGCAAAGTCCGAAGTGTTTATGTGCTTCAAACAATTTTTGCTTTTGGCAAAAATCTGTCAGCATGTAAAATGGGCACCCTCCATTCCGATCGAGGGGGGATATATGTCTTCTGACTTTAATGCATTTCTGGTTGAACATGGGATAAAACATCAATGTATAGTGTCATATACACGTCAATAGAATGGAGTTGCTGAACGGAAGAACAAGTCACTCATGGAGATTGCGAGGTGTATGGTCAAGAGTCATGCTTTACCACATAGTTCTGGCTTGAGGTTGTCATGTGTGCATCATATGTACTTAATAGGTGTCCCACTAAAGCACTGCTGTCTATCACTCCATATGAGGCTTGGCATGGTCGTAAGCCATCTCTTGCTCATCTGTGTGTTTTTGGTTGTCTGGCATATGCATTAGTGCTTGAACAACATTGCAAGAAATTGGGTGATAAAGCAATAAAATGTATTTTTGGGTACAGTTCTAAAAGCAAAGGCTATCGTCTGTATCATGCACAGACTAAAATGCATTTTGGTTAGTCATGATGTTGTTTTGGTGGAAGATGCTATTCAACCTTTACTTCCATGTACAAAAGAGACATTTTTTAGCTTCGAAGACATGTATGATACTTTGTTGCCTCTTTTTTACAGGTGGACAGTCTACTGCTAGTCCTAATGAGGCAACTTCTCAACCTTTACAAGTTTCATGTGATGATGCAAATCACTCTATTTTTGATGAATATTTACATGATGCAGTAGCTGATGAGAGAGCTGATATTGAGGAGGCAAAAACTATGCCAAAATGGATGGTGCAGACTTTGCGTGATAGCAAATTAGATGCACTTCTATCATACAGTACTCATTCAGGATCTCATAGTGCCTCTTTTGCATTAGATTGCTATGCTATAGCTGCCTCTAGTCTCTGTGATGAGGCTAAGCTTGTTTCGTTTGATGAAGCACAAAATTTTGAACATTGGATGGCTGCAATGCAATCTTAATATGATACTATCATGAAAAATGGTACTTGGTCTTTATGTGCCTTGCCGCCTGGCAAGAAGGCCATTTGCACTAAGTGGGTATACAAGCTGAAGCGTAAACTTGATGGAATAGTTGACAGGTCTAAGGCTAGGCTTGTTGCAAAGGTTTATGTGGAGGAAAGAGGCATTGATTTTGATGAAACCTTTGCTCCTACTTGCTGAATGACTACTATTCGTAGCAACTATGCACTTGCAGCTCATCATCAGTTGGACGTTAAAACAACATTTTTAATGTCCAACTGTTCGTAGCATCTATGCACTTGCAGCTCATCATGAGCATCTCTACCATCCCAACAAAGTTGCTCTACAATAGCTACAATAGGAACCGTAGCACGAATAAGAACATGAATATCATCATCTTCAACACCATCTACATCACCTTCAATAAGTGTATTTGCAAGTGTATTAGGATTTTTTTAAATACCTTGCACAATATTCCACAAACCTTTTGCTACCAATAGATGATGCATCATATATGCCCAAAATGGGTAATCAGTACCATCCAACTTGCCCTCAATAGTTAGCATATGGAATACATCATTGCTTTCAGCCATGGCCAAAGACTAAATACCCTAATGCAAAAAAATAATTGTATCTAAAAAACTTGAACAAAAACACCCTATTGAGCTCTACTAGACTTGTAGCAAACTTCAAGGCGCTTGTATTGGCGAACCGAAACGTATGTATATGTTTGGCACAAAAGGACAAAATTTCCTACATAGTCACTATGATAGTGCATTCAGAGGCGAAAATGAGTACACTCACCAATTTTCATGCAATTCTGGGATTGTGACTGGAGGGGTGTTGATGACACCCTGGATGAATTAGCGACCTGCTTTGATACCAATTGTTGGAGTTTGAGGTCTACAAATGCACATGAACAACACAAGGAAGAAGAATCTTGGTGCACAACACAATAATGAATGTTACCAGGAGAATGTACAAAGATAAGTAACCCATTAGGGTTATAGGCATATATACAAGTTGTGTAAAAAAAACTCTCTTGAAGAGGGAAAAAAGTACCCTGAAGGTCATATGTGTGTTCACACATATCATTACCGAAGTATATCAACATAATGCAAACACATAGTTTGCCATTATTTTTGGAACAACCATTATGGGTGAGACCCATTTTGTATGCTTGATTTCATAAATTAAACTAGTGTCTAATAATTTATCAATCTCTTCTTTGATTTTAGAAGAGTAGATATCATTATATGAGTATGGCCTCTGCGTAGTTGGTCTAGCATCCAGTGCCATTGGAATGCGATGGGAATAGATGTTTGGATCAACCCCTTTTAAATTTTTATATGTCTAAGCAAAGATATCCTGATACTCTTGTAAGAGGTGTATAATCTTTGCTTCCTTGGAACTAGATTAGCAATATAAGAGCATCATTCTTCTTTTCCTCTATTGTTATGACCACATTCTTCTTTTTCTCTTTATTATCACAACTTTGTCCCTAATTCTTTACTTGCTTTGACATTGAAGAGATTGCTTTGCATTCCTCCACTTGTTATTTCTTAAAGTGCTCAGGAACCTCAAAATATGCGATCTTTGTTGACTTACATCTAGGAACACTAGCTCGTTCAAGATCAATATCTTTTTCATGGGCTTGGAATATAGCAAATGTAGGCTCATCCATGTTAGAAGAATCTATCAGGATACCCATGGAATTCATGTATTCCTCTTCATTAGAATAGGGCCCTTTGACAAAGACTCCGATAGACACTAATGTCTTATCGTGCATTGTTCAGACAGTAAGGTATTGTTTCACATGGACATAATAGCTCCACTATTGGATCTTCAAGGACACTAACCATGAAGAGATCCAAGTCATAACCTTCCTGTTTACAATGATGTGTAAGTGTCTTCTTGTTGATAACCATGTGGAGAGTGAGTTCTCTTATGCGCAACAGAAATGTGTAGTGAAACCTTGTATGTCCAACACTTAGACAAACAACTGCACCTTAGATAGCTTGCTGCTCTCAATTAAAAACTCAAATGGACTTGAGCCTTTAGTCAATCAAAGTAGATAAAGAGAGCTTTCTAACAAGCTATAAATAACTTAATTTGGACAAGTTTTGATTACAAAATGCAACTGACAAAGATGAACTACCTGTCCACACAAGTATGGTAAAGAACTAAGCTTCACTCTCGAGCTGATAACTCTCTTAATATATATCATTTGAGAAATTTGGTACAGAGAAAGTAGACACAAATAGCTTTCCAACAAGCTAAAAATCAAGTAGTTTGGATGCGTTTTGATCAGGCAACTCAACTGACCAAAACAGACCACCTGGACACATAAGTAGACTATAAAACTAGACTTCACTCTATGATATATATCTCATAGAATATACACCTTCTGGATGATATATTTGGGGCAAAGAAAGTGCATGCCAAGATCTTTCCAATAAGACAAAATTCATGCAATTTGGATATGTTTTGGTTGGGAAAGATAACTGACCAAAATAGACTACCTGTCTACATAGGTATACTTAAAAACTAGAGTTCACTCTTTCACTAATATCGCACAGAACATATAAGCTTTGAAGTTTATATTTTTTATGCAAAAAGTACATGAGATAAGCTTTCCAATGAATGCTTAAACGCAAGAAATGGTTACATACACACTAAGATATGAGCTCCACAACAGAGCTATGTACAAACTCACATGTGATTGGAATGAGTCTAAGGGAAGACAAAATGACAAAAATGGCCAGATCTTACTACTGGGAGCTCTTGCCTCTTTCTCTCCTTGTTTAGAATGTTCTCCCTCTTCACTTTTATAACCAATGAGCATGTGAAGAAGTTTTTGCCTCTTTCTTAACTCACCACTTTCCCCACTACATGCCACTAACTACAAGGCAAGATATTGTATCTCTTACTCATCATGAATTTTGACTAGACTTGTTTTCTTTTTTTTTTTCCTTTATTTTTTCTCTTCTTTTTTTCCTTAATCTTTATATTTGGTAAATTTATCCAAGCATAGCTCATATGAAAATGAGCTTATACATTTATCTTCAACACTCCCGCTCAAGCTCATTTGGGAGTTATCTTCAACCATGTCCTGCAAATTTATCGCATCCTTGAAACCTTTGAGTTTAGAAGCATCCAAGAACTTTGTAAACATATCTGCAACCTGCTCTTTGGTTCTGATGAACTTTATCTCCACATCTTTGCTCAATACCTTCTCCCTTACATAATGGTAGTGGACCTATATGTGCTTGCTCCTTGCATGAAACATATGATTGCTTACCAAGTAAATACTTGCCATGTTATCACTGTATATAGGAATGGTTCCAACTTGCACTCCAAGATCAGCCAAAAGCTTTTTAATCCAAATTGCTTCACACGTGGCAAATGCTAATCCTCTATATTCAGCCTCCATAGATGAAAGTGCAACAGTAGGTTGTTTCTTTGAGATCCATGTGATAGGTTTGCTTCCTATCATGAACACATAACCTGAGATTGATCTCCTATCTTCCTTTGAACCTGCCCAATCAGCATCGCTAAAGCCTTTGACTTGCATTTATTCATCAAACTTGTAAAATAAAGCATGATTAACTGTATGCTTTATGTATCTCAACACTCTCTTGGCTGAATTTAAGTGTTCACTTGTCGGGGCTTGCATAAACTGAGAAAGTACACCAACAACATAAGATAAATCAGGTCTTGTAATGTTTGCATAGATTAATAATCCTACAATGCTTCTGTATGTCATTACATCTTCCAATGGTTCTCCATCATTTGAAAAAATCTTCGTATTTGTGTCCATGGGTTGAGTGAGTGGTTTGCATCCACTCATTCCAAATCTGAAAAGAACATCCAACAAGTACTTCCTTTGCATCAAGTAGATGCCACTCTTTCCATAAATAACTTCAATTCCTACAAAATATTTCAGCTCTCCAAGATTTGAAATTTTAAACTCCTTACCAAGCTTCCTTTTGATATCCTTAATCCTTGTAACATCATTTCCTGCTATGATGAGGTCATCGATGTATATGCAAATATATACCTCTCTATTTTCTTCCTTGTTCATGTACAATGAAGGATCTGCACTACTTGGGTTGTATCCACACTTAGTTAGATATTCTACCGATATCTGTTTCCATGCTCTTGGTGCTTGCTTCAAGCCATAAAGTGCCTTTTTCAACCTGCAAAAACTCTGCATGGTTTTCATCTTCAAATCCAATTGATTGACTCATGTATATCTCTTCTTGTAGTTCTCCATTTAGAAAAGCATTTTTGATGTCGAATTGATATAATGGCCATCTCCTTGAAGCACCAATTGCTATTAATGTTCTGATAGTTCCCATCTTTGCAACAGGGTTGAAAACTTCATCATAATCTATGCCTTGTGTTTGTTTAAATCCTTTGGCAACTAACCTAGCTTTATATCTAGCTAGTGACCCATCAACATTCCTCTTTACTTTATTTGTTTGGAACAATTTTCATACCTTCTTTCTTTGGCACTAGCTCCCATGTGTGATTATCTTTGAGAGCTTTGATCTCCTCTTTCATAGCTTGCTTCCATTCCTTTTGTGTGCAAGCTACTTCATATGTCTCAGGCTCTTTGTCTTTGATAACCTGCATCATGTATGCAAAATGTGTCGCCATACAACTATCATAACTCAACCTTTGAGCTAGATACCTTGTCCTTGAAGATCTTCTTTCATTGCCTTTAGAAAGTTGCTTCTTTAACCTATTTAGCGTTTCCATCGGAGTGATTAACTCTTCATATTCTTCTTCACTTGCATCTATCTCACTATTTGGAGTAGCACTTGCTTCTTCAATTCTACTATGAGCTGATTTTGGAGACACATAATGACTCCCCCTTCATGTTGAACATTCTTCATTTGATGTAGATGCCTCTGGACATGAAAGCTTTGTGTTTGATTGTTGAACTTCTCTTTGATTTGTTCCTGCATAATCATCACAATCTTCTTCAAGAATCTTTTCCTCTCCTTTATCTTCATACCATGGTCTTAGTTCATCAAAGACCACATCTCGCGAGACTCTTAATTCCTTTGTTCTAGGGTTGTAACACTTGTATCCTTTTTGCTCCGTCGAGTAGCCGATGAAGATGCATTTTTCTGACCTTGGTTCCATCTTTGTTCTAACCTCTTGTGGAATGTGAACAAAGCAAATACATCCAAACACTTTGAGGTGTGTAAGATTAGGTTTCTTACCAGAATATACCTCCTCTGGAGCCAAGTGATGTATTCTCGATGTTGTGCACCTATTCATCAAGTAAATGGCGGTTGTGGTAGCTTCAGCCCAATAGTACAATGATACCTTCATCTCGTTGAGCATGCATCTTGCAATTTCAGCAATTTGCCTATTTTTCCTCTCAGCTACTCCATTTTGTTGTGGTGTATACCTACAAGTGAACTGCCTTTTGATCCCATTCTCTTGTAGAAAATCTAAAAATTATTTGGAAGAGTATTCTCCTCCACCATCGGACCTTAAGGTTTTGATAGACCTTCCTGTTTCTTTTTCAACTTCAACTTTGAATCTTTTGAATATAGAAAACACCTCTAATTTTTGCTTCATACAAAATAGCCATATCTTGCTTGAGTGATCATCAATGAAGGTGACAAAAAATCTATTACCAGCCATTGATGCCTCTTGGGTCAGTCCCCATACATCCGTATGTATCCAGTCCAAGACATTTGGGGCCACATAATTGCTCCTCTTGAATGGCTGCCTTGTTTGCTTTCCTAATTGACAAGCTTCACATAACTCATGTAGTCCAATGCTATTAAATTTTGGAAGACCTCTTACCACTTCATGTTTGCTCATGTCCTTCACCTTTGGAATGTTGATGTGTCCTATTCTTTTGTGCCATAAGTCCAGCTCTGAAATCTTCTTGTTCCCACATTGAATGTACATGACCTTTCCATGTGGATGTTGGACGTCCAAACTGAACATCCTTCCTTCTCTTCTACCTCGAGCAATGCCCTTGAAGCCTTCCTTTGGATTCTTTATGAAGCACCCTTTCTCATTGAATATGATCCAAGCCTTATATCTCCAATATGTTCAATCATGTGTTGAGTATCGTCACCTGTTTCAACAAATCCTTTTCCACTTGGTACCTGTAGATTAGTGAATGAACTTCCTTGGCATGACATATGGTTACTACAACTTGAATCAATGTACCATTTTTTGTCATCTTCACAAGAGCTTCTATACTCATGTTTCATTGCAAGTAGTGTGTCCTTGCTTCCTTCACTTGAGGTGCTTGCATAGTTGCTTTGGTTCCTTTGATTGCCTCCATTTGGTCTTCCATTCTTCAACCAACAATCACTAGCATAATATCCTACTTTACCACAATGATAGCATGTTATACCTTTATGAGAATTGTAGGAGCCTCGGCCTCTTCCTCTACTTCTACCTCGACCTCTTCCTTGTGTGGTGGCATTTGATGCATCCTTGTTGTCTTCTGAATTGTTTTGATTGTAGTTGGAGTTGTTGTGACCTCTTCCTTTTCCTCTTGAGCCTCCTCTTGAGTTCCTTCCTTTACCTCATCCTGCATATAACATTTGGTTTTGGCTGTCTTTTCCTTTGGGACCACCAAAGCTAAGCTCTTCTGTGACAAGATGAGGGGTTAGTTGTTCAAGACCTGGATATGCATCTTTCAAGTTAATGGAAGTTATAAACAGCTTCCATCTTTCATCTTCTCTCAATCCATTGAGAGTATAACAGACAAGATCTTCGTCTTCAAGTGTTGTGCCAATAGAAGCTAAAGCATTGCCTAGCTCCTTAATCTTCAAAGTATATTCAGCTATAGATTGATTCAAAATTTTCTTGATTGTGTTCAACTCATTCTTGAGTTGAAGTTTCCTAGCTTTGGTATTTGTTGAATACATCCTTTCAAGAGCTTCCCAAGCATCCTTAGCTTTCTCTAGATGTTGAATATGCCTTACCATGGCATTAGTAATGACTTGCGAAATGAGGAACATCACTCTCCTATTCCTCTCTTCCCATTCTTTTGCTTGCGTCCTTTGGACTTCGGTGGCCATAGCTTGATTGATTTGAGGTCGAGCATCATCGCCGCTCACAATACCCCATAAGCCTTTGCCCATTAGGTAGTTGGTCATTCTAAACTTCCACACGGGATAGTTATCCTTATCCAACTTCTCTACTTGTTGACCCAAGTCAGCCATTGAAGAGTATCAAAGACTTTGAGAGTTACCTCGAATAGTTATATTGTCCTTTGCTCTTGCGTTTGTGAAGCTCCTCCTTGTTTTATAGCTCCTCTTTTGCTTTGGTTTATCTTCAGCTTTGTTGATGAAGCTTCAACACCAAGTTTGCTCTCATACCAACTGTGGAGAGTGAGTTCTCCTATGCACAACGAATGGACTTGAGCCTTTATTCAATCAAATTAGACAAAGAGAGCTTTCTAAAAAGCTATAAATAACTTAATTTGGACAAGTTTTGATTACAAAATGCAATTGACAAAGATGAACTACCTGTCCACACAAGTATGCTAAAGAACTGAGCTTCACTCTCGGACTGATAACTCTTTGAATAAATATCCTTTGAGAAAGATATTTGGTATAGAGAAAATAGACACAAATAGCTTTCCAATAAGCTAAAAATCAAGTAATTTGGATGAGTTTTGATTAGGCAAATCAAATGAACAAAATAGACCACCTGCACACATAAGTACACTATAAAATTGGACTTCACTCTTTGATAGATATCTCATAGAATATATATATTCTGAATGAGATATTTGGTAGAAAAAATGCATGCCAAGAGCTTTCCAACAAGACAAAAATCATGCAATTTGGATATGTTGTGGTTGGGAAACATAAGCAACCAAAATAGACTACTTGTCTACATAGGTATACTAAAAAGTTGGAGTTCACTCTTTCATTGATATCTCACAGGACATATAAGCTTTGAAGGAGATATTTGGTATGAAAAGATTGCACAAGATAAGATTTCCAATGAATGTGTAAAGACAAGAAATGGTTACATTCACACTGAGATATAAGCTTCACAACAAAGCTATGTACAAACTGACGTGCGGCTGGAAGGAGTCTAAGGGAAGACAAAATGACAAAAATGGCTAGATCCTGTGTGTGAACACTCTAGGACCCCCGAGGCACTTTTTTCCCTCTATAGGAGGTTTTTTTCCCCCGGCTTGTATATACGCCTATTGCCCTAATGGGCTACTTATCTTTGTACATTCTCTAGTAATACATTCAATATTGTGTGTTTGTGCTCCAAGCTTCTTCTTCTTCCTTGTGCTGTTTGCGTGCTTCCGCAGACGTCTATCTCCAACAATTGGTATCAGAGCAGGTCATCGCTTCATCTAGGTGGTCATTTGAGGAGTTAGTCTCTGTTCTGTTGCAGGAAGATTTGTCCAGGCAGAACAGGTCCACTATGCGTGTTGCAGATAAAGCTTTCCTGGCTAGTCAGAAGGGCAAAGGAAAATGGAGCTCTTCTACTAGTAAGCAGAAACCTGCAAATGTTGCACATTCGAAGAACCAAGACAACGATGAGAAAAAATCAGAAAAGCAGAAATTGTTTTGTAAGTACTGTAAAGGGAATGATCACATCATAAAGAACTGTCCAAAACTAGCTGCAAAAGAGGCAAAGAAGAAAGAGGTTGGAATGGTTGTTGCAGAAGCCTCTACATCGAAAATGGAGTCTGCTAATCTTGTGCAGGAAGAAGAATGGGCGTTTACTACTGTTTGCAGTTTTGACCCACCTTAGACTCAAATGTTCGGTATTTTGACAGTGGGGCAACCAAACATATTACCTCGCAGCGCAGTTTCTTCTCTTCACTCAAGCCTGCCCCTACAGGGAATACTGTTACATGCACCAACAACTCCTCTTATCATGTTATGGGAGTTGGTAATATCATTTTGACTACTGCTGATGGTAGTTCTTTCACTTTGTCAGATGCTTTATTTGTGCCAGGGATCAAGAAGAACCTGTTATCAATTTCTACATTAGCCAAGATTGGCTTGGTTGTGAAATTTGTTGATGACAGGTGTACAGTTCATGATTTGTCAAATGGCGATGTGATTATTGCTTTTGGCATTTTATGTCGTGGGCTGTATAAGCTCATAGACTATGAAAGATCTGGAAATGATTTGGCATGTGCAGTAAATGATTCTCATGCTATGTCAGATGCAAAGCTTTGGCATGCAGCTTTGGTCATATGAATTTTGCTAGTTTGCTACGCCTGCAAAAATATGAAATGATGTCCTGTTTGCCCAAATTTGAGGCACCTGGAAAACATGTTTGTGAAGGCTGTATTTTGGGCAAAATACAGTGCTCGTACTTTCCAAAAGATGGTTCATTTCGGGCTACTCAGACATTGCAGCTTGTACATAGTGATGTCTGTGGTCCTATGCAGACACCTTCTTTTGGGAATTATCTCTACTTTGTGACTTTCATCAATGACTTTTCCAAGCATGCATGGGTATATCCATTGAAGGCAAAGTCTGAAGTGTTCATGTGCTTCAAACAGTTTTTGGTTTTGGTTGAAATATGTCAGCATGTAAAATGGGCACCCTCCGTTCTGATCGAGGGGGGGAATATATGTCTTCTGATTTTAATGCATTTCTGGCTGAACGTGGGATAAAACACCTGTGTACAATGCCATATACACCTCAACAAAATGGAGTTGCTGAGTGAAAGAACAGGTCTCTCATGGAGATGGCGAGGTGTATGGTCAAGAGTCAGGCTTTACCTCATAGTTTCTGGCTTGAGGCTGTCATGTGTGCATCATATGTACTGAACAGGTGTCCTCCTAAAGCACTGCAGTCTATCACTCGATATGAGGCTTGGCATGACGGCAAGCCATCTGTTGCTCATCTCTGTGTTT
This sequence comes from Ceratopteris richardii, assembly GCA_020310875.1. Lineage (NCBI taxonomy): Eukaryota > Viridiplantae > Streptophyta > Polypodiopsida > Polypodiales > Pteridaceae > Ceratopteris > Ceratopteris richardii. Next base: position 250,525,133 of record CM035406.1, read on the forward strand.
TTGGTTGTTTGGCATATGCATTAGTGCCTAAACAACATCACAGAAAATTGGATGATAAAGTAGTAAAATGTATTTTTGTTGGGTATAGTTTTGAAAGTAAAGGCTATCGTCTATATCATCCACAGATTAAATGCATTCTGGTTAGTCATGATGTTGTTTTTGTGGAAGATGCTATTCAGCCACTGCTTTCATGTACTAAGGAGACATCTGTTAGCTCCAAAGACATGTATGATACTTTGCTGCCTCTTTTTACAGGTGGAGAGTCTAGTGCTGGTCCTAATGAGGCAACTTCTCAGCGTTTACAAGTTTCATGTGATGATGTAGATAATTCCATTTCTAATGCAGATTTACATGATGCACTTATTGAAGAGAGAGCTGATATTGAGTAGGCAAGAACTATGCCAAAATGGTTGGTGCAGACCTTACGTGACCGCAAATTAGATGCACCTCTGTCATATCATACTCGATCAGGCTCTCATAGTGCCTCTTTTGCATCAGATTGCTATGCTATGGCTGCATCTAGTCTTTGTGATGAGACTGAGCCTGTTAGTTTTGATGAAGCACAAAATTCAAAACATTGGATGGCTGTTATGCAATCTGAATATGATGCTATAATGAAGAATGGTACTTGGTCTTTATGTGACTTGCCTTCTGGCAAGAAGGCCATTGAACACTAAGTGGGTATACAAGCTGAAGCATAAACTTGATGGTATAGTTGACAGGTATAAGGCTATGCTTGTTGCAAAGGGTTATGCATAGGAAAGAGGCATTGATTTTGATGAGACCTTTGCACCTACATGCCGTATGACTACTGCTCGGAGCATCTGTGCACTTGAAGCCCATCATGGTTGGAATGTACATCAATTGGACATTAAAACTGCATTTCTGAATGGTGACTTGCATGAAGAAGTGTATGTTTTTCAGCCCCGTGGCTTTGTGCAAAAAGGGCATGAGAACCAAGTGTGCAGGTTAAAGAAGGCATTATATGGTTTAAAGCAAGCACCACATGCTTGGTATGAAAAGATACATGCCTATCTGATTGCACATGGTTTTGAGAACAGTCCAACTGAAAGCACCTTATATGTTAAGCGTGCTAATGATGTACTTCTGATCATTGTGGTTTATGTTGATGACATGTTGATCACTAGTCCTTATGAGAGGCATATTGCTGATTTTAAGGCTGATTTTCATGCCTCATTTGAGATGTCTGATTTGGGGCATTTGCATCATTATTTGAGCATTCAATTTATGCACGTTGATGGTGGAATGGCTTTGTGTCAAACGAAATATATTGACACATTATTGCAGCATTTTGGCCTTGAAGACTGGAAGCCTATTGCCACTCCTATGGAGACAGGTTTACGATTGAGTCTTCATGATGCTTAGATGCATTTGATGTTGTTCTCTATCAACAGGTTGTTGGATGCTTGATTTACTTATGCATTACTCGGCCTATATTCAGTTTTTGTCTCACAGATGAGCAGGTTTATGCATTGCCCAAGAGTCAAGCATTGGCAGGCGGTTAAGCACATCTTTCGCTACTTGAGTGGTACTCGGCTACTTGGGTTGTTTTATCCCAAGGGGGGATCACTACCGCCAGATTTGCATGCTTTTTTTGACTTTGATTGGGCTGGTTGCTATGACACTCGTGTGTCCACTAGTGGCTTTTGTGAGTAAGAAGCAGCCTACTGTGGCCACTTCCAGTTGTGAGGCTGAGTATAGGGCAACTTTCACAGTGACTGTTGAGTGTGTGTGTGTTGACCTAAGTACCAACTTAAGGACTTGTGGAGAAAGAGACTACACCTCAATCCCCCTCAAGTGCATATAGTGGGGATTCACACTTTAATTATCAATCCGATGAGTATACAAACCTAGTCGAGTGTATGAGGACATGCAATCAAGTGATGATCAATGCACATGAACTACTCAAAGAGTGTAAACAAGGCAAAGGCTAATTCAAACAAGCTTCAACTGACAGTCATGGTGTCACGATACTTGGTGTAGCAGCCAACAATAAATTGAGCTTTTCTCTCAGCTCCGAACTCCAAATATAGCAAATAGCATATGTGTTTCAAAGCTCTCGAGAAGACGCATCCAATGGCAGTGGTTTCACTCAATTCTGACACTCTTACCTCAAGTTATGAGCAAAATACTGAGTTGTGGGAAAAACCTTCTTACACTTCAGCACTTCCTACACTTCGCACGCACCTCAACAACAACAAACAAACACTTTCATGGATAGACAACACTTCCTAACACTTTTTCCAAGCAATACACATTCACACAAACTCACAAAAAAGAAGATACAGAGTGAAGAAAACACAAATTCGAATTTCTGTGCTCTTTATTCTCACAATGGCAAAAAGTCTTTACAAAGAGTCACAAATTGACTTATATACTTGTGCCCTAAAAATGGTTCTTTCACACAAGAGACCGGCACTTTATTCACTAAAAGACTAATTTCCTACTATTTTACATGGGTAAGTTTCTAATCTTCTGAGGGGATGCATCTAGAGGACTCCTCTAGTGCATTTACAACGGAGAATATATTACAAGAATGGTTATGATACAAAGATATGATGTCCAAATCGGAAAAATTTTGGGGCCTGTCTTTTTCTCTGCTTTGTGTTCTCTTTAGCTCTGCAACACTCTCCCCCTCTTTGTCTCTGTCATCCCTTGACAGGCTTGACTTCTTGTCTTCAATTTGTTGTCCTCCCGCAACCCTTGCTCAGTTTTGGCTGTTTGTTAAACAGGTGTTCAGTTTTGACGGCCTCTTCTTAATTCTTGTTTTACATCCTCTGGGCCTGATACATTTGTCTTGCCTAATAAGTCGGGTTGCCATGCACGCCACCAGTAGAAGGTATGAGGATGTGGTGCTTCAATCTTCGATCTGGACCTGCCAAAGATCAAGAGGTTGAAGCACCCTTGTGGGCTGCGTCCTTTCCTTGGTGTGTGTGCCCCTGCGGGGCTCTGTGCAGAGATGGGTGTTGTGCCCCTGCGGGGCTTCTTGCAGAGATATATCTTCAGATATTCCTTTTTAGTGAAGCTTCTTTCGTTGTCTTCTTCTTTTCTTCTTTTTACTTGATTCTCCCTCAACACTGGCCCCCTCCTGGACTCTGTCGTCCCCGAAAGGCTTTGACGAGCGACGGGCATATGTTCTATATATTTTCTGCTCTGTTTCATTAAGCAAATTGGCTTCACGTATCATTAATTGTTTCCATTGTTCTGCCTTTACACCGTCATTGGGTGGCTGTCTGTGATCTGCGAAGAAGCTAAGTTCATATGCCATTAATCTACGATGTACTAGTATCTTTTTGGTTTGTTCTTTATTGTCATATGCTGTTCCCGGCTATGCCTCTCTTTTAGGCATTTGAATAGCAATTTTTCTCTCTTCTACTTCATATTTTTTGAAGTGGGCTGGCACTTCAAACTGGTCTTGTGGCTTGTTTTCTTCACCTTCTTGCTCTTTATCTAACCCCATCTCTTCTTCCTGTATAGGTTCCTGGTTGTTTTCGTTAGCTGTGACACCTATGTTTTGATTTTCATCCTATGGTTCCATTGGTTCTTGTTCCATCTCAATGCTCTCATAGTCCTCCTTCCATTCTTTCTCTATCACTTCTCCTTCTTCAGCCTCTTGAAGGACTACTACATATAGACTAACGTCATATCCTTCCTCATCAATACATTCATTCATAGTTATCACTGCTTCGTTCACACATACATCAAGGGTCGCTAAAATCTCCATCCAACCATGAGGTTCAAACTCTTCATCCAAAAAGACTTGAGGCATGTAAGCTGGATCTTGTACAGACCTGGCTACTCCTTGCCTTTGCTGCCATCCCTTTCTCCTATCCTCTTCCTTTTTGGCAGTTTTGCATATCCGTTCATCCAAGATTGGTCAACTAGAACCTATGCTATGAATTGACTGATCGTCTTCCTCCTTATGAATTTGATTCCATTGTAAGGGGGGAACATCTTGATAAGTATAAGTGTGGAGATTTATTCTCGTGGTGGTTCCTTCATGTTGTAGGTATACAACATCTTTTCCCCAATCTTGCACAACCTTTAACTGTCTCATGAAAGGTCTCCCAAGTATCATTTCATAATTGCTCGCCCTTTCAAATTGACATATTGCTAAGGTGTGTTCAAATTCAACTCCGCATGTGGTGAAAACTACACGTTCCAATAATCCCAAGGGTCTTTCTGTGTGTCCATCCGCCATTTGTATCTTCATATGCGTTGGTCTTAAAGCTGGTTTTCCCCATTTCTCCCAGATTTCTCTAGTCGCAATGCCTACACCAGCTCTGGAATCTAAGATGGCTTTGGTGGTATAACCCCTATAAGTAATTGGAAGGCAAGTGTTTCCTTCATCTCCCTCACTAAAATCTCCTACCTTATCCACAGGGATCTTTACTGTGTTTACTTCATCAGATATCTCTTTTTCCTCCATCTTGATCTCCAATTGACTGGTTAATTTCTCCTTCAAACGTGGTTTAACCTTCAACAATTCTTCTAATGTTAGGGTACAAGGGATTTTTACCTTTTTAAGGTGTTGTATGATATCCGATGTTTGGACTGATGGGTTCGGTTCTTTTTTCCTTATTGAGGGGATGCAATACAATTCTGAATTATGTTCGTATTCTCCTGTGTAGTTTGGCAAAACCTTTACACTATCATTTTCTTCGTTACTTGGATCAATTGGTAATATTTCTTCTGAATTTAATTCAGGTATTGAACCCTCTATTTCCTCTTCCGCTTCTAGTTCTTCAAAGGGTGGTTCAATTCCTTCCACTTTCTTCCATCTGTCTTCTTGGACTCTTGCCCACAAATCTTTAGGCCATTCCCCTTCTACTTCGGGAACATTGGATTCTTCCCTTTTATCCTCACAATAATTGTCATTCTATGTCTTACTTGCTTTTGGTTTTTCGTGATCATGAGTGATGAAACACTCTTGGAATTCTCTTTCAGAAATTCGGGTATTGGGTAATGGCAACGCTGGTATTTCTAAGGTCTGTTGAGCAACTTCTATTAATTTTTTGCAGATCTCCAACCTCTCTTTCTCTAGGTCACCTATAGGATATTCTCTTTCATATTGTTCTATGGTAGGTCCTGCTCTTATTCGTGCCTTGTATGCCTGAATCCACATGGCTAATTCTTCAGGCATGGGATCTGCTAAGAGTGATCCAACCTCTTCTTTTTTATACTTTTCATTTTTGTTTTCTTCTTCAATTTTCTGTTCCTCTTTTGGGTTCTGTTCGTTCTTCTCATTTTCCTTCTTCTGCAGTAACTTCTTTTCTTTTATCCTATCTCTCCGGTTCTTCCATCTTTGTGTCCTTTTACTTGTAACACTTTTCTCAGGCTCTTCCGAGTCTTCAACTCTCTGTGGTGTGGGGTTATTTATCTCTAGGTCACTTTGATTGTGTTTTTCAAGTTTTTCTGGGGTCTCTCTAACTTTGGCTCTTGTTATCGCCTTCAATGGTACAGTGTATTCCTTATCGCTCCCTGACGACTCGATTACTTTTATCACATTGATTTGCACGTTGGATGTAACCTTGTTGGGGTTCTTGGGGCAATCTCTGAAAAGATGTTCCTTACCACAATCACTACAGTAACCTTCCCAGACTCGTTGTGGTGGTGGTGGGTTTGGCAATGTACATTCTCACATATAGTGATCACCTCCACATCTGTAGCATGGTCCTTTGGGCACCGATGGTCTGTTCATCGGTCGGGGTGGTATGGTTGCTCTAGGGGCTGTGTACATTAATGACACGTAGTCCTGCTCATATCCGTAGGAACTATCTGGTACTTCCATGCCATAGGCATATGGTTCGTACAGTTGTCCATATTCTATCATAGAGATTTCATAATTGGGATATGCTCCTTGACTATGGTCGTAAGATGAGTCATATGGTTCATTACTAGCCAATGGTGTGGCTGGGACTATCGCTCTCTCTAGGTTTTCTTCAGGTTGAGCTATCTTGACTGGGACAACGTTCTGAGGATGGGGCGGTTGCTGTCCTAGTACTGGTTGTGGTTGCGTGTATCCTTGATACGCATATGGTTGTGGCACTGGTGCCTGCTGCTGATAAGTAGGGTACCTCCATGTTTCACCTCCTTGCTCTCTCTGAGGGTATCCATAAGGTCTCATATATGGTTGTGCTGGTCTCGATTGCCTATTGTAAGGGCAATTTTCTGTACTGTGATTTGTATATTTTTGTTCTATACTGCAATATTGTAGAGGTCCTGGAACTGTGGGTCTATTATAAGCATAGGCAGGTGGTGGGACTACTCCCCTAGTGCACAAGTGAGAGGGATGATCACCTCCGCACTGCATACATCTTCTAAGCATGGGCACTCTTATAGGGTTATTGGGGTAGTTCCTCCGTCCTTGAACGTTCAGCTTCTTTGCTACCAAGTCGGCTATTTCCTCTACATTGTTTTTAGGGTTGGATGTGCTACTGGCCGAATCTTCACTTTTCAAGCTACATTGAGGTATTTTCAAATCCTCTGCTAGGTTTTCTTCTAGGTCTATACATTCCTTCATGCATTCTTGCAAAGTTTGAACTCTCTTTACATATACCAGAGATCTTAATGATCCGTTCAATAATCCTTCTAAAAATAATGACACCATTTTATTTTGGGTAGGTCTCTCTTCCACTGGGCATCTGTCCACATACTGCTTGAATCTTCTTGCTACCAATCTTACTGATTCTGTAGGGGCTTGCTTAAAGCTATGGATCAATGATGATGAGTTGTTTTTAATTCCCGACTTAGTGAATTCCTCAATCATTCCTTGATAGAATTATTCCATGTTTTGAAAATTATTAGGGTCCAATGGTTGGAACCATGCTAATGCAGTGTCGGACAAAGTGAGACCAAAGGACTCATATTGGATAAAAAAATCTTCTACTTGTTCGGCTCTGATTACTTGTTTAAATTCGGCTATATGATTGTAAGGTTCACTAGAGCCATCGTAGTGGTTTCTCATGCATTTGACAACTTGGATTGGCCTTAATCTTCTTCTTGCTTCGGGCGGTCTAGGCATTACTGGGAAAATTGGTCTTCCTATGGGTATACCTGGTCCTCTTGCTACCGGTGGTCTGACTGGGGCAAGAATTCCATGTCTAGGGTCAATAGGTGGTTGAGGTCGGTAATTAGGGTTGTTTGCAGGCATTGCAAACTGCACATGTGGTCTGACCGGGATTTGTGTTTGTTGTGCTTGCCCCGACTGTTGATATGAATCATTTTGAGACGTTCCAAGTGGGTTTCGTGAAGTAGTGGCTTGGTCCCTAGGGGGAAACACTGGAATATTCTGATATTTCAACTCAGCTCGTCCTAATTTCGTTAAGGGCCAATATCTTCTCTGATTCTTATCCAAATATGTGATGATGGTGGGGAAATCAGGATCTTGTAACTCATAGATGGTGACAGGATTAGGGGCAGCTTCCCATATTGAAGAATGTGCTCTAAGAAGAGGCTCCATTCCATTGATCAAGTATACATCCATTAGGGAGTCATCTTGAGGAATCAGGTCTCCTCTCCAAACCCTAGCAACAGTAGATCTCCCTCTAGGTGTAGTGACTTGCTCTTCATTCCCTTCCCCATTTAGGTTTGAAGCATTGTTTTCTTCACCATGTTCATTAATGTTTTCCGGGTGTTCCATGACAACATACTAGATATCTCTTTTGTCCATGCAAAATCCTCCTGCATACTTGACTGCTGGTCTAGGCACTATGTAAGCCTCTGAAGCCTTGTTTAACCTGGCCACTGATATGTTTAAACCATCCAAATAAATACTGATCTCATTTTGGCTGGTGTTCAGATACTCCAAAGAGGTTCGATACTCTCCCTCAATGATTGACATCATGCCAATCATTGGCAGTGTGTTCTGCATATCCTCTGAAGCCATGGGAATTTCTTCCTCTGACTCATTGGAGGTCTCCGAGTAATGTGTACGACTACTTGGCTCGGCTACACTACCTACAGAAGAGATTACACTTCTTCGGCTTCCTAGGGTTCTTCCAGATCTCAGGTTCATCCACTTAACAGCTTTGATCAGTCCTTGCTAACCTCTAGCTTCTAGAACTCTTCACTATGGATTAGAATTCTAGAAAAATTTTGGCTGGGAATTGATTGAAAATGAACTTTTCAAGTCACGATACTTGACTTCAAAATTACATGATATACGATCTTTGAACACAAACGATACACGATACTTGATCAGAGACCACGATACACGATATCTGGATGCTCGCGATACTCGATACTTCAGCTATAAAACGATACTTCTCAAGTATCGCGATCTGCAAACCACGATACTCGATACTTGGATACCGCGATACTTGGACCACACGATACACGATACTTCGATAAAGACGATACACGATCGGTGACAAGTATCGCGATCAGTGCAGACACGATACACGATACTTGGTTGAAAACGATACTCGATACTTGGCTCAAACGATACACGATATTTCTGAGGTATCGCGATCTTTCCAGCGACGATACACGATACTTGTCCAAACGTGATACATGATACTTCTCAAGTATCGCGATCGATAGATCACGATACACGATACACCGTAGGTATCACGATCGGTGATAACACACGATACATGATCTTGGATAGGTATCGCGATCTTTGCAATGCGATACACAATATCTGGGAAATATCGTGATACTCAACCACTGGAGATCACGATACTTGCTAAGTATTGCGATACTCGACCGCGGGAGAACACGATACTTGACCCTTTTTCAAATTTTTGCTAGATTTTTTAAATTTTGATTGCACACAGATGTTTTACAGGTTCTTCTACCCTCTCCTCACTCTCTGATTCATCCAAATCACATTTTTTCACCCCTGTAAGTCCTAAACGATACCTGACGCAGATCGTTTCCTTCTGAAAAACTTGAGTTATGTAATGAAGTTGATGGAATGATACAAGAACTTACCTTAGGACTCTATCTCAGCCCTCTAGCCCTCTTGACTAGCTCTGCGTAGCTCAGAATACTCGAATCCTTGTCCACGATACTCGATCTCAGTTTCTCACGATACTTGCTTTGAGCACAAGTGAAGCACAAAAGACAAGTTTTTGGGTTTTTATACTTTTTGAAAAATTCTTCCTAGCTAAAAGGCTGAAAGAACAAAGAGAAAGGGGAATGGAATCTAGCCTAACTTCCTACTGCTCCTAATCTACTCACTCCACACACTTTCCTAAACTAACAACTCACTACACACACTCCAAGAATGAGAAGTAGTAAGTGCGGCTGAAAGTGACTTACCAAAGAAGAGAAAATCACCACTTCTCTCGCTTCAATGCAAAAAGCTACTTACCATCACACGAATGCCTCGGTTTGATTCGACACTCCCCGACAACGACGCCAAAAAACGTGTTGACCTAAGTACCAACTTAGGGACTTGTGGAGAAAGAGACTACACCTCAATCCCCCTCAAGTGCATATAGTGGGGATTCACGCTTTAATTATCAATCCGATGAGTATACAAACCTAGCCGAGTGTATGAGGACATGCAATCAAGTGATGATCAATGCACATGAACTACTCAAAGAGTGTAAACAAGGCAAAGACTAATCCAAACAAACTTCAACTGACAGTCATGGTGTCACGATACTTGGTGTAGTAGCCAACAGTAAATTGAGCTTTTCTCTCAGCTCCGAACTCCAAATATAGCGAATAGCATATGCATTTCGAAGCTCTCGAGAAGACGCATCCAATGGCGGTATTTCACTCAATTCTGACACTCCTACCTCAAGTTATGAGCAAAATACTGAGTCGCGGGAAAAACCTTCCTACACTTCAGCACTTCCTACACTTCGCACACACCTCAACAACAACAAACAAACACTTTCATGGATAGACAACACTTCCTAACACTCTTTTCAAGCAATACACATGCACACAAGCTCACAAAGAAGAAGATACAGAGTGAAGAAAACACAAATTCGAATTTCTGTGCTCTTTATTCTCACAATGGCAAAAAGTCTTTACAAAGAGTCACAAATTGACTTATATACTTGTGCCCTAAAAATGGTCCTTTCACACAAGAGACCGGCACTTTATTCACTAAAAGACTAATTTCCTACTATTTTACATGGGTAAGTTTCTAATCTTCTGAGGGGATGCATCTAGAGGACTCCTCTAGTGCATTTACAACGGAGAATATATTACAAGAATGGTTATGATACAAAGATATGATGTCCAAATCGGAAAAATTTTGGGGCCCATCTTTTTCTCTGCTTTGTGTTCCCTTTAGCTCTGCAACAGTGTGGCTCAGATGCCTTATGGCTGATTTGGGTGTTGGTCAATCTTCTGCCACCACCATCTTCACTGACAGGCAGAGCACATTGGCAATTGCGAGGAACCCTATGTTCCATGCCCACACTAAGCACATTGAGGTGCATTATCATTATGTCAGGGAGAGGTTCTCTGCTGGGGAGATCAGCTTGGCATATGTGCCCACGCAGGAGAACATTGAAGACCTTTGCATGAAGGCTCTGCCTAGGAAGAAGTTTGAAGCTTTCCGCAAAGCTTTGGGCTTACTTCCTTTTGTGGAGTGATTTCCACATAGCTTGGCACTTCCTTATACATGAGTGCTGGGGCACCTTTTTCCCTCTTTAGGAGGTTTTTTTTCCCTGCCTTGTATATACGCCTATTGCCCTAATGGGCTACTTATATTTGTACATTCTCTAGTAATACATTCAGTATTGTGTGTTTGTGCTCCAAGCTTCTTCTTCCTTGTGCTGTTCGCGTGCTTCCGCAGACGTCTATCTCCAACAGATTCCACTATTGGGATCACTTTGCCTCTTTCTCTCCTTGTTTAGAACGTGCTCCCTCTTCACTTTTATAACCAATGGGCAGGTGAAGGAGTTTGTGCCTCTTTCTTAACTCACCACTTTCCCCACTACATGCCACTAACTACAAGGCAAGTTATTGTATTTCTTACTCATCATGAATTTCGACTAGAATTTTTTTCTTTTATTTTTTTCCTTTTTTTTCTCTTCTTTTCCTTTAATTTATCCAAGCATAGCTCATATGAAAATGAGCTTGTACATTTATCTTCAACAAACCACACCTAGAATGTGAGGCCACGTTAGTATGTAATATTGATAGCAACTAATCTTTTTGGTGGCTAATTTGGTTCTTGTAGTCCTGCTTCACACAACCAAATGCCTATGTTTTTATGCATCTAGGATCCACAAATGCATGGGATCTCACAATGGCTTCTCATAATGGGGGCCTTACAACATAGATCATCATAGATCATTATGGTCACTTGAGGGTGTAATATTGAGTATATCTAACACCCCCATCAATGTCCACCCTAGGGTGAACTATGTCCTTGGTCCAATACCAAGCTTTGGAAAGTGCTCATGAACTTGCTCCCTTTCACGAGCATTGGTGAAGATATGGGCTCCATTTCCTTTAGTTGGAAAATAGCTAACCTCCATGACCTCATCCTTGATCAACTTACGCACATAGTGATACTTAAATTCTATGTGTTTGGTACATGCATGTAAAACATGTTTTTTTGCAATGGTGTAGCCTCTGATTCTTCTATTCCTATGTTCCATAGGATCTATCTGAACCATACTACTTCACATGTTAATTTGTTCCTTGAGAGTAGTGACTAAAGTTCAAACTTTTGAAAATTAGTCTCCTTAACTCTAAGATCCCTTTGATGACACATATAAGAGTTTGTGCTTCCAGTTTTTCTCGAACATTATTATTTCATGGATCAATTTTCATAGAATGATATTCAAAAGTTCAATTTTCTAAGTTTTTAAATCTTGTTTGAATTCAGCACTCTCGATGATATTTTGGATTGTTTTTTACTTTCTCACTCAATTGATACTCTATAGCTACAATTTTGAGTTATATATATATTCTTGCATTGTTTGTAGAGGTTACACATGTGAAAGAAAAAAATGAAATTGTACTAAAAAATAAACAATGTAAGAATAAAGAATTAGATCATGGAGGGAAAAATCACTTTTCTTCAAGTTCCTACAACCTTCAATGGTCTTTAAAATCACCATTCTTGATGGGTTTCTACACACATTCTTGATTGCTTCTAAAGTTCCGATGTTGTGAATAAGGTGCACCTCTAAAGTTATCACAACACAAGGAGTTGATAGCATGGATATCTCTCTACTTTCATTTCTCACTCATTTTGATCGAATTCAAAATGCTCCCAATGGAATGTGAGATTGCCAATAGTCAAAGCATGGAAATGCAATATGATGGAAGTGGAAAGATGAGGAAGAAGAATCTTACAATGTAATTGACTACACACACTTATGAAGATACACAATAAGTGTAGAGGAACTTTGAATACAAAATCAAAGAAGAGAAAAACCAAGCAAAAAAGAAGAGATTCTATTTCTTAATCTTTCCAATCTAGTTCGTCAAACAACTTCATGTTGATATATTTAGGTAGTGATGTGTGTGAACACTCTAGGACCGTCGTGACACTTTTTGCCCTCTTTAGGAGGTTTTTTTCCCCCGGCTTGTATATACGCCTATTGCCGTAATGGGCTACTTATCTTTGTACATTCTCTAGTAATACATTCAGTATTGTGTGTTGTGCTCCAAGCTTCTTCTTCTTCCTTGTGCTGTTCGCGTGCTTCCGCAGACGTCTAACTCCAACAATTGGTATCAGAGCAGGTCATCGCTTCATCTAGGGTGCCGTGGACACTCCTCTAGTTGCAGTTTCAGATTCGTATGAAATTTGGTGAGCATACTCAGGGTGTTTCAGAGATAAAAATTGCTTTGCTTTGTGGTGCCAAAATCGCGATCTGAGCTCGTTTCGACCTCCGAACGCATTATCGCAGTGCTTATGCAGGCTATTTTGTCTTTTTGTGCCAAAGGTATATACCAGTTTCTGTCCGCCAGTATAAGCGTCTCGAAGTCTTCTACAGGTCTAGCAGAATTCGTCTGGGCAATTCTGTTCAACTTTTTGAGAAATTTTCTGCATCAAGGTATTTTAGTCACCGGCCATGGCTGAAAGCAGTGATGCATTCCGTATGTTGGTTGTTGAGGATAAGTTAGATGGTACCAACTACCCATTATGGGCTTATATGATGCGACATATTTTGGTTGCAAAAGGATTGTGGAACATTGTGCAGGGTGTTGAAAGACGTCCTGTTAAACCTGTAACAATAGGTACTGCAAATACAGGTGCTGGAGCTGATGAAGATGGTGTTGAAGATGATATTCCGTAGATTCCTGTTCGTGTTGCTGTTTTTGCTGCACCTACTGCAGAGCACATTCGCTGGGATGGTAGAGATGCCCAGGCACATGCATTGATAGCTTTGTCTGTCAAACGTGCCATTATTCCTCACATTCGCTCTTGCAGAACAGCTAGGGATGCTTGGGATACACTTACCACATTGTACCAAGCTAAGAATGAGGCTCGTGTTGCTTATCTCCGAAAACAGTTGGAGAGTGAGCACATGAATGAAGGTGATTCTATGGACAGTTTTCTAACAAAGATCAAAGACTTGAAGGAACAATTGATTTCTGCTGATGAGGTTATACCAGATAGCTCACTTGTGCAGACTGTTCTAAATGGTCTTCTTGATTCATATCAGAGTTTTGCTTCTACTCTTTGGTTGATGATGAAAGGCAATCCAAATGCCTTGTCATTTGAGGAGTTAGTCTCCGTTCTATTGCACGAAGATCAGTCCAGGCAAAACAAGTCCATTATGCGTGTTGTAGATCAAGCTTTCCTGGCTAGTCAGAAGGGCAAAGGAAAATGGAGTTCTTCTACTAGTAAGCAGAAATATGCAAATGCTGCACATTCAAAGAACCAAGACAAAGATGAGAAAAAATCAGAAAAGTAGAAATTGTTTTGTAGGTACTGTAAAGGGAATGATCATATCATAAAGAACTGTCCAAAACTGGCTGCAAAAGAGGCAAATAAGAAAGAGGCTGGAATGGTTGGTGCAGAAGCCTCTACACCAAAAACGGAGTCTGCTAATCTTGTGCATGAAGAAGAATGGGCGTTCACTACTGTTTGGAGTTTTGACCCATCTTCTCAGGAGCAGTGCATGTCTGCAGTAGACTCAGATGTTTGGTACTTTGACAGTGGGGCGACCAAACATATTACCTCGCAGTGGAGTTTCTTCTCTTCACTCGAGCCTGCCCCTACAGGGAATATTGTTACATGCACCAACAACTCCTCTTATCCTGTTATGGGAGTTGGTAAGATCATTCTGACTACTGCTGATGGTAGTTCTTTTACCTTGTCAATTGCTTTATTTGTGCCAGGGATCAAGAAGAATCTGTTATCAGTTTCTGCATTAGCCAAGATTGGCTTGGTTGTGAAATTTGTTGATGACAGGTGTACAGTTCATGATCTGTCAAATGGCGATGTTATTATTGCTTCTGGCATCTTATGTCGTGGGCTGTATAAGCTCATAGACTATGAATGATTCAACATGTGCAGTTCATGATTCTCAAGCTATGTCAGATGCAAAGCGTTGGCATGCACGCTCTGGTCATCTGAATTTTGCTAGTTTGCTACACCTGCAGAAATCCGATATGGTGTCTTCTTTGCCCAAGCTTGAGGCACCTGGAAAACATGTATGTGAAGGCTGTATTTTGGGCAAAATGAAGCGTTCCTCCTTTCCAAAAGATGGTTCAATTCGGCCTATGTAGAAATTGCAGCTTGTACATAGTGATGTATGTGGTCCTATGCCGACACCTTCTTTTGGAAACGATCTTTACTTCGTGACTTTCATCAATGATTTTTCCAGGCATGCATGGGTATATCCATTGAAGGCAAAGTCCGAAGTGTTTTTGTGCTTCAAACAATTTTTGGTTTTGGCTGAAAATCTGTCAGCATGTAAAATGGGCACCCTCCGTTCAAATCGAGGGGGGGAATATATGTCTTCTGATTTTAATGCATTTCTGGCTGAATGTGGGATAAAACACCAGTGTATAGTGTCGTATACACCTCAACAAAATGGAGTTGCTGAATGGAAGAACAGGTCACTCATGGAGATGGCGAGGTGCATGGTCAAGAGTCAAGCTTTACCACATAGTTTTTGGCTTGAGGTTGTCATGTGTGCAACATATGTACTGAATAGATGTCCCACTAAAGCGCTACAGTCTATCACTCCATATGAGGCTTGGCATGATCGCAAGCCATCTGTTGCTCATCTGCATGTTTTTGGTTGTTTGGCATATGCACTTGTGCCTGAACAACATCGCAGAAAATTGGATGATAAGGTAGTAAAATGTATTTTTTTTGGGTACAGTTCTGAAAGTAAAGGCTATCGTCTGTATCATCCACAGACTAAACACATTCTGGTTAGCTATGATGTTGTCTTTGTGGAAGATGCTATTCAACCATTGCTTTCATGTACTAAGGAGACATCTGTTAGCTCCAAAGACATGTATGATACTTTGATGCCTCTTTTTACAGGTGGACAGTCTACTGCTGGTCCTAATGAGGCAACTTCTCAGCCTTTGGAGGTTTCATATGATGATGCATATCATTCCATTTCTGATGCAGATTTACATGATGCACTTGTTGAGAGAGCTGATATTGAGCAGGCAAAAACTATGCCAAAATGGCTTGTGCAGACTTTGCGTGATAGCAAATTAGATGCACCTTTATCATATCGTACTCGTTCAGGCTCTCATAGTGCCTCCTTTTCATCAGATTGCTGTGCTATGGTTGCATCTAGTCTCTGTGATGAGAATGAGCCTGTTTCTTTTGATGAAGCACAGAAGTCAGAAAATTGGATGGGTGCTATGCAATCAGAATATGATGCTATAATGAAGAATGGTACATGGTCTTTATGTGACTTGCCTTATGGCAAGAAGGCCATTGGCACTAAGTGAGTATACAAGCTGAAGCATAAACCTGATGGTACAGTTGACAGATATAAAGCTAGGCTTGTTGCAAAGGGTTATGCGTAGGAAAGAGGCATTGATTTTGATGAGACCTTTGCACCTACATGCCATATGACTACTGTTCGGAGCATTTGTGCACTTGAAGCCCATCATGGTTGGAATGTACATCAGTTGGACATTAAAACAACATTTCTGAATGGTGACTTGCATGAAGAAGTCTATGTTTTTCAGCCGTGTGGCTTTGTGCAAAAAGGGCATGAAAACCAGGTGTGGAGGTTAAAGAAGGCATTATATGGTTTAAAGCAAGCACCACGTGCTTGGTATGAGAAGATACATGACTATCTAGTTGCACATGGTTTTGAGAGCAGTTCAACTGAAACCACCTTATATGTTAAGCATGCTAATGATGTGCTTCTGATCATTGTTGTCTATGTTGACGACATGCTGCTCACTGGTCCTATTGAGAAGCATATTGCTGATTTCAAGGATGATTTGCATGCCTCATTTGAGATGTCTGATTTGGGGCATTTGCATCACTATTTGGGCATTCAATTTATGCAAGTTGATGGTGGAATGGCTTTGTGTCAAACGAAATATATTGACACATTATTGTAGTGTTTTGGCCTTGAAGATTGTAAGCCTATTGCCACTCCTATGGAGACAGGTTTACGATTGAGTCTTCATGATGCTGGAGATGTATTTGATGCTGTTCTCTATCAGCAGGCTGTTGGATGCTTGATTTACTTATGCATTACTCGGCCAGATATTCAGTTTGCTGTCTCACAGATGAGCAGGTTTATGCATTGCCCAGGAGTCAAGCATTGGTAGGCGGTTAAGTGCATCTTTTGCTACTTGAGTGGTACTCGGCTACTTGGGTTGTTTTATCCCAAGGGGGGATCACTACCGCCATATTTGCATGCTTTTTTTGACTCGGATTGGGTTGGTTGCTATGACACTCGTGTGTCCACTAGTGGCTTTTGCTTCATGCTTGGTAGCTCATGTATATCTTGGTTGAGCAAGAAGCAGCCTACTGTGGCCACTTCCAGTTGTGATGCTGAGTATAGGGCAGCTTGCATAGCGACTGCTGAGTGTGTGTGGCTCAGACGCCTTATGGCTGATTTGGGTGTTGGTCAGTCTTCTACCACCACCATCTTCACTGACAGTTAGAGCGCATTGGTAGTTGCGAGGAACCCTGTGTTCCATGCTCACACTAAGCACATTCAGGTGCATTATCATTATGTCAGGGAGAGGTTCTCTGCTAGGGAGATCAACTTGGCATATGTGCCCACACAGGAGAACATTGCAAACCTTTTCACGAAGGCTCTGCCTATGGAGAAGTTTGAAGCTTTCCGCAAAGCTTTGGGCTTACTTCCTTTTGTGGAGTGATTTCCACATAGCTTGGCACTTCCTTATACATGAGTGCCAGCTACTTGTTCACCGCATCACTTTCAGGGGGGATTTGTTGATATATTTAGGTAGTGATGTCTGTGAACACTCTAGGACCGCTGGGCACTTTTTTCCCTCTTTAGGAGGTTTTTTTCCCCCAGCTTGTATATACGCCTATTGCCCTAATGGGCTACTTATCTTTGTACATTCTCTAGTAATACATTCAGTATTGTGTGTTGTGCTCCAAGCTTCTTCTTCTTCCTTGTGTTGTTCACGTGCTTTCACAGATGTCTAACTCCAACACTTCATACATACCACCCGCCAACAATAGAACATCTTTTGATAAGAACGATGGTGTGATGGTCTTTTGATTGAGGAGGTAAAGAACATCTCCTTCATGCAAAGTTGATATTGGAGGAAGCTCAAAAGTCAACCTAAAAGTCATCTAGTGAAGTAGTCAAAGCTCACTCAAAGGATGAATAATGTAGTAAAAGGGAAGCACAAGCATGGATATACAGGAGGAAGGACTCTACTATTTTTTGTAATCTTAAATCCACCCTTAGATTAGGTTCTTTCCCATTTTTTACCAAAAATATATGTAGAAATCCTATATTTGAAATAATTTCCTACTTTGAGCCCATAATCTAAAAGCCAAGTAGCAGGCAAGATTCATGGGCATAAGTAGAATAACCAAACTGTTTTTTGTATTTTTCTAACACTGTTTCCATCTCCAAATGACTTCTAGACTTTTTTTTAAAGCTAGTATGAACACTCTAGTGTGGAAAGAGCTATATAATTGAAGAGCTCTCATTTTTGTGGTTATTTAGTTAGATCTAACATCTCTTTTGAGCATTGCATCTAGGATTTTGCATATGGTGAGCTTCTTGGAGCATCATCATCTTGCCTACTCATGAGTGTGTGTGCATGTGTGTGCCCATATCCATGCTTTCCTTGATCTTTTTGTAGGTGCATGTGCTTCTATCTCATCATGTGTGGATCTTCATACCTACATATTGCTGGCTCCATCGATATTAGATTCTTCTTCATTGTGTGTGCTTGTAGTCTACAACAACATGGCATTACACTTTTGGCATTGTTGGAGCTGGAGTTAAAGCAAAGCAAAAGAGGAGCTACAAAACAAGGGGGAGCTTTGCAAACACAAGAGCAAAGGACAATATAACTATTCGAGGTAACTCTCA
This sequence comes from Ceratopteris richardii, assembly GCA_020310875.1. NCBI lineage: Eukaryota > Viridiplantae > Streptophyta > Polypodiopsida > Polypodiales > Pteridaceae > Ceratopteris > Ceratopteris richardii. Next base: position 250,543,606 of record CM035406.1, read on the forward strand.
AAGCTTTTGACAGTCTTCAGTGGCTGACTTGGGTCAACAAATAGAGAAATTGGATAAGGATAACTATCCCGTGTGGAAGTTTAGAATGACCTACCTAATGGGCAAGGGCTAGTGGGGTATTGTGAGCAGCAATGATGCTCAACCTCAAATCAATCAAGCTATGGCCACCGAAGTCTAAAGGAGGCAAGCAAAAGAATGGGAAGAGAGGAATAGGAGAGTCATGTTCCTCATTTCACAAGTCATTACTAATGCCATGGTAGGGCATATTCAACATCTAGAGAAAGCTAAGGATGCTTGGGAATCTCTTGAAAGGATGTATTCAACAAGTACCAAATCTAGGAAACTTCAACGCAAGAATGAGTTGAACACAATCAAGAAAAGTTTGAGTCAATCCATAGCTGAATATACTTTGAAGATTAAGGAGCTAAGTGATGCTTTAGCTTCTATTGGTACAATAGTTGAAGACGAAGATCTTATGTGTTATACTCTCAATGGATTCAAAGAAGATGAAAGATGGAAGCCTTTTATAACTTCCATTAACTTGAAAGACGCACATCTAGGTTTTGAACAACTAATCCCTCATCTTGTCACAAAAGAGCTTAGCTTTGGTGGCCTCAAAGGAAAGGACAGCCACAACCAAATGTTATATGCAAGTCGAGGTAAAGGAAGGAACTCAAGAGGAGGCTCAAGAGGAAAAGGAAGAGGCCACAACAACTCCAACTACAATCAAAACAAATTGAAAGACAACAAGGATGCATCAAATGCCAACGCACAAGGAAGAGGTCGATGTAGAAGTAGAGGAAGAGGCGGAGGATCCTACAATTCTCATAAAGGTATAACATGCTATCATTGTGGTAAAGTAGGACACTATGCTAGTGATTGTTTGCTAAAGAATGGAAGACTAAAGGGAGGTAACCAAAGGAGCCAAAGAAACTATGCAAGCACCTCAAGTGAAGGAAGCAAGGACATCCTACTTGCAATGAGACATGAGTATCGAAGCTGTTGTGAAGATGACAAAAAATGGTACATTGATTCAGGTTGTAGTAACCATATGTCATGCCAAGGAAGTTTGTTCACTAATCTACAAGTACCAAGTGGAAAAGGATGTGTTGAAATAGGTGATGATACTCAACACATGATTGAACATATTGGAGATATAAGGCTTGGAGATACAAGCAACGCAAAAGTACTATCTAATGTTCTTCATGTTCCTACAAGTTCAAAGAACTTGATTTTAGTAGGAGAAATGGTCGAGAAGGGTTATCATGTCATATCCATGAGAATGGGTGCTTCATGAAGAATCCAAAGGAAGGCTTTAAGGTCATTGCTCGAGCTAGAAGAGAAGGAAGGATGTTCACTTTGGGCGTCCAACATCCACATGGAAAGGTCATGTACATTCAATGTGGGAACAAGAAGATTTCAGTGCTAGACTTATGGCACAAAAGAACAGGAAACATCAACATGCCAAAGCTGAAGGACATGAGCAAACATGAAGTGCTAAGAGGTCTTCCAAAATTTAATAGCATTGGACTACATGAATTATGTGAAGCTTGTCAACTATGAAAGCAAATGAGGTAGCCATTCAAGAGGAGCAATTATGTGGCCCCAAATGTCTTGGACTTAATACATACGGATGTATGGGGACCAACCCAAGAGGCATCAATGGCTAGTAATAGATTTTTTGTCACCTTCATTGATGATCACTCAAGAAAGTTATGGCTGTTTTGTATGAAGCAAAAATCAAAGGTGTTTTCTATATTCAAAAGATTTAAACTTGAAGTTGAAAAAGAAACAGGAAGGTCTATCAAAACCTTAAGGTCCCATGGTGGAGGAGAATACTTTTCCAAATTTTCTACAAGAGAATGGGATCAAAAGGCAGTTTACTTGTAGGTATACACCACAACAAAATGGAGTAGCTGAGAGGAAAAATAGGCAAATTGATGAAATTACAAGATGCATGCTCAACGAGATGAAGGTACCATTGTACTATCAGGCGTAAGCTACAATGACTGCCATTTACTTGATGAATAGGTGCACAACATCTGGAATACATCACTTGATTCCAGAGGAGGTATATTCCGATAAGAAACCTGATCTTACACACCTCAAAGTGTTTGGATGTGTTTGCTTTCTTCACATTCCATAAGAAGATAGAACAAAGATGGAACCAAGGTAAAAAAATTGCATTTTCATTGGCTACTCGACGAAGCAAAAAGGATACAAGTGTTACAACCCTAGAACAAAGGAAGTAAGAGTCTCGCGAGATGTGAACTTTGATGAACTAAGACCATGGTATGAAGATAAAGGAAAGGAAAAGATTCTTGAAGAAGATTGTGATGATTATGCAGGAACAAATCAAAGAGAAGTTCAACAATCAAGCACAAAGGTTTTAGGTCAGGAGGCATCTACATCAAATGAAGAATGTTCAACATGGAGGGGGAGTCATTCTTTGTCTCCAAATTCAGCTCATAGTAGAGCCAAAGAAGAAAGTGCTCCTCCAAATAGTGAGATAGATGCAAGTGAAGAAGAAGATGAAGAGGTAATCACTCCGAAGGTAAAGTTGAATAGGTTAAAGAAGCAACTTTCTAAAGGCAATGAAAAAAGATCTTCAAGGACAAGGTATCCAACTCAAAGGCTGAGTTATGATAGTTTCATGGCGAAACATTTTGCATACATGATGCAGGTTATTAAAGACAAAGAGCTTGAGACATATGAAGAAGCTTGCACACAAAAGGAATGGAAGCAAGGTATGAAAGAGGAGATCAAAGCTCTCAAAGATAATCATACATGGGATCTAGTGCCAAATAAAGAAGGTATGAAGATTGTTCCAAACAAATGTGTGTTTAAAGTAAAGAGGAATGCCGATGGTTCACTAGCTAGATATAAAGCTAGATTAGTTGCCAAAGGATTTTAACAAACACAAGGCATAGATTATGATGAAGTTTTCAGCCCTGTTGCAAAGATGGGAACAATCAGAACCTTAATAGCAATTGGTGCTTCAAGGAGATGGCCATTATATCAACTCGACATAAAAAATGCTTTTCTCAATGGAGAACTAAAAGAAGAGGTATACATGAGTCAACCGGTTGGATTTGAAGATGAAAAACATCCAGAGTTTGTTTGCAGGTTGAAAAAGGCAGTTTATGGCTTGAAGCAAGCACCAAGAGCATGGAATCAGAGATTGGTAGAATATCTAACTAAGTGTGGATACAACCCAAGTAGTGCAGATCCTTCATTGTACATGAACAAGGAAGAAAGTAGAGAGGTGTACGTCTATGACCTCATCATAACAGGAAATGATGTTGCAAGGACTAAAGGTATCAAAAGGAAGCTTGGAAAGGAGTTTAAAATTTCAGATTGTTATTTTAGGAATTGAAGTTGTTCATGGAAAGAGTGGCATCTACTTGATGCAAAGGAAGTACTTGTTGGATGTTCTTTTCAGATTTGGAATGAGTGAATGCAAACCACTCACTCAACCCATGGACACAAATACAAAAATTTGCTCAAATGATGGAGAAATATTGGAAGATCTAACGACATACAGAAGCAATGTAGGATCATTAATCTATGCAAACATTACAAGAGCTGATTTATCTTATGTTGTTGATGTACTTTCTCAGTTTATGCAAGCTCAGACAAGTGAACATTTAAATTCAACCAAGAGAGTGTTGAGATACATAAAGCATACAGTTAATCATGCTTTGTTTTACAAGTTTGATGAAGAATTGTAGGTCAAAGTCTTTAGCGATGCTGATTGGGTAGGTTCAAAGGAAGTTACGAGATCAACCTTAGGTTATGTGTTTATGATAGGAAGCAAACCTATCACATGGAGCTCAAAGAAACAACCTACTGTTGCACTTTCATCCATGGAGGTTGAATATAGAGGATTAGCATTTGCCACATGTGAAGCAATGTGGATTAAAAAGCTTTTGTCTGATCTTGAATTGCAAGTTGGAACCATCGCTATATATGGTGATAACATGTCAAGTATTTACTTGGCAAGCAATCCTATGTTTCATGCAAGGAGCAAGCATATAGAGGTCCACTACCATTATGTTAGGGAAAATGTATTGAGCAAAGATGTGCAGATATAGTTCATTATAACCAAACAGCAGGTTGTAGATATGTTTACAAAGTTCTTGGATACTTCTAAACTCAAAGGTTTCAAGGATGTGATAAATTTGCAGGACATGGTTGAAGATAACTCCCCAAATGACCTTGAGAGGGAGTGTTGAAGATAAATGTAAAAGCTCATTTTCACATGAGCTATGCCTAGATAAATTTTCCAAATATAAAGATAAAGGAAAAGAAGAGAAAAGAAAAGAAAAAAAAAAGTCTAGTCAAAATTCATGATGAGTAAAAGATACAATATCTGCCTTGTAGTCAGTGGCATGTAGTGGGCAAAGTGGTGAGTTAAGAAGGAGGCAAAAACTTCTTCACATGCTCATTGGTTATAAAAGTGGAGTGGGAGCATGTTCTAAACAAGGAGAGAAAGAGGCAAGAGCTCCCAATAGTCGGATCTAGTCATTTTGTCATTTTGTCTTCCCATAGACTCCTTCCAGTGGCACGTCATTTTGTACATAGCTCTGTTCTGAAGCTCATATCTCAGTGTATATGTAACCATTTCTTGCATTTAAATACTCATTGGAAAGTTTAACTCAAATATCTCCTTCAAATCTTATATATTCTACGAGATATCAGTCAAAGAGTGAAGTCCATTTTTTTAGCATACTTGTGTAGACAGGTAGTCTATTTTGGTCGGTTAACTTTTCCAACCAAAATGTATCTAAATTGCATTACTTTTGGCTTGTTGGAAAGCTCTTTGCATGTACTTTCTCTGTCTCAAATATCTTATTCAAAGGATTTATATTCTGTGAGATATTTGTTAGAGTGAAGTCTAGTTTTTACTATACTTGTGTGCTCAAGTGGTCTATTTTGATCAGTTGATTTTCCTAACCAAAACTCATCCAAATTACTTGATTTTTAGCTTGTTGGAAAGCTATTTGTGTATAATTTGTTTATCCCAAATATCTTTCTCAAAGGATTGTTGATATATTTAGGTAGTGATGTGTGTGAACACTCTAGGACCGCCGAGGCACTTTTTTCCCTCTTTAGGAGGTTTTTTACCCTCGGCTTGTATATACGCCTATTGCCCTAATGGGCTACTTATCTTTGTACATTCTCTAGTAATACATTCAGTATTGTGTGTTGTGCTCCAAGCTTCTTCTTCTTCCTTGTGATGTTCACGTGCTTCCACAGATGTCTAACTCCAACAATTGGTATCAAAGCAGGTCATCGCTTCATCCAGGGCATCGTCGACACTCCTCCATTTGTAGTCTTAGATTCACACAAAATTTGGTGGGCATACTCAGGGTATTTCAGAGATCAAAACTGCTTGGCTTTGTGGTGCCGAAATTGCGATCTGAGCTCATTTCGGCCTCCGAATGCATTATCACAACGCTTATGCAGGCTATTTTATCTTTTTGTGCCAAAGATATATACCAATTTCTGTTCACCAATATAAGCATCGCGAAGTCTACTACAGGTGTAGCAGAATTTGTCTGGGTAGTTCTGTTCAACTTTTTGAGATACAGTCAATTTTTTGCATCAAGGTATTTTAGTCACTGGCCATGGCTGAAAGCAATGATGTATTCCGTATGTTGGCTGTTGAGGATAAGTTGGATGGTACCAATTACCCGTTATGGGCTTATGTGATGCGACATGTGTTGGTTTCAAAAGGACTGTGGAACATTGTGTAGGGTGTCGAAAAACGTCCTATCACACCTGCAACTGTTACAATAGCAAGTACTGAAGCTGACGTAGAAGGTGTCGAAGATGATGGTATTCTGCATATTCTTGCTCGTGCTGCAGTTTCTGCTGCACCTACTATAGATCAGATTCGTTGGGATGGCAGAGATGCTCAGACACATGCATTGATAGCTTTGTATGCTTGGGATACACTTACCACATTGTACCAAGCTAGGAATGAGGCTCGTGTTGCTTACCTCCAAAAACACTTGGAGAGTGAGCACATGAATGAAGGTGATTCTATGGACAATTTCCTAACAAAGATCAAAGACTTTAAGGAACAATTGATTTCTGCTGATGAGGTTATACCAAATAGCTCACTTGTGCAAACCGTTCTGAATGGTCTTCCTGATTCATATCAGAGTTTTGTTTCTACTCTTCGGTTGATGATGAAAGGCAATCCAAATGCCTTGTCATTTGAGGAGTTAGTCTTTGTTTTGTTGCAAGAAGATCAGTCCAGGTAGAACAGGTCCATTATGCGTGTTGCAGATCAAGCTTTCCTGGCTAGTTAGAAGGGCAAAGGAAAATGGAGCTCTTCTACTAGTAAGCAGAAATCTACAAATGTTGCACATTCGAAGAACCAAGATAAAGATGAGAAAAAATGAGAAAAGTAGAAATTGTTTTGTAAGTACTGTAAAGGGAATGGTCATATCATAAAGAACTGTCCAAAACTAGTTGCAAAAGAGGCAAAGAAGAAAGAGGCTAGAATGGTTGTTGCAGAAGCCTCTACACCAAAAACGGAGTCTGCTAACCTTGTGCAGGAAGAAGAATGGGCGTTTACTACTGTTTGCAGTTTTGACCCATCTTCTCATGAGTAGTGCATGTATGTAGTAGACTCAGATGTTTGGTACTTTGACAATGGGGCGACCAAACATATTACCTCGCAACGCAGTTTCTTCTCTTCACTAGAGCCTGCCCCTACAAGGAATACTATTACATGTGCCAACAACTCCTCTTATCCTGTTATGGGAGTTGGTAAGATCATTTTGACTACTACTGATGGTAGTTCTTTCACTTTGTCAGATGCATTATTTGTGCCAAGGATCAAGAAGAACTTGTTATCAGTTTCTGCATTAGCCAAGATTGGCTTGGTTGTGAAATTTGTTGATGACAGGTGTACAATTCATGATCTCTCAAATGGCGATGTGATTATTGCTTCTGGCATTTTATGTCGTGGGTTGTATAAGCTCATAGACTATAAAAGATCTATAAATGTTTGGCATGTGCAGTAAATGATTCTCAGGCTATGTCAGATGCAAAGCTTTGGCATGCACGCTTTGGTCACCTAAATTTTGCTAGTTTGCTACGCCTGCAGAAATCTGAAATGGTGTCCTCTTTGCCCAAACTTGAGGCACCTGGAAAACATGTTTGTGAAGGCTGTATTTTGGGCAAAATGCAACATTCGTCCTTTCCAAAAGATGGTTCAGTTCGGGCTACTCAGAAATTGCAGCTTGTACATAGTGATGTCTGTGGTCCTATGCAGACACCTTCTTTTGGGAATTATCTTTACTTCGTGACTTTCATCGATGATTTTTCCAAGCATGCATGGGTATATCCATTGAAGGAAAAGTCGGAAGTGTTCATGTGCTTCAAACAGTTTTTGGTTTTGGCTGAAAATCTGTCAGCATGTAAAATGGGCAGCCTCCATTCAGATCGAGGGGGGAAATATATGCCTTCTGATTTTAATGCATTTTTGGCTGAACGTGGGATAAAACACCAGTGTACAGTGCTGTATACACCTCAACAGAATGGAGTTGCTGAACAAAAGAACATGTCACTCATGGAGATGGCGAGGTGTATGGTCAAGAGTCAGGCTTTACCACATAGTTTCTGGCTTGAGGTTGTCATGTGTGTAGCATATGTACTGAACAGGTGTCCCACTAAAGTGCTACAGTCTATCACTCCATATGAGGCTTGGCATGATCGCAAGCCATCTGTTGCTCATCTGCGTGTATTTGGTTGTTTGGCATATGCATTAGTGCCTGAACAACATCACAGAAAATTTGATGATAAGGCAGTAAAATGTATTTTTGTTGGGTACAGTTCTGAAAGTAAAGGCTATCATCTGTATCATCCACAGACTAAACGCATTCTCGTTAGCTGTGATGTTGTTTCTGTGGAAGATGCTATGTAGCCATTGAAGTATTTCGATGGCGTGCACCACACTGCACTTTCCTTCTCGAGAGCTCCACGACGATATGCTCGGAGTAGAAAATGGAGCTTCTTACGCCACACACAGTACTCCGCACAGTTGTTGTGGAATACGCAGAAAACGCAGTACACAGGGAGCACGAAGACAGACTTCTTAGGTCTTACAAATGCAGTTGAACTTACAGTCTGTGACTGACCAGGCCACTATATGTTTTTATTAAAGAACATATACAAAGAAGTGTCCGGTGGCCATTTGGCCTTTCACATGGACACTAACGGTAACAATCTCCCACTAAAGGCCAATATGACCAGAGTAACTATGGGAGAAAAAAGAAAGAATGATAAAGAATACCTGAGTGTAAGTATATAAACTATACCTCCCACCTGATGGGCATGTTACACAGTATACAAGTGACTGCGTAAGATCAAGAATCAAGTAACCCCCATCAAGTGACAACAGTGTCGAAAGCTATCCTGTGGTAGAGCTTTAGTCAAAGCATCTGCAGCATTATCTCGAGTGTGAACCTTCTCAAGAATAATGCTCTTAGTGGCTAAGCAATCTCTAATGAAGTGATACCTCACCTCAATGTGCTTGGTCTTTGCATGATAGACCGGATTCTTAGCCAAAGCAATGGCACTCTGACTATCACTGAGCAAGTGAGGTACATGCTGAGGCAAACCCATATCACAAGCAAGACGAGAAAGCCACAATGCTTCCTTACATGCCTCACTTGCTGCAACATACTCTGCTTCTGTGGTGGAAACAGCTGTACATTCTTGAAGACGAGATCTCCAAGAGATAGCACCTCCAGCAAAATGAAAAATGTACCCTGATGTAGACTTACGATTGTCTACACAACCAGCATAGTCAGAATCTGTGTAACCAATAATGGATGCTTTCCCTCTACCTAAGCATAGACACTTGTCCTTAGTGCCACTCAGATATCTCAAAATCATTTTGACCGCTTCCCAATGTTTCTTGCCAGGATTAGACATATATCTGCTCACAACTCCCACTGCAAATGCAATGTCTGGTCTCGTAGCTACCATAGCATACATGAGACTACCAACAGCAGACTGATAGGGAATTTTGGTCATGAATTCCTTTTCCTCATCTGATTTGGGGCAGTCATCCTTGCTCAATTTCACATATGTGGGTAAAGGTGTACTCAATGCCTTTCCACCCTGCATATTGAATCGATGAAGTACTTTGGATATGTACTCACTTTGAGACAAGTATATGCATCTTTTACTCCTATCACGAGTAATGCGCATGCCAAGAATATGTTTGGCATTCCCCAAATCCTTCATATCAAATGTCTGACTCAACTTCTTTTTGAGAATTGACAAATCATAAGAGGACTTCCCAACAATCAACATATCATCGACGTAAAGTATCAAGCATATCAAGCTGCCATCAGAACATCTCTTTGTGTAGAGACAATGATCCTCATTGCTCCGAGAATAGCCTTGGGACTTCATAAAAGCATCAAACTTTTGGTACCATTGTCTAGGAGACTGTTTAAGTCCATACAAACTCTTCTTGAGCTTACAAACTAGACTTTCCTTGCCAGGAACTACATAACCCTCTGGTTGTTCCATATAGATCTCATCTGTAAGATCTCCATGCAAGAAAGCTGTTTTCACATCCATTTGGACTAGCTCTAAGTCCTCCATTGCAACGAATCTAAGCAACATGCGCAAAGTAGTCATCTTGACCACTGGAGAGAAGATTTCCTCAAAATCAACACCATGTTGTTGCTTAAAACCCTTTGCAACAAGTCGTGCTTTATATTTTGGAGAAGCACTATCTGATGTGAATTTCAGCTTATATACCCATTTGCATGGTAAAGCTTTCCTGCCCTTTGGCAAAGGTACTAAGTCCCAAGTACCATTCTTGTGAATAGAATCCAACTCTCTTCATGGCACGCTCCCACTTGACATGATCCTCTGTCTGCATAGCCTCTTTGTAGCAAGAGGGCTCACGGGCATCTGTTAGCATAACAAAATCTAAACCTGGAACATATCTATCAGGTGGATATGAGACACGTGCAGAACGTCTCAATGGTTGCTGAACAGGAACGTGCAGACTGATCTGAATGGACATTCTCTTGAACATCCCTATGTGCAGCATTTTTATGCATGCTAACCGGAGGACTAGTATCCTCAAACACCACTCTTCTCACTTCAACCTCCTTAATCGGTTGTTTATGCATCTTAGACTCATTAAAAATGACATCACTACTTCTGATCACTGACCGTGTTTCAGGATCCCATAAGCGATATCCAAATTGTCCTTCTCGACCATATCCAAGAAAAATGCATTTCTTTGACTTATGGTCCAACTTCTATCTAAGATTCTTGGGTATATGAACATATGCTTCACACCCAAAAACTCGAAGATGATCATAATATGGTGGTTTCCCTGTCCATAACTCTTGTGCCCCTTTCAGACCTTTGGCAGTACTAGGTGAAAGGTTAATCACATGAACTGCAGTCAATACTGCTTCTACCCAAAAACCTTGTGAGAGGTTCGCATGATGCAACATAGAGACTACTCTATCTTGAATAGTTCTATTCATCCTCTCAGCTACACCATTCTGTACTGGGGTATAAGGAGCTGTAAACTCTCTACGAATCCCTCTACACTGATAGAAAAGGCTGAATTCATGTGAAGTATACTCACCCCCATTATCTGAACGTAAAGCCTTAAGCTTAGTTCCTTTTTCAGTCTCAACTGAAGCAAGCCATTTTTTGAAAGTAGGGAATACATCATCCTTCGATTTGATAGGATATACCCAGACTTTTCTAGTAGCATCATCTATGAAAGTGACAAAGTAAAGAGAACCACCTAAGGACCTAGTGGGCATAGGACCACACACATCTGTATAAACAAGATCTAAAGGCTGAATTGAAGAGTCAATGTGCGTTTTATGCACATTTCTGGTTTGCTTTCCATATTGACAATGCTCACAAAATGAAAAATCAGAGAAAGATAACATAGGTAAGTAGCCAGAACGAGAAAGATTTTCCATTCCACTACGAGATATATGGCCCAAACGACCATGCCAAATACAAGCCATAGGCTGTTCAGTAACAGCTAACAAGTGTTCTTTCTGTGATACAAATAAAGGGTAAAGTGAGCCAACTTTCCTTCCTTTTGCAATAACCATATTGCCCTTTGATATACGAAAGGACTGAGCATAGAAGACCACCTTGTAACCAAGGTCATCAAGTTGACCAACTGACATCAAACTGCGTGATAACTGAGGTACATGGCGTACATTATGCATAGTAAATTTTGAACCGTCAATGAACTGCACAACCACATCTCCAATCCCCACAACATCACACTGGTAAGAGTCACCAAGTCTCACGGTACCAAGAGACTTTGCTGCATAATTAGAGAACCATTCTCTATGTGGTGTCACATGGAAAGAAGCACCAGAATCTAGCAGCCAGGTGTGGGAAAGAGAATCAGCCATAAGTGCCTCAGATGGCACAGTACTATCAAGTGTCAACACATCAGCATCATCAGAAATAGTATTAATTTCTTCAATCTTCACAGTCGAAGTAGATGGTGCAGGTAACTGTTTAACATGCCCATCAACATTCTGTCCTTTACCTTTAGCATTCTTTAATGCATAACAGTCTTTCTTCATGTGTCCTTTCTTATGACAATAATGGCATTCAATATCCCTCTTCCTTGATTTACTTCTGCTCTTATTCCGTTGACCATTCTTTTCCTTGTTCTTGCTCCTGCCACGTTGTTGATTCTTTCCTTGGTAAGAATCACGAACATTATATGCATCTCCACTCTGAGTGCCAACCATAGATTTTCTACGAATCTCCTCACTCAAGAGTGCTCCACATATGTCATCATAGACGAGTTTACCACCTGGTGCACTATTGCTAATAGCTGTGCAAAATGTATCCCATGATGATGGCAGGGTGCATAACAGCAATACTGCTTTCATTTCATTGTCCATATCCATTTTCTGAGCCTGTAACTGGGAGAATATGGCATCAAACTCATTTAGATGAGCAGCAACACTATCTGTGTCCTTCATACGAAGGTCGTATAATTTTCTCATCATATATACTTTATTTGATGCCGTCTCTTTTTCATATGTATTGCATAACTTCTTCCAAAGCTCCTCTGCACTTTCAGAGTCTAATACTGTAAAGTAAACATTATCTGCTAGGTGCAAGCGAATGTTAGACCTGGCCATTTCATCTAACTCATCCCAATCATCTTCATCCATGTCAGCAGGCTTCTTTGAAATCCCATTTACTGGCTTCCATTGCCTTCTTTGAATCAACACATCTTTAATCTGATTCTTCCATAGAGCAAAGTTTGTGCCATCAAATTTTCGGATCTCAAAATGGTCTTTGCCCTGCAAGTTATAGCTCCTCCTTGGAACGCTAGCACTAGACCCTGATCCATCGGATGTGCCTGAGACCTCTGATGCCATGATCGTAGAGAACTGAATAGAATGATAATGGAGCTAGAAGAGTCCAAACACCAACAAATAAGTGTATCAAGGAGTAAATCGACCGCTATATAGTTGACTAAACCAGAAATCTGGAAAAATTTTGCCAGAGTATCCTCTGCAAAATTAGCATATGACTAGTGTCAAAGTATCATAAAACTGCAAGTACTAACATGTCTACCTGCATAGTGAATCACTGACTCCACTGCATATAATCAGTTACCCAATAGAAGCCAACTAGGCTTATCGAGCACCTATGAACAACTATCATACATCTCCTATGGCGAGGCTGGGTAAGTCTTCCACCTGCATCACCGAAGAGACCCCGACATCTGGGTGTCTCCCAGTTAAGAAAACCTCACCACGACCCTCTTTATCAAACGTAAAAGGCTTTATGCAAAGAACGTAACCGCTATATCAATGCCCACATGGACATACATAAGCGGTATCCACAGAAGCGTACATGGTGTGTATGTGCTCAATATATGCAGTAAAATGACACTGAAAGGCTGAATACACAGCCCAAAAAACTAGCCAATAACACCTGCAAGTGTCTGTCAACTCTGATGTTTTAGGCTTTAAAAACCTGCATAAATTTGCAGCGACTGCTCCCACCAAAACTGAAAACCCCTCGAGAAACCTGTAGTTTTACGAGTGTGGCTGAAAATACAGCCCCAAAGGTTGATATTTATTGTCTGAGAAGTACAAGGAACACTCTTCTTGATGTTCTTGGACCTGTGTGAAGAGAACTACGTGCGAAAGTACTCCGAAATGGCTCCAAAAAACACCCCAAAATTGCTTCAGAAATAGGCTTTAAAAGCAAAAATGAAGCTTTGAGGGACCAAAACTTGTTCAAGGTAATGTCAACCTTAGTCTTTCCCCTTCTTCAAACACCACAAGAGTGTAGCTTAGTGGCAAGAGATTGCCACGGTTAAGCGAGCTCTCCGGGGAACAGTACTGGGATGGGTGACCTCCCGAGAAGTACCGGGAACCTCTATATTCCTTGATCGTTGAGGTCCTCCCTCGCGCGCAGCCAACGGTGCCAACGGTGACTTCGGTGACTCGGATGACAAGGTATGCCAAGGTCTATGCCTTGGTCGCCGCCTTAGTCGTAAGCCTTGGAGAAAGCCTGGGGGGGGGTGCTCGCTTCGCTCGCACAAAAGGAACAAAGCTTTTTGCCTCGAATTGCTCTGATACCAGTGAAGTATTTCGATGGCGTGCACCACACTGCACTTTCCTTCTCGAGAGCTCCACGACGATATGCTCGGAGTAGAAAATGGAGCTTCTTACGCCACACACAGTACTCCGCACAGTTGTTTTGGAATACGCAGAAAACGCAGTACACAGGGAGCACGAAGACAGACTTCTTAGGTCTTACAAATGCGGTCGAACTTACAGTCTGTGACTGACCAGGCCACTATATGTTTTTATTAAAGAACATATACAAAGAAGTGTCCGGTGGCCATTTGGCCTTTCACATGGACACTAACGGTAACAGCCATTGCTTTCATGTACTAAGGAGACATCTGTTAGCTGCAAAGACATGTATGATACTTTGATGCCTCTTTTTATACGTGGACAGTCTAGTGCTAGTCCCATTGAGGCAACTTCTCAGCCTTTGCAGGTTTCATATGATGATGTAGATAATTCCATTTCTGATACAGATGTACATGATGCACTTATTGATGAGAGAGTTGATATTGAGTAGGCAAGAACTATGCCAAAATGGCTAGTGCAGAGCTTGCCTGACAGTAAATTAGATGCACCTCTGTCATATCGTACTCGATCAGGCTCTCATAGTGCCTCTTTTGCATCTGATTGCTATGCTATGGCTGCATCTAGTCTCTATGAGGAGAATGAGCCTGTTTCGTTTGATGAAGCACAAAATTCAGAAAATTGGACGACTACTATGCAATCTGAATATGATGCGATAATGAAGAATGGTAATTGGTCTTTATGTGACTTGCCTCCTGGCAAGAAGGCCATTGGCACTAAGTGGGTATACAAGCTAAAGCATAAACCTGATGGTACAGTTGACAGGTATAAGGCTAGGCTTGTTGCAAAGGGTTATGCATGATGAGACCTTTGCACCTACATGCCGTATGACTACTGTTCGGAGCATTTGTGGACTTGCAGCCCATCATGGTTGGAATGTACATCAGTTGGACATTAAAACAACATTTCTGAATGGTGACTTGCATGAAGAAGTTACACACACATAGACAAGAACATGCACATACTCATACACACATATACACTTATACATGCACATGCACATACATACATATACACACACATACACATGCACATACATACATATACACACACATACATATAATCTTAGGTACACACATATGAATGAATTATATAATTAAAGTATTAAAACACATATACAGATGCACACACACATGCACATACCTACATATACACATATACATGCACATACACACATATACACATAGAGTTATACATATACATGCATATACATATACACACACATACACATGCACATGCACATACTCATACACACATATACACTTACACATGCACATGCACATGCACATACATACATATACACACACATACACATGCACATACATACATATACACTACATACATATACATTTAGGTACACACATATGAATGAATTATATAATTAAAGTATTAAAACACATGCTTAATATAAACAATAATAACAATCAATAAAACAAAACTCTTCATTACTTAATACAATACACACAATTCAAAACATAACTGAAATGAAAAATATATAGATAAAAAAAAAAAAAAAATATATATATATATCAATGTAAATATATATAATCCAATGTCATAATAAACTAAAATCCTAATCATCTTCATCATGATCATCATCATCATCAGCAATATCATGATCATCCTGATCTTCCTCATCCTCATCGTCATGATCACCCCGTGACGATCGAGATCGTCCCTCCTGTGTCTGTCTCTCCACCTCATCCATATTTGTCTCTCCATAATACTCCTGTATTACATATAACAAACATAAATAAATAAAATAATTAAACCATTCATAAAAATAAAATAATTATATAAAATTTAAAAATACTCACAAAGGCATTAGGATGATCTTGCATATACTCGCTCAAACGCCGATATCCAAAATGTGTAGCATACTCGATCTCATGTTTTGTAGGATATCGGCCATAATCCTTCCGCTGCAATGAAACAAATAAAAAACATTAGTTGCTTGCATTTTAACTAAAATAAAAAATATACTCACAATAACACATATACTTACAAACATGGCTACAAAACCATTATGGCCCATTTGGCCTAGGGGCGATGTGTGGCCCGACTCCACTCTCTTCTTTGCAGCAGGCTGTTTATTCAAGAAAAAAATACATAAATTAAATTAAAAAATTACTAAAAATATATAAAAGTTATAAATATAAACTATTAATTTGTGTACCTTCTATTGAGGAAATGACTCTTGAAGACATAGCTATCTATGAAAAAACTGCCACGTCTCAAGTGGTATGTTAGCTCGCCTCTTATTTTTTTTGACCATACAATATCTCCTGTTAATTTAATCTCAAACAGAAAAAAAAACCAAAATACATACACATATATACACACACATACACATACACATACCCACATACACATACCCACATACACATATAGATGCAAACATATACACATACATATATGTATACATATACACATATACATACATATAACATAAACACACATATACATATCCACATATATATGTACACACACATGCATGCATATACACTCATTCATACAAAATACATGCATTTATCCACAATAATGTGTAGTTGTGTATATGTGAATATGTGTGTATGTGTAAATGTGTATATGTGAATCTGTGTGCATGTGTAAATATGTATATGTGAATTTTTTGTGTATGTAGATAATCAGATTATTAATATCAAATACCATTATTTGTAGATTCTGATCAATCAGATGGAACTCCACCACCGTCTCCTCATCGTGCAATGACTTTATACTATGAGTATATCAAACATTTAATTTTAAATATATTTTATGGATACATAACTTATATATTTTTTTTGTTTCTTATTATGTGCAGATTCTGATCAATCAGAGGGTACTCCACCACCTCCTACCCATGCAACGACTTCACATGTGTCCTCCGATAGGAATTATGATGAATTTTACTATGAAGAGCATATTATATGTTGGTGTAACTCTTGTTATGGCACGTATCAAAGACCACGATTGGAATGTATTGAACATGAGGTAGAGTATGGTACTTTTGAGCGTGCACCATCACCTAGTCAACGTGATAATGCTTGGGTATGTATTTTCTATATATATTAATGTCATTATTTTATTTAACAACCATATATAAAATCAAATTATTGTTGATATACAGGAATACTTGCTCGATGATGATGATTTTTCTCATAATGTTAATATACCTCGTACACGTCATGGACTTGTTGTTCATCAATTACAAGCAGAGGTTTTTAGAAATCCTCTACCTCCTGAGATTATCCATTGCCAGCTCGTGATCGTTCTCTAGTACAAACATATGATAGAAGAAGATATGGAGGATGGAATAGAGGACCACTTCCTTTAGATGGAGAGGTTTTCAACTTTTGGGGTAATCGCTATATAATTGCTCCATCCACTATTACTAATGCTGGTCGTGGTCTCTTTATTGTAGAGGATTTGTATGTGCCTCTGAACTCTGAAGTCACTCTTATGCCATTTTGTGGTCCTATATATGGATGGGGAGATTGGCATCGACTTTCACGTTATGTTCAAAGCATGAGTACTTATGGAATATGCTTGAACGCAACATCCCTTACACGAGGGTTACATAATAGTTGAAGGACTAACTGCACATTTGAGGAGCGTGAAAATAGTCATGAATCACCATACATGAGTAGAGATGTATCAAGATACATAGTTGTCAATGCTATTACTACATTACATGCTGGTGATGAACTATTAGTGAATTATGGATGGCGTAGACCTCCAAGAACACCTTTTAGCTAGAGAGAATAAAAATTTTCTATCCATATTTAATAAGTTATATACTTAATTTTATATTTAAATTTTACTTTTTATTCATTTATGGAATACTAATGAACTTATTTATATGTGTAGATTCTACCGTATGATGTTGATGATATTCCTCCACAGCATTCACAATTACCAGTAAGACCTCATTTATCAAAAGCTTCCATGAGGAGGCTACGCAAAACTAATCCTATGCAATATGCAAAGTTGAAAGATCTATATTCAAAAGACGATAAAGTACAAGATTTGTGTGACAATGATGAAGATGATGGCATGGCAGATTTTATTGAGGATTGGTATCAAAATGATAGTGAGAGCATTGATATTTCTAAAAATGAGAAATATCTTCGAGAGGAATGTCTAAAGCATGTATATGAAGGAAGTCATTTGACACGACTAAGTGCGAGCTTACTTATTCTCAACCTTCAAAATCGTTTTGGATGGAGTAATGTATGTGTTTCGACACTATTAAGGTATAATTTTCAATTTTCTATCTATTTATATATATGCATATATATATATATATATATATATATATATATATATATATATATATATATATATATATATATATATATATATATATATATATATATATATATATAGATACATGCAAGTTTTTATTCTTACTTTAGATAAGGTAAGAACAAGAACTTGAATTGAATGGACACTTTTTGTCCATGCATCTTTTAAAACTATTAATGCATCTTTCAAAGTATTCGCAAAAAATTTGATTGTTTGGATGGCAGGATACGATTGTTTTGGAGGATATGATTTGTCGATTCTATCATATGTTCAGTTTGAAAGTGTGAGAAGCGGATTTATAATTGCTATTCAAAGAATTTGGCACTGTTTATAGGCCATACAATGGTGACCTGGATGAATCGCATGCACACTCAAGATAGAGCAATCTGATTATAATGGACTAGTGCCAACAGGATTCCTAGGGTATGCAGTAAACCTCTTGCATGTCAATGATGATCATCTGAACTTTAGGATACAAAGTGGAAATCATGGTGGCTTAATTGGATCACTTTTATACAGCTTGTTCAAAAAACTTCAGTGTCATATACCTGAAGTTCTTTGAACAAGCTGTATAAAAGTGATCCTCTCGAGCCACCATGATTTCCACTTTGTATCTTAAAGTTCAGATGCTCATCATTGACATGCAAGAGGTTTACTGCATACCCCAGAAATCCTGCTGGTACTAGTCCCTTATAATCAGGTTGCTCTATCTTGAGTAACCTCTGTGCATGCGATTCATCCAGGTCACCATGGTATGGCCTATAAACAATGCCAAATTCTTTGAATAGCAATTATAAACCCGCTTCTCACACTTTCAAACTGAACATATGATAGAATTGACAAATCATTCAATGAAGGTACATACTTCATATCCTCCAAAACAAACAATCATATCCTGCTATCCAAAACAATCAAATTTTGCGCGAATATTTTGAAAGATGCACATAAGCATACACATATATAAAATTATATGCATATATATATGTATATTTATTTATTTACTTTTTTAATATATCTTTTTTTGATAGACTTACATGTTATTATCTGAAAATTTTTTACCAAGTCAGAATATTCTTCCTACATCACATGATGAAATGAAGAAGATAATCAACAATCTTGGTATAGATTATCAATGTATACATGCATGTCCTAACAATTGTATTTTATATAGAGCTGAATATGTAGACTCTTTGACATGTCCCAAATGTCAATCTCCTCGATATAAGGGCGAACAAGGTAAAATCCCAAAAAAGGTATTGAGACATTTTCCATTGGCTTCACGGATTAGACATATGTTTCAAAGCCCCAAATTATCAAAGCTTTTGACTTGGGGACATGATCACAAAAGTACTGATGGAATAATCAGAATTCCTCATGATAGTGTTGCTTTTCAGCATATTGATTCTACATGGCCTGAATTTGCACAAAATCCACAGAATCTAAAGTTAGGAGTTGCATTAGATGGGTTTAATCCATTCTCCATGAAATCCAGTAAATGGTCAACATGGCAAGTGGTAGTCATAAACTACAATCTTCCACCATATCTTAGCATTAAAAAGGAACATTTAATTCTTTCACTTTTAATCCCAGGCAAAAGACAAGTTAAAGCTATGAATATATATCTTGCTCCTCTCATTGACGACCTTCAAGAGTTATGGAGAGGTATTAATGTCATTGATGTATCGAAAAGCATCAATGAAAGACATATTACGATTCGTGGTATTGTGGCTTGGACTATTCACGATTTTCCTGGATATGGTGTTTGTTCAGGTATTGATGTAATTTTTTAATTCAATATGCATGTAAATAAATATGATTTAATCTAATTATATTTTTATCATTTTCCATGATGCGGGAATATCTACTAAGGGTTATAAAGCTTGTCCATATTGTGGTGATTGGTTGAGATCAATCTATAGTAAGAATCTCAACAAAAATATTTATCTTTGATATCGACGATTCTTGCCTCATGATCATCCATTAAGATCTAAAAGAGAAGCGATACATTTTAATGGAAAGCTTGAAACAAGTCAGTGTCCAAAACCTATGACGCCTATGGATTGCTATAAAAAATGGACAGATGGACCTCTGATAGATCCAGAAGCAGAAATCTTCAGTGATGATTCAGATAATGAGTATGTGAACAGAGGTAAAGGAAAATTGGCACTCGCAGAGAACATATCAATATGGTATTCTTTGGAGTATTGGAAAGAGTTAAAAGTATGTCATCTTCTTGATCCTATGCATATATTCAAAAATATTGGTTATTCACTATGGCAGCATCTTCTTGGACTAAAAGATACCACAACATCAAGGAATGATTTGAAAGATGAAAAATCCAAACCAAAGTTATGGCCAGTTTTTTATAGACATCGACAAGAAACGACTTATGCACCTGCTCCTTGGGTACTTACAACAAAAGAGATACAGACTATCAACAATAGAACTCAATTGATTAAGACTCCTACAGGATATGGAGCATCGTTTCAAAACATGTTTACTATGGATGATAAGAGCTTATCTGGGTTAAAGACCCATGACTGACATAACTTTTTGAAACATATTTTACCTTTGGTTATCAATGGATGTGCAACGAAAGGAGTACGAGATGTGATCTATCGTCTTGGATCACTTATAAGGTAATTATGATACTTTCATATTTAATATGTCTGAATATGGGATATCTTTTATTTTTTAATTAACTTCTTTAGAATTGTTTTTATGATATGTATAGGTGGATTACATCCAAAGAGATTGACAAAAACTCGATCTCACAAAAAAAACGTGAATGCAAAGAGCTACTATGTTTGATGGAGAAAGAACTTCCTACTTCATTTTTTGATATTCAGGTTCATTTATTAGTCCATCTTGTAGATGAGATAGAGATTGCAGGTGTTGTCAACACTCGATGGATGTTTTGGGTCGAGCGATTTATGGGAATACTAAAAGGTTATGTGCGACAAAGAGCAAAACCAGAAGGATCCATGGCAAAGGGTTGTATGCTTGAAGAGTGCATGTATTACGTTAGTGAGTACCTTGAAAGAGTTCATGAAGAAGCTCCACGTGCATGGACCAACGAGTCTTCTTCAAAAATAACAGATGAGGTATTATCAGGTAAGGGGGTTCCATTCTTATTTACATTTCAAGAAAAAAATGATGTTTCTACTTTTGTATCATATAATAGCAAATGCATGCAAGCATTCCTTAGCGAGTATGAGGAACTTCAAAATCTCCGAAGTAAAAGGCGAAAAAACAAAAGATTTAGACGTAATCTCGATAATAATGAGATTACAGATATACCTTCTTTCACGGATTGGCTATATAGTTGTTTGCAACGCGCCAACGCAAATAATGAAGAAATCTCAGATGAGCAAAGAGCACACATAATGCATACACATGCACACATAATGCATACACATGCACACACATATACACATACATATACACACACATACACACATACACATACACATACACACACACATACACACACACATACACACACACATACACACACATATATGCATACACACACACATAGAGAGACGTGCACACACATACACATACATGCATACATAATGCATATGCATATGCGTACATCCATACATACTTACATGCATACACACACATATGCATACATAATGCATATGCATATGCATACATAATGCATATGCATATGCATACATACATACATACTTACATGCATACACACACATACATCCATAATGCACATGCATACATACACATACATAATGCATATGCATACATAATGCACATGCATACATACACATACATAATGCATACACACACATATGCATACATACGCATACATACATGCATACACCTACACACATAGACACATACACACACATAGACACATACACACACATAAACACATACACACTCATAGACACACACACATACACATAGACGCGCACACACATACACACACATATACACACACACATACACACATAGACACATACACACATAGACACATACACACATAGACACATACACACATAATGATGCATTCACACACATACACATGCATACACACATAGACACACACATACACACATACACACATACACACATACACACATACACACACACACAAATACACACATACACACATAAACATACACACATACACACATACACACATACACACATACACACATACACACATACACACATACACACATACACACATACACACATACACACATACACAAATACACACATACACACATACACACATACACACACATATATGCATACACACACACATAGAGAGACATACACACACATACACATACATGCATACATAATGCATATGCATACATACATACTTACATGCATACATACACATACATAATGCATACACACACATATGCATACATAATGCATACACACACATACACACACCTATGCATACATACATGCATACACATACACACATATAAACATACACACATAGACACATACACACACATAGACACATACACACACATAAACACATACACACTTATAGACGCATAGTGACACATACACATAGACACACACACATACACACACATAGACACATACACACACATAAACACATACACACTCATAGACGCGTAGCGACACATACACATAGACACACACACATACACAAACACATACAGACATAGACACATACACACATAATGATGCATACACACACATACACATGCATACACATACATATGCATACATACATGCATACACATACACACATAGACACATACACACACATAGACACATACACACACTAGACACATACGCACATAAACACATACACACTCATAGATACACACACATACACATAGACACACACACATATACACACACACATGCACACATAGACACATAGACACATAGACACATACACATGCATACACACACATACACATGCATACACACATACAGACACATATACACACACATACACACACATATATGCATACACATACACACATAGAGAGACATACACACATATACACATACATGCATACATAATGCATATGCATATGCATACAATGTACATACATACTTACATGCATACATAATGCACATGCATAGATACATACACACACAGACACATACACACATAGACACATACACACACATAAACACATACATACTCATAGATACACACACATACACATAGACACACACACACATACACACACATATACACACACATACACACATAATGATGCATACACACACATACACATGCATACACACATACATACACATATACACACACATTCACACACATATATGCATACACACACATAGAGAGACATACACACACATACACATACATGCATACATATGCATACATAATGCATATGCATATGCATACATAATGCATATGCATATGCATACATAATGCATATGCATATGCATACATAATGCATATGCATATGCATATGCATACATACATACTTACATGCATACATAATGCACATGCTTACATACACATACATAATGCATACACACACATATGCATACATAATGCATAAACACACATACACACATATGCATACATAATGCATACACATATGCATACATACATACTTACATGCATACATAATGCACATGCTTACATGCACATACATAATGCATACACACACATATGCATACATAATGCATACACACACATACACACATATGCATACATACATGCATACACATACACACATAGACACATACACACACATAGACACATACACACACATAGACACATACACACTCATAGACACATAGCGACACATACACATACACACATACACATATACACACACACACAAACATACACACAGACACATACACACATAATGATGCATACACACACATATGCATACATACTTGCATACACATACACACATAGACACATACACACACATAGATACATACATACACATAAACACATACACACTCATAGACACACACACATACACATAGACACACACACACATATACACACACACATACACACATAGACACAAACACACATAATGATGCATACACACACATACACATGCATACATACATGCATACACATGCACACATAGACAAATACACACACATAGATACATACATACACATAAACACATACACACTCATAGACACACACACATACACATAGACACACACACACACACACATATACACACACACAAACACACATAGACACATACACACATAATGATGCATACACACACATACACATGCATACACACATACAAACACATATACACACACACATACACACATACACACATACACACATATATGCATACATACACACATATATGCAGACACACACATAGAGAGACATACTCACACATACACATACATGCATATATATACATACATAATGCATATGCATATGCATACATACATACATACATACATGCATACATAGTCTTTGCTACTTTTTAAGTATGTGATATTTTCACACACGTATCTGACTTAGGGTTTTCCATAGCCTAAGGTTATAGGAGGGTTTGTTGATTATCAGTTTCACACTGATCCTTCCTCTTTCAGTCACACATATTCACTCTTCTATAACCTATTAGGTCACACATCTCATGTATATTCAGATTTTTGCCCATACATCTGAATATGTTTGTTACATTTGTACATTCACTATTCCATCTATTTCTCATCACATAGAGTGGTTGAGATTTTTGCTCCCACATTGTACATTGAAGATTGGTATATATGATACTATGAGTAAGCGATGGCTTACGTAACACCTTACACATGTCGTCTATTCTTTCTCTATCTTTGTCTCATCATTTGTATGATTAAATGTGGTATGTTCATGTTTTGTCAATATTGGAGATTGCTAGATTCAATGTTGTATATGCTGGACCTATGGAACCATGGACCTGTGACATCAGCCAAGGGTCTACCTCATTTCCAACATTTGGTATCAGAGCACTAAGGTTTTGGTTTCAGAACTTTAGGTCTTTGGCATCAATGCATTAAGGCTCATTCAAATTCCCAGGTTTTCTAGAATTCCAGGTTTACAACATATGATTTAAGAGCATCTTCTAACATTTGACATTTGACATACACACTTAATCTAGATGAGTAGATATTTGAGAATTAGACAATTCAGTCACATGTGTATTCATCAGTGTGGAGTATGAAGTTGATGATCTGTTAGCAGCCGAATATTTTTGAAAAGTAGATATATGTTTTGACTCATATATGTATGAGTTATGTTTTAATTGAAGATTTTAAGCAGGCAGCTTATATGTTCCCTCAAAGAATTCTTGGTGTGTCAATACAAAGCTACTTGGTATATGACAAGTTGCAAAGAAGTATATTTCTTCTTTATCTAACTCTTAAGGTAAAAGAGTTTTTTGTAGCAGATGTTGAAGACTTGGGTTGAGGTTTTATGTTTGGAAAAGGTTACCTCATATTCAGTATTTTCAGAAAACTTTAGAAAATTTAGAATTGTTGATATACAAGTGAGTGGAAGAATCTACTTTCTGTGATTGTCTAAACTTGTGGATACATGCTTGTATTAAAAAAAGGTGTTCCATCAGATCCTATCACTTGATTGAGAAGTGGAGTTAGCCAAAAGAAAGTCAAGCAGATACTATCACATTTCACCTCGGTAGAATATGAAAAGATGAAGTATCAACTTGCAGCTTTTGGAGTTCTCAAGGTGAGAAGTTTATCCACTTATGTTTCAAGTAGGAATTGCAGATTCCTGGAAGGATTTGTTTGAAGAAAAGTTTTACAACTTTGTAAGAAGCATGGACACTTAGAGACATTTAGGTAATAAATCAAACATTCAGTCATGAAGGTTTGATGAGAGCATATTCTACACAGGAAAGATCATTGATCTTGGATGATCTTGTATGATCTAGATAGATCTTACCTTGTATAATCTTGAATGATCATAAAAGATCTTGAGTATTTATGAGTCTGTTGTCTATCCTTTGTTTGTAAGGTTCTTAGCATTGGAAGAAGTAAGTCAAAGATTCAGGTTCTATTAGATTTAAGTTGCAGAGAGATAGAAGAAGATACTTGTTATGTTACAAAAGGTTATGAATCCTATAAAGCTTTCAGCAATGTTTTTTGTTATATAGATAAGCTAACCTTATTCTAGATTTTGGGAAGCTTAGAAGTAAACAGTGAAAGCCATTAGCATCTGCAGTGCTAATAAAAAGGGTTCAAAAATTTTGTTTCAGATACAAGTATTGATCACTAAAGATCAGATTTATGAAGAAGGAAGTCCAAGATTTCATAAAGTCTGATATAATTTGAAGAATACTGGACACTAGTGTTAAGTCATCCAGGGGGGTGATGAAACATGAAGCCTTATTTTCAGCATGCAGAGTCATATCTATAGGTATTCCTATTTCAGGTATTCCTATATTTCCTTTGTCAGGTTCTCATTATGTTCCAGCTTTGAAAGAAGAAGGAAGAAGAAGAATGTTTGGAGAAAGTTCTTGTTAGGTGTTCCTGTTCAGGAGAAGGTTCCAGAGTTCTGTTAAAGAGAAGCTTGATATTTTAGAGAGGTATGTTTTAGAAGTGCGCACATTTATGTTTATACCAGGTTCTGAAGGAAAGAGGTATGAAAGACTTACAAATAGAACAAGGATGATGACATGATGACATCATATATATTTTTTTGATGAGACTCATATTTCAGTTGTTTTCAATTGAGTTGAGTTGATTTGACTTGAGTACAACTAGAGATGAACCAGTAGTGTTCATAATACACTAAGTTGTGAGTTGTCAGTCACAGGTTCCAGGATTCAGTTCTTGATTTTGTTTAGTGTATTTACATGACACAGCAGAAGTACGTTGAGAAACCTTTTTGGAAGGTAAATGCAAATATATGGATCCTAGTGTATGTTTTCAGGTTTTTGAAAACAGGAGATAGCAAGTTCGGAGACAGTTCATGCTATATTTGTTGTCAAGCAGTGATTGCTTGATGTGTACACTATTGGATATCTAGTTTGCATATTTTCTCAAGTATTATGGTTCATATTCAGCAAGTTATAGTTTTTTCAAATTTGAAGGAAAGTCAATTTCAGTTTTGAAGAAGACTTTTTTGAAGATCAGTACGAAAGTACAAGCTTGAAGCTTGTGATAGTTTGCAGTTTATAAAGTTTGCAGATCCAGTTCAGTTTGTAACAATATGACACTGCAGGGGGGATTGTTGGAAACAATGTCCCATTGGTCCACTTTTGTCCAGACTTTACAGCATGAGTAGCTGTTGTTCTAGTACTCTTACAAGTAAGTGGCGATTGGCAGTGTGGCTACGTCAGTGATCTTCCATGCAATCGACCCGGGTTCGATACCCGAGAGTGGTAGCGCAACAATAAACGCGTTGAGTTCTTTGTAAGGTTACGTTTTCAAAAATCTTTTCCAATAGTGATGGACGAACAGCGAACACGGATGTTTTCCCAAAAACGCAATGGACGGCGGAGTGATGTTTCGTAGCGATCGTAGATTGGGGTGATTTATTTTGCTTTTTGAGAGACACACACTCTACTATAAAAGAGAGTCTTTGGGATTACTTGGAGTATCCTTCACCTAGTTTTCAACACAAGCCTTGAGCTTGGACCTCAATAGAGGTGGTGTTTCTTCTAGCACATGGGGCAACCATGGTGCTAACTTGAAGCATGTTGAGGAGCGGCTATGGAGTTCTTCTTGGAGAAGATGAAGAGTGTGCTCACACTCTTGCTCATGGAGAGGAGGTTATCACTTGTTCATGGAAAGAGGACTTGGTCATTAGCAGCTTGCTGGTGAGGATCGGCCATCTACATGGTGTATTTGAAGATTGTCTTCTACATGAAGATTTCGGGCTACTTCAAAGACATTGGATGGTGTTTAACATAAGATTTACATCTTATATTAAGTATTCAGGTACATATTCTCTTTATGCACACAGGTACTACTTGGAGTTTATGGAGGCAGTAGCATCCATATCAGGAGGAGTCCTATTCAGCATAGGTACAAGAGAATCAGTACGTATATGCTTTATGCATATTTGGAT
The DNA here is from genome assembly GCA_020310875.1 of Ceratopteris richardii. Lineage (NCBI taxonomy): Eukaryota > Viridiplantae > Streptophyta > Polypodiopsida > Polypodiales > Pteridaceae > Ceratopteris > Ceratopteris richardii. The sequence continues at coordinate 250,571,707 of CM035406.1, forward strand.
GAGGTGTTTGAGAAGGTGTGTTCACATGAGTTTGAGGATTTCCGGGAGCAAACTTGTTAGCATTCTTTGCTACTTTTTAAGTATGTGATCTTTTCACACACGTATCTGACTTAGGGTCTTCCATAGCCTAAGGTTAGATGAGGGTTTGTTGATTATCAGTTTCACACTGATCTCCTCTTTCAGTCACTCATATTCACTCTTCTATAACCTATTAGGTCACACATCTCATGTATATTCAGATTTTTGCCCATACATCTGAATATGTTTGTTACATTTGTACATTCATATTTCTCCTTTCTGCCATCCCATTTTGCTTAGGGGTATACCTTGTTGTAATTTCTCTCTTGATTCTCTGTCCTGCAAGAATGCATCAAACTCATTTGAGAAGTACTCACCTCCTCCATCTGACCTTAACCTCTTTAGGTTTCTTCCTGTTTGATTCTCAACAAGTGCAAGATACTTTTTAAAGCAATTGAATACTTCATCTTTGTGCTTCATAAAATATAAGACATTCCACCTACTAAAATCATCAATGAAAGATACATAATACCTTGATCTAGAAATTGAGGGATCTTTACTTGATCCCCATACATCTATATGAACAAGCTCTAGGTAGTCCTCATGCATGTAGCCTTTCCTTGAGAAGGGTAACCTGTGAGATTTTCCAAACTGACAAGCACCACATTTATAAATCATGTGTTGCTTGGATACATTAGGTATCACAAGCACACATTGATCTCTACATATCTGTTTTAAGGTTCTTTCACCAACATGCCCTAATCTCTTATGCCAAATTTCAAGCTCTGATAATGTTTGGTCTTTGTAACTATAAAGTGCAATGTTCCTTGAATCTTCAAGTTCAAAAGTGAATAATCTACCTGTCTTTTCTCCTTTGGCAATTCTCTTGAATCCATGTTGGGGATCCTCCACAAATGCTCCATATTGGTTGAATCTAACCTCCAAACCCTTTTCCACAATCTGTCCAACACTCATCAAGTTCTTGGTAATTGTAGGTACATATAGAACCTTGCTCAATAGATTCTTATTTCCATCAGAGGTCTTAACATTTCCTAATTTAATCATTGAGTGCTTAGTGTCATCACCTATTTATACCTGATGCTTACCCTTTGGTTCTTCAAGGTCAGAGAGAAGAGCTACATTGCTTGCCACATGGTTTGAGCATCCTGAGTCAATGTAGAAGAGATGGTCATCATTTATACTTGGTTTTGAAGTCATATTCATAATCAGAAGAGAAACTTCTTGCTCCTCTGTGTAGTTGTTGTAATCCTTCCTTGATTTGTATTCTCCTTGGTAGCTGCTATTGTAGTTGTTGTTGTAGTTATTATTGTATCCTTGATGGTGATTTGAATCTGATTGTGTATATTCACCTCTTTGATATCCTCTACCTCTCTGATTCTTGAGGTTCCTGTAACACTCATCTGTAGTATGATTTGACAATCTACAAATATTACATGGTGAGGAGTTATAGGGTCTCCCCCTACTTTGCTTACCTCCTCTACCCCTTCCTCTTGAGGTTCTACCTCTCCCTGCATAGTTGGCTTGGGAGGTAGTTCCTTCATCTTCAACCTTCTTGTTTTTCCCTTTCTCTTTGGACTTACTTTTATCAGTGTATAGGGCAGAAGAGCTATTACCTCTTGATGAATCTCCATTCTTGTTGAGCTTGGCTTCATGGATAAATAGTTGCCCCATGAGTGCGGTAAGGTCTTGAATGTGCATGTCCATGTACAAGTCCATGGCAGTTGTGAAGCTCTCCCATTTGTCATCAGCTTCAATACCATTGATTACTTGTCTTACAATATGTTCCTCTTCAATTTCTTCTCCTATGCTTGCCAATTGATCTGCTACATCTTTGACTTTGGTCACATACTCTGAGATGCCTTGCTTGGGTTCCTTCCTTTGAGTGGTAAACTCAATCCACAATTGGTTCTTCCTAGCCCTTATGTTGGAAGAGAAATAGGAGGACAATGTTTCCCAAGTCTCTTGGGATGTCTTACAATTCCTAATATGTGGAAGAAGAAAATCAAAGATTGAGTTAAGTAAGTAAGACCTTGCTAATGCATCCTTGGCACACCATGTGTTGACTCTTTCATGCTCCTCTCTTGTAGGTTGTCCTTTGCTTTTGAATATGGGCATCTCCTCATCTCCTGAGATGTATCCATAGAGGCTCCTTACTTGCAAGTATGTCTTCATCCTCAAGGACCATGCTTGATAGTTGTTCGTGTCCAATTTATCAATGAAGGAAGGAAAACCATCTCCCATTTTACCTTAGCTTTGCTCTGATACCACTATTTGGAAAGATGGATGGACACTCCAAGAAATGAGTAGGTACTGCCAGATCCTGCTTTGTACCAGCCCCTTGTAGCTCCAGAGTTGAGTTTGGGCCCTCTTACTTTCTAATGACACTATACAAGTGCCTATGTACTTTGGAAATGATGTGAGAAATGATTGAATAAAAACAAACTATTTCCAAGTTGAAGGGTTAATGAAAACCTTCTATTTTTGTTCACACACTTGCTGCTTGTTATGCTCAGTGCTTCTAGTATAGTAAGAATTAGAAAACTTCCTTTTAGAAGTATCTAAATAGCTTATCAAACTAATGATTCCAAGTGAAACCACTTAAAATGATGAACTACACATAGAGCAATCAACTTAGCAATTGAATCATTACCCCCGATTTTTTAGGACCTTTGCAGAGTTTGACCAGTGAGTGCTTTGATGCACTTTTCTCCAAATCTGCTGAATAGAATGTCTTCAAAAATTTATGAGCACGTAGAGAACTTAGACCTGATTCCAACAAACTATAGAACATCAAAAATGGTCAAGAAATGGCTAAGATATGAACAGTAGAAGTTGACTGTTATGAGTGACTATGACAGAGAGACCATAGATGAGAAATGTAGATCTATTGTATTAAAGAACAATGTTGTAGAAGATCATAGGCTTGATAATCAATGCCTAATGATGGTGAGTAGTGTAGGTTACAATTTAGACCTCACTCTCTTACAATGTGGCAATGGAGAACTTGGGAATAGAGTCACACACCCGCAAGTTATTTTGACATCTTTTATAGATAAGATGTTTGAATTTGAATTTGAATCCTCCATTGGCTCTCACTAAAAAGTAGTCCTTCAATATAGGAGATATTCCCTCAAATGAATTCATTACTTTTCTATCTAACAAGTCCACGAGTTTGGTAGTGATTACAAATATTCTCTCAAGTCAAACAATGAATTTTACAAATGGTAAAGAATAAAATCTTTCTAGCAATGGTTTCCATGGAGCTTCACATATTCATGAACTTCTAGCCAAATGTGTAGGTTTGAACTTTGCACCAACAGAGTATAGGTATGTAAATCCAACTCTACTACCCATGTTTGAAGATGATCATAATAGACCATATGTTGTTGGACAAAGAAATGAAGAAAAGCCAAGCCCAAAATTTTCATTTTTTAGCCCATTTTCTTTTCAAGAACGCTTTGTAAAACTTCAGAGAGACTTGTAAATGCTCCAAAGGAGTCCTCTACTTGCATGATCCTTGAAGAATGTAATATTAGCTTTGAAAAATAGTAGGAATTTAGTGATTTTTAGAGAAAGTGCCGATGACTTATGTGAAAGGACCATTTTTAGGGCACATGTATATAATTCACTTGCTGATTCTTTGTAAAGAACTTTTTTTCCATTGTGAAGAATCAATATGAAATTTCGAATTTGCTCCTTCTTGTCTATGTATCTTCTTTTCCATGAGCTTTTATGTGTGTGTGATGCATGAAATGTGTGCCTAGAGGTGTTGTCTACCCGTTCCCTACTGTTTTCCCCATTCTGGTGTGTGTGTGTGTGTGTAAAGCTTGATGAGTTGTGGAGCAAGATTTGGTGTTTCCCACCACTCAGTATTTTGCTCATAATTTGAAGTAAATTTGTCAGATTAAGCTGAAAATACTACCATTGGATGTGTCTCATGAAGAGCTTCAAAATGAACCTACTATTGACTATACTTGGGTATTGAAGCTTAGAGATATGGCTTAATTTTTACTTACTAATGTTACAAGTATCGCGATGCATATTTTGAGTGAGAGAGGTGATGAGAGAGCTAGTTAGACCTAAAGTGCATACATTGTTTGCACATTCACTCCATTAACCATCATTAGAACGCATGTCCTCATACACTTCATATGGTCTACATCTATGGATTGATAATTTAATGCATGTATCAATCCACCACTATATGCACATGTTGATGATTTAAGTATAATCTCTTTCATCACAAGCCCCTAAGATGTCATGAGCTTAGGTACATACGTATTTGGCATCGATGGGGGGATCAAGTCTGATCAAGGTGCCTACATGATGGTTATAGGTTTGCTGTGAAGGTAGTGAGCGTGAGGAAGTGATTTTAGTTGCTTGGAAAGTCAAAATTTTTCTTGCAATTGTTACTCCATACACTTGTTGTGTGTGTGTGACAAGTTTTTAGGTTTAGGTGTGAGAGTGGAAAGACTTAGGATAGGAAGTAGGAAAGAGGGTGTAGAAGAAAAGTAGGTTTTTAATTTCCTAAAAATTAATCATCCAAAGCAAAATTTTTCTTTCAAGTCTTCATTGAGTCTCTGGTCACAACCAAAGACTAAAATCCAAAAAAGATTTGGGTCATTTGTTGTGTGCAAGTGTAAGGAGCCCTGTGATGATATGTATCATCGAGCAAGTATCACACAAAGTTTGGAGCCTAGAGAGGGAGTTTGGTGCTGAAGTTTCGAGGAAGTACTCTTGAAGGTGAGCTTTACACTCTCAGTGAACTAAAAGTTTGATTGACCACTCACTCGGCATGAAATGACACTCGATAGGTATCATGAGTGCGATATCATGAGATTGCATATAGATTTTTCTTCCATAGGCACATAGAGGTAACAAGGAGGGCACAAGGTTCACATATCCACAAAAAGTTTAAATTTGAATTTCACAAAGTCCAAGTATCATGATTGGTCATGTTTTGGTATTGTGATACTAGAATTCCTATGTGTCGCGATACTTGGCAGGTATTGTGTATCATCGATACCTTATACTCTCCATGTATCATGATACCTAGGTATTGTGTATCCGAAGTGTTCCTAACCAAACTCATGTGCAATTTACAATGCCAAGAGTCCAGTCACACAATCAAACCCACCCAGGACTAGGCAACATGAATCGGCCACTAGTGAGGCCAAGACCACAACCAGGAGTGCATCATGGGATACCTCCTATTAGACCAACAATTCCTATAATACCTAAACCATCAGAACCCATACGGAGACTAAGACCAATTCAAGTAGCCAAGTGTATGAGAAATCATTATGACGGAATGAGAGAACCCTATGATCATATCGCCGAGTTTAAGTGGATGATTTCTTTGTGCAGTATGAGTCCTTCGGACTTACCCTCACATGGACAGCTTTAACTTGGTTCCAACCAATTTAGAAATATTGAGCAATTTTTTCAAAAGTTCATTGGAGAATTCACCAAGAGAGGGATTAAACACAAATTTTCATCCTTAATCCATAGCGTCAAACAAAATACAAATGAAACGGTGAAAAAAATCTGAATATACATGAGATGTGTGACCTTATAGGCTGTAGAAGAGTGAATATGAGTGACCGAAAGAGGAAGGATCAGTGTGAAACTGATAATCAACAAACCCTCATCTGACCTTAGGCTATGGAAGACCCTATGTCAGATAAAAAGATCACATACTTAAAAAGTAGCAGTGAATGCTAACAAGTTTGCTACCGGAAATCCTCAAACTCATGTGAACACACCTTCTCAAACACCTCATCCAAATATGCATAAAGCATATACGTACTGATTCTCTTGTACCTATGACGAATAGGACTCCTCCTGATATGGATGTTACTGCCTCCATAAACTTCAATAGTACCTGTGTGCATAAAGAGAATATGTACCTGAATACTTAACATAAGATGCAAATCTTATGTTAACCACCATCCAGTGTCTTTGAAGTAACCCGAAATCCAAATGAAACGGTGAAAACAGCTGTCGAGAGATTTAATCAATATGTTGATAGATGCCCAACAACCGAAAGACCTTCTTGTTGGAAATGAGGTAGGCTCATAGCTCATATCATAGGTCCACGGTTCCATAGGTCCAGCATCTACAACATAGAATCTAGCAAACTTCCAATTGACAAAACATGAACATACCACATTTAATCATACAAATGATGAAACAAAGATAGAGAGAGACTAGACAACATGTGTAAAGTGTTATGTAAGCCAAGGCTTACTCACACTATCATATATACCAATATTCAATGTACAACGTGGGAGCAAAACTCTCAACCACTCTATGTGATGAGAAATAGATGGATGAGTGAATGTACAAATGTAACAAACATATTCAGATGTATGGACAGAAATTTGAATATACATGAGATGTGTGACCTTATAGGCTATAGAAGAGTGAATATGAGTGACCGAAAGAGGAAGGATCAATGTGAAACTGATAATCAACAAACCCTCATCTGACCTTAGGCTATGGAAGACCCTAAGTCAGATACGTGTGTGAAAAGATCACATACTTAAAAAGTAGCAATGAATGCTAACAAGTTTTCTACCGGAAATCCTCAAACTCATGTGAACACACCTTCTCAAACACCTCATCCAAATATGCATAAAGCATATACATACTGATTCTCTTGTACCTATGACGAATAGGACTCCTCCTGATATGGATGTTACTGCCTCCATAAACTTCAATAGTACCTGTGTGCATAAAGAGAATATGTACCTGAATACTCAACATAAGATGCAAATCTTATGTTAACCACCATCCAGTGTCTTTGAAGTAACCCGAAATCTTCATGTAGAAGACAATCTTCAAATACACTATGTAGATGGTTGATCCTCACCATCAAGCTGCTAATGACCAAGTCCTCTTTCCATGAACAAGAGATAACCTCCTCTCCATGAGCAAGAGTGTGAACACACTCTTCTTCTCCAAGAAGAACTGCATAGCCGCTCCTCAACATGCTTCAAGTTAGCACCATGGCTGCCCCATGTGCTAGACGAGACACCACCTCTATTGAGGTCCAAGCACCAAAGCTTGTGTTGAACACTAGGTGAAGGATGCAAGACATGAGATACTACTCTTCTTATATAGTATTTGTACCTCTTGAAAAGCTTCTCCAAAAGCTATAATAAAGCAAACGATCGCGAAAACTCTACGATTTGGAAAATCACAGAAATTCGTCATTGTCATTTAATTCGCTGCCGACTAATGTTTTTACATTGAATAGCATAAAACAAAAATCTTTACATTTTTGCTGTCTACCGCCGGTGGGGATTGAACCCATGCGCCGGGGATGGGAGGATAGCATCTTAACCACGATGGCTGGCACCTTTGCTTGTAGGTAGAGTAAAGCTAAAGACTATAAAACTCTGTATCCTGTAACCAATCTTGACCAATGGACATTGTTTTCCAACAATCCCCCCTACAATGTCATATTTGTTCAATCTGGCCTGGATCTGCAAAACTTCATATTCTGCAAACTACCACAAGCTTCAAGCTTGTACTCCCGATTGTCCTTCAAACTTTTTCTTAAAAAGTCTTCTTCAAAACTGAATTTGACTTTCCTTCAAAAAACCTGAACTTGCTGAATATGAACCATAATACCTGAGAAAATATGCAAACTAGATATCCAATAGTGTACCCATCAAGCAATCACTACTTGACAACAAATATAGCATGAAATCTCTCTGAACCTGCTATCTCCTATCTTCAAAAACCTAAAAACATACACTAGGATCCACATATTTGCATTTACCTTCCAAAAGGATTTCTCAACATACTTCTGCTGTGTCATGTAACTACACTAAACAGAATCAAGAGCTGAATCTTGGAACGTGTGACTGACAAATCACAACTTAGTGTATTATGAACATTGCTAGTTCATCTTTGGCAGTACTCAAGTCAAGTCAATTCAAGTCAAGTCAACTCAACTCTTGAGTCTCATAAAAAATCTATGATGTCATCATGTCTTCATCCTTGTTCAATCTATAAATCCTTCATACCTCTTTCCTTCAGAATCTGGTATAAACATAAATGTGTGCACTTCTCAAACATACCTCTCTGAAATATCAAGCTTCTCTTCAATAGAACTCTGGAACCTTCTCCTGAACAGGAACATCCTAACAGGAACTTTCTCCAGACATTCTCCTTCTTCCTTCTTCTTTCAAAGCTGGAACATAAAGAGAACCTGAAAAAAGAAATATAGAAATACCTAAAATAGGAATATCTGTAGGTATCACTCTGCATTCTTTTGTATATGGCTGAAAATAAGCCTTCATGTTTCATCACCCCCCTGGATGACTTAACACTAGTATTCAAAATTCTTCAAATATATCATACTTTATGAAATCTAGAACGTCTTCCTTCTTTCAATAAATCTGATCTTTAGTAATCCATACCTGTATCTGAAACAAAAGTTTAGGATCCATAATCTTCTGCAACATAACAAGTATCTTCTTCTATTCTTTTGCAACACAAATCTGATAAAACATGAATCTTTGACTTACTTCTTCCAATGTTAAGAATCTTCACAAACAAAGGATAGAAAACTGACTCATAAATACTCAAGTTCTTCAAGATCTTCAAGATCATCCAAGATCAATGATCTCTCCTGTGTAGAATCTGATCTCATCAAACCTTCATGACTGAATGTTTGATTTATTACTTGAATGTCTTCAAATGTCCATGCTTCTTACAAAGTTTGTAAAACTTTTCTTCAAACAAATCCTTCCCTAGAATCTACACCTCCTACTTGAAACATAAGTGGACAAACTTCTCACCTTGAGAAATCCAAAGGTTGCAAGTTGATACTTCATCTTTCCATATTCTACCCGGGTGAAATGTGATAACACTTGCTTGATTTTCTTTTGGCTAACTCCACTTCTCAATCAAGTGATAGGATCTGATGGAACACCTTTTTGAATACAAGCATGTATCCAAAAAACAAGACAATCACTGAAAGTAGATTCTTTATTGACTTGTACATAAATTTGAGTTTTCTCAAGTTTTATGAAAATACTGAATATGAGGTAACCTTTTCCAAACATAAAACCTCAACCTAAGTCTTCAACATCTGCTACAAAAAACTCTTTTACCTTAAGAGTTAGATAAAGAAGAAATATACTTCTCTACAACTTATCATATACCAAGTAGCTCTGTATTGACACTCCAAGAATTCTTTGAGGGAACATATAAGCTACCTGCTCAAAAGCTTCAACTAAAAGATAACTCATACATTTATGAGTCAAAACATATATCTGCTGCTTTTTCTTTCTCTCAATGCAATTCTTTGTCAAATCTACTAAATCATGACCAAGTGTAATGCAAAAAAAGAAACTATTTCTTCTTCAAATTATCTTTTTCACAAGATGTTCTCGTAGACTTGTCTTTGGTGTAGAGGATAAAATAGGAAAAGTATATGGAAAATATATGATAAAAGGAAGCCTTACTTTTCTTTTGGAAATGATGGACTTTCTTCCTCTGCATCTTTCTTCCACCTGATGATGTCAACATCTTCATACTTCTCTTCCATACCTTTTGTTCTCTTCATCTTGAAGTAGCAAACACTCTTAACTTCTTCAAATGAATCTTTCTCTTCCTCTAATGCTAAGAGTAAGAGTTAAAACAAACGTGGTATATAAATGGAAGTGAATATAGAATCATGTTTTATCATCTCCTCATATCTCTGAATCAAAATTCTGTTTCAAAGGACTGAAACGACTAAATTCACCAATCTTTTGTCTGAGTGATGAATTTCCTTTCTAGAGTTACCTTCTCTAGATACATTTGTACCTTGATATCCAACCAACTTACAACAGAAAATTGGCTGAAAACAAAAAACTCATCCCATCTCCAAATTTGTCTTCTTAGATAAGCTTTTCTTGTCATAAAAGAGATCTCTCAAAACTCTCTAGAAAAACCTCTAGATACCTGTTTTGATGTAGCTAGTGCTTTAACTTTCAAAAGACTGAAAGTGTATAAAAGCATTCCTTGAATCCTTCAAATCTCTTCATAACTGCTCTTCTAAGACGACCTGCAAATGATAATCTAATAGTAAAAATTGATACCTGTGATTTGATGTTGATCTGATTCCTTCATCTTCTCTAAACCATTGTTCTTCCTTGAATTTGAAGTATTCTTCTCTTCATCAAGTCTTGGTCTTCAAACAATCTTTTTTGAAAGTATTTGCATACTCTTCCAAAAATATTTGGTTGCTAATAGATCATCAACTTCATACTCCACACTGATGAATACACATGTGACTGAATTGTCTAATTCTCAAATCTCTAATCATCTAGATTAAGTGTGTATGTCAAATGTCAAATGTTAGAAGATGCTCTTAAATCATATGTTGTAGACCTGGAAGTCTGGAAAACCTGGGAATCTGAATGAGCCTGAATGCATTGATGCCAAAGCCCTAAAGCTGTGAAACCAAAACCTTAGTGCTCTGATACCAAATGTTGGAAATGAGGTAGGCCCATAGCTCATATCATAGGTCCACGGTTCCATAGGTCCAACATCTACAAAATAGAATCTAGCAAACTTCGAATTGACAAAACATGAACATACCACATTTAATCATACAAATGATGAGACAAAGATAGAGAGAGACTAGACAACATGTGTAAAGTGTTACGTAAGCCAAGGCTTACTCACACTATCATATATACCAATGTTCAATGTACAATGTGGGAGCAAAACTCTCAACCACTCTATGTGATGAGAAATAGATGGATGAGTGAATGTACAAATGTAACAAACATATTCAGATGTATGGACAAAAATCTGAATATACATGAGATGTGTGACCTTATAGGTTATAGAAGAGTGAACATGAGTGATCGAAAGAGGAAGGATCTGTGTGAAACTGATAATCAACAAACCCTCATCTAACCTTAGGCATGGAAGAGCCTAAGTCAGATACATGTGTGAAAAGATCACATACTTAAAAAGTAGCAACGAAAGCTAACAAGTTTGCTGCCGGAAATCCTCAAACTCATGTGAACACACCTTCTCAAACACCTCATCCAAATATGCATAAAGCATATACGTACTGATTCTCTTGTACCTATGCTGCATAGGACTCCTCATGATATGGATGTTACTGCCTCCATAAACTTAAAGTAGTACGTGTGTGCATAAAGAGAATATGTACCTGAATACTTAACATAAGATGCAAATCTTATGTTAACCACCATCCAATGTCTTTGAAGTAACCCGAAATCTTCATGTGGAAGACAATCTTCAAATACACCATGTAGATGTTCGATCCTCACCATCAAGCTGCTAATGACCAAGTCCTCTTTCCATGAACAAGAGATAACCTCCTCTCCATGAGCAAGAGTGTGAGCACATGCTTCTTCTCCAAGAAGGACTCCATAGCTGCTCCTCAACATGCTTCAAGTTAGCACCATGGCTGCCCCATGTGCTAGACGAAACACCACCTCTATTGAGGTCCAAGCACCAAGGCTTGTGTTGAACACTAGGTGAAAGATGCAAGACAATGAGATACTACTCTTCTTATATAGTATTTTTACCTCTTGAAAAGCGTCTCCAAAAGCTATAATAAAGCAAAATATCGTGAAAACTCTACGATCTGGAAAATCATGGAAATTCGTCACCATCTCTGAATTTGCTGCCCACTAATGTTTTTACATTGAACAACATAAAACAAAAATCTTTAAGTTTTTGTTGTCTGCCGTCAGCGGGGATTGAAACCATGCGCCAGGGATGGGAGGATAACATCTTAACCATGATGGTTGGGGCCTTTTCTTGTAGGTAGAGTAAAGCTGAAGACTATACACTCTATATCTTGTAAGCAATCTTGACCAATGGACATTGTTTTCCGACACTTCTCAACAAAAAATGATATCACTATTCTTGGACGGATTGACAAACGGAACTTTGAGAACCTTAGTCTATGTCAAACGGCTCCAGAAATTGAGTGAGTGTCTTCAAGAATGTATTGACCTAGAGGACAACCTAGCTGACGATCTCAAAAGTACACCAAGCCCTACGAAATCAGAAGACACTAGGAGTACAATGACATCTAACTCTAGTAATGTAGAGGAGTTAGCAAAACTGGTAGCCAAGAAGTTAGGAGTGCACGGACAGAGGAACTACCAAGATCCATCAATGAGAATACCCATGTTGCGATGATGTAGCCTATGTGGTGGAGACCATCCATCTTCCATGTGGGCAACAAGGACAGGAACAACGGACTCAACAGGAATCCAATTGCACTCATAAAGAGTCAATTGCACCTAGAGTTTGCATGCTAGGGCCGCATTACGAGGCCATGCATTCGGCACATAATCTTTTCAATGAAACTAGTGGTGCACATTTCCAACTTGGGAATAGATCCTAGATTCTACTTCCATAGGAATGAACCTACAATGTAAATAAATAAATTCTTCGGCTAAAACTAACTTTTGTTTTCTTTCAAGAATATAAATCAAAAGAAGTGTGGTAAGAGAACTTTCTTACTTAAGCAAAGGGAAATGGAGTGATGCAATAAGCAAAATGCCAAGAGGTGCTAGAGTTTCCCTTACAAAGTGTGACAAAAGAAAAAGGTCACTGACTTCAGGAGGATCAATCCGCTGGGGACGATCTGTTCTTACTAAAAATCAAGATTATGGACACGGACCATTAGTTTCGAGTGATGTCCTAAGATTTCAAAGTCATGCATGAACTTTCGTCAACTATAAACATAATGAAAAGGCAAGTATTCAGAGGTACTTTGAACTACCCATCTACAAACCGGACTTCCAACGATGCACATAGGTGATGAATACCCTGCAACCAACTTTACATGACCCGTTAGTACCTGAAGCGAGAGTTCTAGATGTGGCAGCAGAGTGGGTAATCATTCAATTCACCCATGATTTGATCAAGGAAGCCTATGGGTGGGAAAAGGATGGAAATGTAGTTCTGAAATATGAAAGCCGAGGTGCTAAAACACAAACCTTCACGGATATCAATCCGGTCGATATAGAAGAAGAAGTCAGATTGATTCATCAAAACTTTTGCTTCCCAAATATGCATCGATATACCACACCACAAAAGATCATAGTACAAATGCTATCTCATGCCATCAAACAGATAGGGAACCAAGTGAATATGATGCCATATATTCAAGAATGCCTTTTCGAAGCAAAGAAACAATGGAACCATAAGAAGCTCTTGAACGGAAGCGTTGCATTAACAATACTTATCTATCATGCGCTAGGCATTCGGGAACATTTGAAAGAAATGCCCTCATATGAAGAAATGGCTAAGTATGCAAAGATGGCCATGGTTCCAAGAAGAAAGAAAGGAGTAAAAATAGTGGAAGAAGCTGAAACCAGCTCTCAACCGAGAATGAGAGGTACCAAAAGACTACGAGAGATGATGAAGGCAGAAGAAGCCATTCCAACGTCAAAAAGGATACATGTACTTCCAAGGACAAGGCTAGAAGACAATACGCCAATTACAGAAGAGGAACTAATCGGAGCCATGGAAGCAACTCATCAGTTCATGGAAGGTCAAGTAAACCTACCGGTACAAGGTCATCATTACCACCAGTCTCATGAAGACACTAAGCAACAAAAAAGGATGACTAAGGTTCATAGATATAGAGAGTTGGGATTGGCCAACTCTATTTCATCATCCGATATGCAAGAAGAGCAAGAACCATCTATGCTGAATGTGGACATCAAAAGTGACTCAAAAGATGATGGACATTGGGAGGAATCAAATCAAGTACCAGATGACTTTGGGGTGGAAGGCACAAAGATAGATCCGATTCCTGATGACACTAACATAGACACAACAAGGCCGAGATCACCTAAAGACTAAACTCATATATTTAAAATGAATGAAGAAACAAATATTCAGATCACAGAGACGTATTTAGAAGGAGCAGCTCTAGTAAAGAGACAAAAGGAAGAGCACGAATGGAAAAAATTAGAGGAAACAATGGAGGAGCTCGATCCCTTCACACCAATTAGGGTGGTAGCGGAGCCCTCTCCTTTGGATGTCACCTTTCAAGGCAGTGCTACCAAATCAACCACTAATGAAGAGGAGGAAAGAGAGCGAGAGATACACGTACAAATAAGACAACTGCACAATGAAACCATACACGTGGAACAAGGAAGAGACATACGAATAGGGGAAGAACCAAGCAACCCCAAAACATGGCTAAATGTGGATGTCACTAAATTAAAGCCATTTGTCAAGCAAATGATACAAACTGCTATGGACACTCAACACCTAATGCTTGAAGCAGATGTAGATTATGATAAGGCCATGCGAGAGAAAAGCCAATTCCAGGTAATAAGTGAAAGCTTATCTGCAAAATTAATTCAAGTTCAACACGCACTCTTGACCAAGGAATCAGAAGCCAAAGAAGCAAAAGACAAAAGCGCCATGCTAGTGACGGAGAACCAACAACTTAGAGAACAACTTAATGAGCTGCAAAGAAAATATGAAGCTGGTGAAGCGGAGAAAGTAAGAATGAATGCACAAAGTAAGTTGCTCGAAAGTCAAATCAAAGTATATATGGAGGAAGCAGACACTTTAAGGAATAGGAATAAAGAGCTTATGACTGCCATATTATGTAACCAACCCATCAAAACAATCGAAACGACCACAAGTAGCAGAAAAGAATTGGAAGAGCAAATCGCAAAGTATGACGATCAGCTAAAAAAAGAGCAAGCCATCATAGTGCGTGGAATGGGAAAAAGATATATGGAAGACACCAGTGAACTTAGGAAAAAATGGAAGATGGCAGAGAATAAATTCCTTGAAAAATTCAATGAAGATGCTAGCCAACTGGCTCTCATAGGAGAACTCGTGAAGAACAAGGACGCAATCATGTGAGCCACTGAAGAAATCAAAGCAAAGGATGAACTCATTGTCAAATTAAAAACTCAAATAAAACAACAGGTAACCGTGGGGACACCAATAGTTCCAAGCTCCACAACGGCTACTGAGGAGACTGAGGTACATCCTCTTTCTCCCCCCATGCATCATTCACCAGTAAGGGCAGAAACAGAGACCCAAACTGAAAGACATAATCGGTCTATTGCAGAACTAAGCCGAAATGAGCGGGCACTAGTGGTGTCCCAGCTTACGAAAGAATTTGAAGAACAGGTGGACAAAGTAATGAGAGAGGCAAAGATTGAGAGCAAGAGTTTAGAACAGATTTTGAAACCTTTCAATGTGCCCTAGGGGTTACTCAAAGAAGAAACACGCCAGTATATAAAAATGAGCACCAATAAAGAACCAGATAGCGATTTGCAATTCAATATGCAGACATTCACCTATACACAAGAGGAATTCGATAAGGCAGATCCTATTTGGAGATGCAAGTTTTTGGAAAGAAATCCCACGTTACAGATCCACTGGGAATCGGCACCTTACGTACTTCAAATTAATCCATCTTTTTTCCCAGTACCTAGAAGATGCTCCTGGATGCACTTTTGGGAGGCACAATGCTAGGGAAGCTTAAATAATCAATGGCTGAATTATCCACTATTACTGAGTCAACCACACAACTACTTACCAATGGAAGAATACATGGTGAAGACTATCGAGTTTTGGATCGCTAGATATGCCACAGTACTTGGTCTAGCCATCAAGATGACCAACAAAATTTTGAGTATGTTACTTATCGTAATAAAGGTATTTCAACACGCTCAGTATACCTTTTTGAACTTCATCGAAATTAACCTGGGATGAGATGCACTAGTGTTTGATTTATCTACTATCCCTAGTCGCTTAACGCTCATGGCCATATACTCCAGACTTATGTTTTTGCCAAGTCCATATATGCAGACGTTTGAAGAACATTCTTTATAGGATTTTTTGAAATGGATTCGGAGATCTTTGCAAAAATATCTTCTAACTTAAATGCGCGACTGGTGCCCTACGAATTAAGCTTTTTTGCACACCATAGACAGGCACCAGATGACGGTGTAAAGTCAAGTCAATGGAAGGAATTGATGATATGTCAAGCAAATTCGTTTAACCATAGAGAGCAGAAGGTCATCCAAACATATGCCCGTCGCCACAAAAAGCCTGTAGGGGATGACAGAGTTCAGGAGGAGGGATGTGTGGAGGGAGAATCAAGCAAAAAGAGAAGAAGAAGAAAATCAAAGACCAAAACAACTCAATGAAAAAGAAGCTAAAAAAGAAAGAACCACCCTTTGCCCAAAGCCTCCCAGGAGCACGCATCATGCGACAACACCAAAGAACTATGTCCTGAGGAATGGAAATAAAGAAAGATAACAACCAAGACTTTTCATGGGAGATGCACATAGCTTCTTCATCCACCACGTGCATGCGGTGGAAAGAAATGAACAGGTCAAGAAATGCACCAGGTCCCAGAGGATGATAAAGAAGATTTAAGAATAGGACCTTTAAAACGTAACGCTAACTTAGAAGAGAGAAAAGCCTGCAAAGTAAGGTGTGCAATAGAAAGAAGTAAACAGGCTCTAGAAAACACAATAGTGGGAAGTACGCCACAGGCAAGGATGGATCAAGGCCAGCAATTATCCATGAAGAAGTGCAAGACGACATCCAACAGATCTTGAGCCTCAGGAAGGTGCTTCAACCTCTTGATCTTCAGAAGGTCTAGATCGAAGGCCGTAAATCTAGACCTTCACATCTTCCGTATGGTGCTTGCAGTGCAGATACAAAGAGGCGATTGGAAAATTGACTACAAAGTTATTGTAGTCCATCTTCACTGGTTGTGTGCATGACAACCCAATTTAACATAGCAACCCAGAGTCAAAGAGGTTATTGGGTAGCTAGACTACACATTGATTGTAGTTCATCTCCAAGGGTTGCGTGCAGTTAAAAGAAAAGAAGAGATCAGATCGACTACAACTATAGACAAGCTACAGACAAGAACCAAAGTCTGTCAAGGGTTGACAGAGACAAAGAGGGGGAGAGCATTGCAGAGAAAAGAGGCACAAAAGAGGATCCCCAAAAATTTCCAAATTAATGGGCACAAATATTCTTCTTCAAAGTTCTAGAAAATTCCCTAGAAACTATGTAAATGCACTAGAGGAGTCCTCTATATGCATAAGCCACAAACTCTTGTAACACTATTCTTGTAAAATAGTAGGAAAATAGAGATTAGTCAATAAAGTGCCGGTCTCTTGTGTGAAAGGACCATTTTTAGGGCACATGTATATAAGTCACTTGGTGACTTTTCGTAAACACTTTTTTGCCATTGTGAAGAAGAAGAGCAAAAATTCGAATTTGCTTCTTTCTTGCTGATTTTCACCTTCTCCATGATGTTTTGTGTGTGTGTGTGATGCTTGGAATGTGTGTGTATGTCTGTTAGCTGTCCCTTCCCATCATTTTCGAATTGATGTAGTGTGTGTGTGTGAGCCACCACGAGTTGCAGAGCAAGTGTTGGTGTTTCCCACCATTCATTGTTTTGTGCATAACTTGAAGAGCATTTGTCAGATTAGAGTGAAAATACCACCAATAGATGCGTATCATTGAGAGGTTTGAAGAGAACCTAGTATTTTCATATTCGGAGTTTTGAATTGGGAGAAGAGCTTGAATTTATGCTTACTGTTGAAAGTGGTATCGCGACATGCATTTTCATATAGTTAGTGAGTTGGAGAGGTAGACAAGCCTTTTCACATGCATTGTAGCTCAGCCACTTCACTTTACATCATTTGCGCACATGTCCTCATACACTTGGTTCATGTAGTTCCTCGGATTGATAATTAAACGTGTATCAGTCCATCACTATATGCACTTGTGGGGCGATTGAGATTTAGTCTCATCAACGTAAGTCCCTAAGGCTTCACGACTTAGGTACACAATCATCCCAAGGAAACCCAAGGTTCTAGGTGGTGAATGGACCTAAGGTCAAGATGAGTATTAGGGAGTTGAAGAAGTGTAATATCATCAATGGGAAGTGTCACACAAAAGAGTATACATTCTCTCTACTTGGATGCATCTAGTGACTCAGAAGGAGATCATGTTATGGCTTCAGAAGAAATGCATAGTTATGTGCCTTTAGCAAGGCTCATGTCAGTAATAGAAGGGGATTATAGGAAATCCTTGCAATACTGTTGATATATTTAGGTAGTGATGTGTGTGAACATGCGAGGACCACCTGTGCATTTTTTCCCTCTTTAGGAGGTTTTTTCCCCCGGCTTGTATATACACCTATTACCCTAATAGGCTATTTATCTTTGTACATTCTTTTGGTAATTCATTCAAGATTGTGTGTTGTGCTCCGAGCTTCTTCTTCTTCTTCTTCCTTGTGCTATTTGTGTGCTTCCATAGACCTTGAACTCCAACAATTGGTATCAGAGTAGGTCCCTGCTTCATCTAGGGCATCGTCGACACCCTCCAGTCACAGTCTCAAAATCACAAAAAAATTGGTGAGCATAATCACGATCTAAGCTCGTTTCGGCCTCCGAACGCACTATCATAGTGCTTATGTAGGAAATTTTGTCTTTTTGTGCCAACGATATATATAGTTTTGGTACACCAGTATAAGCATCTCGAAATCTACTACAGGTTTAGCAGAACTCGATCTAGTAGTTCTGTTCAACTTTTTGAGATACAATCATTTTTTTGCATTAAGGTATTTTAGTTAGTGGCCATGGCTAAAAGCAGTGATGTATTTCATATGTTGGTTGTTGAGGATAAGTTGGACGGTACCGATTAACCATTATGGGCTTATATGGTGCATCATGTATTGGTTGCAAAAGGAATGTGGAATATTGTGTAGGGTGTTGAAAAATATCCTATTACACCTGCAAACATAGTTGCTGAAGGTGATGCAAACGGCATTGAAGATGGTGATATTCTTCATGTTCTTGTTCGTGTTGCGGTTCCTACTGCACCTACTATACAACAAATTAATTGGGATGGTAGAGATGCTCAGGCACATGCATTGATAGCCTTGTCTGTCAAACGTGCCATTATTCCTCACATTTGCTCTTGCAAAACAGCTAAGGATGCTTGGGATACACTTACCACTTTATACCAAGCAAGGAATAAGGCTAGTGTTGCTTACCTCTGAAAATAGCTAGAGAGTGGGCACATAAATGAAGGAGATTCCATGGAAATTTTTCTAAGAAAGATAAAAAATTTGAAGGAACAATTGATTTTGGCTCATGAAGTCTTGCCTGACAGTTCACTTGTGTAGACTGTTTTGAATGGTCTTCCTGATTCATATCAGAGTTTTGCTTCTACTCTTTGTTTGATTATGAAAGGCAATCCAAATGCCTTAACATTTGAGGAGTTAGTCTCTATTTTGTTTCAAGAAGATCACTCTAGGCAGAACATATCCATTATGCATGTTTCAGATCAAGCTTTCTTGGCTAATCAGAAGGGCAAAGGTAAATGCAACTCTTCTACTAGTAAGCAAAAATATGCTAATTTTGCACAATCAAAGAAGGATGACAAAGAAGAAAACAAAAAAGTAGAAATTTTTTTGTAAATGCTATAAATGAAATGATCATGTCATAAAGAGTGGTCCAAAACTGGCTGCTAAAGAGGCAATGAAGAAAGAGGCTAGAATGGTTGTTGCAGAGGCCTCTACACCCAAAACAAAGTTTGCTAATCTTGTGCAGATTGAAGAATGGGTATTTACCACTGTTTGCAGTTATGACCCATCTTCTCATGAATAGTGTATGTCTGTAGTAGACTCAGATGTTTGGTACTTGATAGTCGGGCAACCAAACATATTACCTAACAATGTAGTTTCTTCACTTCACTCGAGCTTGCCCCTACAGGGAATACTATCACATGCACCAGAAACTCCTCTTATCCTACATGGAAGTTGGAAAGATCATTCAGACTACTATTGATGGTAGTTCTTTTACATTTTTGGATGCTTTATTTGTGCAAGGGATCAAGAAGAATCTATTATCAGTTTCAAATTTAGCCAAGATTGGCTTGGTTGTGAAATTTGTTGATGATAGATGTACAATTCATGATCTGTCAAATGGCAATGTCATTATTGCTTCTGACATTTTATGTTGTGGTCTATATAAGATCATAGAATATGAAAAATTTGTGAATGATTCAATATGTGCAGTACATGATTCTTAGGCTTTGTCAGGTGCAAAGCTTTGGCATGCATGTTTTGGTCATCTGAATTTTGCTAGTCTGCTATGCCTGCAAAAATCTAAAATGGTGTCCTCTTTGCCCAAACTTGAGGCACCTGGTAAACATGTCTATGAAGGTTGTATTTCGGGCAAAATGTAGCATTCCTCATTCCCAAAAGATGGTTTAGTTAGAGCTACTCGTTCACAGTGATCTCTATGGTCCTATGCAAACACCCTCTTTTGGAAACTATCTTTACTTCATGACTTTCATTGATGATTTTTCTAGGCATGCATGGATATATCCATTGAAAGCAATGTCCGAAATGTTTATGTGTTTCAAACAGTTTTTGGTTTTGATTGAAAATGTGTTAGCATGTAAAATGGGCATCTTCTGTTCTGATAGAGGGGGGGAAGTATATGTCTTCTGATTTTAATGCATTTATGACTGAATGTGGGATAAAACATTAGTGTACAGTGTCGTATACACTGTTACCGTTAGTGTCCATGTGAAAGGCCAAATGGCCACTGGACACTTCTTTGTATATGTTCTTTAATAAAACATATAGTGGCCTGGTCAGTCATAGACTGTAAGTTCGATCGCATTTGTAAGACCTAAGAAGTCTGTCTTTGTGCTCCCTGTGTATTATGTTTTTCTGCGTATTCTGTAGTGACTGTGCAGAGTACCGTGTGCGGACTTAGGAGCTCAGTTTTCTACTCTGAGGATATCATCCTGGAAATCTCGAGAAGGAGAGTGCATTGTGGTGCATTGCCATCGAAATACTTCATACACCTCAATAGAATGGAGCTTCTGAACAAAAGAACATGTCACTCATGGAGGTGGCAAGGTGTATGGTCAAGAGTTAGGCTTTACCACATAGTTTCTAGCTTGAGGCTATTATGCATGCAATATATGTACTTAATAGGTGTCCTACTACAACATTGCAGTCTATCACTTCACATGAGGCTTGGCATGGTCGTAAGCCATCTATTGCTCACCTATGTGTTTTTGGTTGTCTGGCATATGCATAGTGCTTCAACAACACAAGAAATTGGATCATAAAGCAGTGAAATGTATTTTTGATGGGTATTGTTATGAAAGGAAAGGCTATTGTCTGTATCACCCACAAACTAAACACATTCTGGTTAGCCATGATATTGTTTTTGTGGAAGATGATATTCAACCATTACTCTCATGTACTAAGGAGACATCAGTTAGCTCCAAAGACATGTATGACACCTTAATACCTCTTTTTACATATGGAAAGTCTAGTGCTAGTCCTAATGAAGCAACTTCTGAGCCTTTATAGGTTTCATGTGATGATGCAGATCATTTCATTTCTAATGCGGATTTACATGATGCACTTGTTGATGAGAGAATTGATATAGAGGAGGCAAAGACTATGCCTAAATGGCTGGTGCAGACTTTGTGAGATAGCAAATTAGATGCACCTATATCATATCATACTCATTCAGGTTCTCGTAGTGCTTTTTTTGCATCAAATTGCTATGCGATCACTGCCTCTAGTCTCTGTGATGACAATGAGCCTGTTTTGTTTGATGAAGCACAAAATTGTGAAAATTGGATGGCTACTATGGAATCAAAATATGATGTTATTATGAAAAATTGGTACCTGGTCTTTATGTGACTTGCCTCCCAGCAAGAAGGCCATTGGCACTAAGTGGGTATACAAGATGAAGTGTAAGCCTGATGGAACAATTGACAGGTATAAGGCTAGGCTTATCGCAAAGGGTTATGCTCAAGAAATGACAGGTACATTGAACATTGGTATATATGATACTATGAGTAAGCGATGGCTTATATAACACCTTACACATGTTGTCTATTCTTTCTCTATCTTTGTCTCATCATTTGTATGATTAAATGTGGTATGTTCATGTTTTGTCAATATTGAAGATTGCTAGATTCAATGTTGTATATGCTGGACTACTGTTCATAGCATCTGCGATCTTACAACCCATCATGGTTGGAGTGCACATCAATTGGACATTAAAATTGCATTTTTGAATGGTGACTTGCATGAATAAGTGTATGTTCTTGAGCCTCATGGCTTTGTGCAGGAGCATGAAAACTGAGTGTGCAGCTTGAAAAAGGCATTATATGGTTTGAAGCAACCACATGTGCTTGATATGAAAAGATACATGCCTATTGAAGAGTCCTAATGCCCAAGGAAAAGATGATTATACAAGCCTTTATTCTGCTCAAACCCCTCAGAATCGGTCCACTTGGATTACCTAGAGGCCACAATTATCTCTCGATTGATACTTCCTTTGTTCTTGCACTAGCTCATATGCTTTCGGGCAAACACACCAAAATGTTAAGTTCCTAAACCCAAGGGAAATTGCCTACGCACAATGATCTTTTGCTCAAACTTCTGATGCTAAGTCAGCTTTTGTCGGTCTAAGTCCACAATTATCTCTCAAGTGATAAATTCCCTCGCTCATGCACTAGCTCATACATGTCCCGCTCGCACATCCTTCCCTTCTCGACTTCACACAATCGCTCTCCTTCTCATGCATACCCCTACACGCCGTTCTTCGCATATACACCCTTACATTTGTTTGCTCGTTGTCCCCTTACTCACTTTCACTTCCACTTACACATGCACGTACTCGTGCATGTTCTCCCACTCTCTCACTCCGGTTCCTAACTTCATTTCTCTTACTATGCTTTTATGCTAAACTTCCCTTTCCTTCCCCCGCTCACTTCCTCTCTCTTACCTATTTTCTCTCTTTCTTTTTCACGACCGCACACTTCCACATACACACCCATGCACACACTCGCCTACCAGCTCACATACACTCATACCTTTTTGAAAGATTTCAGACTCGCTCACACATTTAGACCTTGCACGCCCGCATTCTGACACTAGCACTTCTACTCACACTCACTCAACCACCTTTCTCATGCAAAGAACAAAAAACTGAATATTCTGCTTTCGGGATATTCAACCCAAAGGACGACAATGCATATTAAGTTAGTTCTTGGGTCGACAGGAGAGGGTCTCCTTTCAGGTTATATTTTCTTTAGTCTCCTTTCGAATAATGTGCAAGCGATGTAGTGTGAACAATCAAGAACATCCAACCAATAACATATTCTCATCTAATACCTACATATAATGTACGAGCCATAAACTCAATGGCATATTGTAGTTTTTGAGCCGCTCATCTGCCTAATCCCACGATCAGATCCTATCCCCCCACTATTGAGTGAAATTGCCAAAGTTACATTCGGTACTCCTTAGTGTGGAAAACAGAAGGTCATATATGCCAACACTAAAATGAACTATATTGTGTGTCTTGAATCATGGAAGCAATGCAGATTGCAAAATGAAAGAAATATGATTCGTTTTCAAAGTGTCGACATTCATTAATGTTGAAGATCCTACTTGTTTCATTATCTCACGGGCTAAAAACTTCAACGTGTCTTTCCTGGGAGAGACATGCACTCGTTTTGGATACAATATGCATGGCTTACCCAGTAGTGATTGTGAAATCAGTTACAACCACAATTTATTCTTCACCTTACTGCTTTATCACCATACCATGGCATGAAGAATAGGAATAAGATCACATATAATGACCTACAAAATTCCTGGCTCATGTAGATTAGGTCCCCATCAATATACCCGATCCAAATTCAAATGCATGATGCCTTCAACACAGAATACTTAAGCCCAAACATGTCACAGACGAAGACTAAGAAGAAGCCATCAAGTACATGAGGCCAATATTAACGCCATACTGCTGGACAAATAACAAATCTTTTTATATGACATACCATTGGTGAACTTTGATTTCTTGATGTGCGTACCTAAAGAAGACTTCCAGATTTACCACTCGAGCTTGTGGGGGTACCACAAAAACAGCGTTACTTTGATCCAACCTCTGTATCATGCTATAAGAATGGCTAGGCAGAGATGTTTACTGGTAGACCAGAGCTTCTGGAGTTAACGCATACGCCCTTTTGCTGCTTGGAATGGAAGTATGCAGCAGTCGAGCTCCTCTTGTTGTTTCTTCAAGGTCAGTGTTATTGCGAGTCAGTGACAAAACTCCTCTCGACAGGTCGAGTCTTTGATCCGACTTCTTATTTTGATGCCCGCAGTGCACATATTTTCTGATCAAAGGACTAAATACAGGCGTTCAGGTGCCCGCAGTAGAAGAACACTCCCTGGATGTCTCCCCTTCCTTCAACATCATCACCCAATGTGTGAATCCCCTTTCTTTGAAGAAAAACTTCCACTCCCTGTTGCTCTGCGAAGTCCCTCCAAAGAATGACAGTGCACCCTCCAAACCCCTGTCAAATCTCCTGCAAAAAACCTCTCCTTCTATGTGTGCCTTCCCTCCCAAAAAACCTCCCCTCGATGGTTAGAGTAGCCTCGAGAGATATCTCACCCTCAGGAAGTGCTTCCTCCTCTGATAGGACCCCCCCACAAAGTTGCGACACACCTCCCAAAAAACTCTCAGAAAACTTGAGCAAAAAAACTCCAGCAACCGAGAGCTACCTGGCATCCAGGGCCATCTTCCACAGTATACTTCTGTTTTTTTCCCTCGTTTTTCTCCAATCTAAGCTCAATCCATACAAAACTCACCTTCGTTACATTCTTCCCGATGCCTCCACCAACAGCATGCTGTGCCTTCTCTCTCTCTCTCTCTCTCGACCTCTGCAGACGTATGCCTCTCTCCTACCGGATATGCCAACATGGTCAAATGGCTTTGGGCAGCACCTTCCTGAAGTCCTTTGATGATCCTTGATATATTGTCCTCCTTTCCATTCGAGACAGTTGCCTATCCTCCTGATGCCTTGCCTTTTTGAGAAGAGCCCCCAGCTCTTTGTCCTTGCACACGAAAAATCATGAAGAAAAGAAGAAAACAAAGGTAATCCAACGCTCCTCCAGTACCCAATGCTTGCCTTCAGAACAACAGCCAGATAGAACGAGACCCTTTCAGTGTTTTTCTGAGATCAATGGGACGCTCGAGCACACAGAGTTTCCCCCACTCCTTCCCCACCAGGAGCTCTCAGACCTGCACACTGCCCCCTTCTTCAGCGGGTGCACACCTCCCCCCCCCCCCAATGCTCTCTTGTTCTCTATCACCCACTTGCGTGCACCCCCCTTCCTGTACAAAAATGAAAAGAGAAAAACAATGATAGCCCGCTGCCTAAAAAATGAAAGGCTCCCTGATTTCCTGCCCCAGGTATGCCTGCAATTAGGGGCATGTCCCGCCTCTTCTGACCCTTCCAGAACGACTGACCACCGCCTTTCCCCTGCCAATCCCGCTTGCTATTACATCCAAATTATTACTCGTCTGAAATCTAATCCTCTTGAAAATCCTCCTCTATGCACCCCAAGATTCTCACGCTTCAGCCATATCTCCTCTGTCAGCATTGATGTTGTCCTGCAAGAGGACAAGAAAAGGAAAGGAAACAAACATTTTTCATATTGTTTTTTTAATGGAGACCATGGAAAAAAACCGATTTATAACAAATGACACTAGTTCAGTGGAACAATGGGTCATGGGATAACCAGGTCTGCGGCTTCAAATTAGCTAAGAACAAAATGGATCCATCCATCATGAGGCATGTGTTACATAAGCAAGAAGATGAAAAACATCTTGCTGCTAGTGAATCAAAACTAGTGAATCATCCACTTTCTATGGGAAAGACAATTACCAAGGCCAAGCTATACGAATTACGGAACCACAGAAATCGGCAAATCTAGATGGGAAATGTACAAGGAAAGCAAGAGCCGCTCTCTCTCTCTCTCTCGGGTGTATACAAAAAGATCATTAACAAGGGGGAGTGCAAAAAATCTATGAAATGCGAATGGCAAACACATAAACAAAGCACATCTCAAACTCTGCAACTCCACTACAATCGTTCCCTAACAAAATTTTTTAGCAAAGAAATATACTCAATGTGACAAAAATCCAAGGTAACACCTACCTGATTGCACATGGTTTTGAGAACAATCCAATTAAGAGAAGCTTACATGTTAAGCGTGCATATGATGTGCGTGTGATCATTGTTGTGTATGTTGATGACATGCTACTCACTAGTCCTCATGAGAAGCATATTGCTGATTTTAAGTCTAATATGCATGCCTCATTTGAGATGTTAGATTTGGGGCATTTGCATCATTAATTGGGCATTCAATTTATGCAAGTTGATGGTGGAATAGCTTTGTCTCAAACAAAATATATTGACACATTATTGCAATGTTTTGGACTTGAATACTGCAAACCTATTGCAACTCCTATGGAGATAGGTGTACAATTGAGTCTTCATGATGCTGGAGATGCAATTGATGCTGTTCTCTATCAGTAGGTTGTTGGATGCTTGATTTACTTATGCATTACGTGACCAGATACTCATTTTGTTGTCTCACAGATGAGCAGGTTTATGCATTGCCCATGTCTCAAGAATTGGTAGGTGGTTAAATGCATCTTTCGCTACTTGAGTGGTACTGACTACTTGAGTGGTGCTATGACACTTGTGTGTCCACTAGTGGCTTTTTCTTCATGCTTGATAGCTCATGTATATATCGGTTGAGAAAGAAGCAGCCTATTGTGGCCACTTCCACCTGTGAGGTTGAGTATAGGGCAGCTTTCACAAAGATTGTTGAGTGTGTGTGGCTCAAATGCCTTATGGCTGATTTGGGTGTTGGTCAGTATTCTGCCACCAAGATCTTCACTGATAGTGAGAGTGCATTGGCAATTGCAAGGAACCCTGTGTTCCATGCTCGCACTAGGCACATTGAGGTGCACTATCATTATGTCAGGGAGAGGTTCTCTACTGGAGAGATCAGTTTGGCATATGTGCCCACATAGGAGAACATTGCACATCTTTTTACAAAGGCTTTGCCTAAGGAGAAGTTTGAAGCTTTCCACAAAGATTTGGGTTTACTTCCTTTTGTGGATTGATTCCACATAGCTTGGCACTTCCTTATACATGAGTGCAAGTTTCTTGTTCACCGCATCACTCCTAGGGGGGATTTGTTGATATATTTATGTAGTGATGTGTGTGAACACACTAGGACTATTGGGGCATTTTTTCCCTCTTTAGGAGGTTTTTTCCGCTAGCTTCTATATACGCCTATTACCCTAATGGGCTACTTATCTTTGCACATTCTCTTGGTAATAAATTCAATATTGTGTGTTGCGCTCCATGCTTCTTCTTCTTCCTTGTGCTATTCCCATGCTTTCATAGACCTTGAACTCCAACAAATACATTTCCACTAATGTGCATGGATTGTCTATCTACCTCAATGGCCTCAATAGGTTGGTGGCTACAAACAAATTGAGAGATTGTCCCAAGATTGGCCATAAAATATGAAGGATGATTCTACATGGAGAAATTAGGACACATATATGTGGTGACTGAGCACCTAGAGAGAATGAATGAAAGAGGAGAAGTTGAGGAACTAGAAAACCCTACTAGACTGATAGTGGAGATATGGTGACCACCCCTAGAGGAAAGTTGATAATCACTAATGTTTAGAAGGGATATCAAATCCTTCAGGATGATGAATTTATTGATGTGTATATGATAAGTGGATTGGATAAATTACTACAAACCACTTCACCTAAACAAGGAGAAGGCATCAACCCCACCATTATCTATGAATTACAAGATCCAAAAGACTCATCTAGAGTTATCTACCTAGACCAGAATAAGAGGAGATATTGGCCTATTGATGACTGTGACAAGTCAAGACTGAGATATTTAGGATTGCCAATGTTCCCTCCCGAAGACCAAGTACCACTTCTCAGAACCCTCCTAGAACATACTAGAGTACTAAAAACCTAGCCTTAGGGAAAACCAACCAACAAAGTGCCAGTCAATCCACAAGTGCACTTATGTGTACTATAGGAACCAACCCTAAATATCAGGCAAAGCCAAGAAGTAGAAATGTGAATAGGCCACCCTTCTCGATGAGACCACCACAAGGAGGAGGACGAGGAATACAACCAGTACGTATTGTTGTTCCTATAATCCTTCAACCACCAAAGCCAGGTAGGAGACTAAGGTTGATTCAAGTAGCCAAATGTATGAGAAATCATTATGATGGTTCTCAAGAGCCATATGATCATGTTTCTAAATTCAAGCAAGTGCTACCTGTAGAACAATTGGATGACTTCTTTGTCCAATAAGAATCTTTTGGCCTCACCCCTACTAGAACAACCTTGACTTGGTTCCAACCTTTGGATCCCAATCATTTTGTAAATATTAAACAATTCTTTCAAGAATTCATTGGTGAATTCACCAAGAGGGGGTATCAAGCACAACTCCTCTTCCTTGATCCATAGCTTCAAGTAGAATCCTAATGAGTCTATAAAATCTACAACCAGGCAATTCAATTGGATAGATGTCTCATTACAAAGAGACCCTCCCAACAGAAGATGATATCCTTGTTTTTAGATGGCTTGACAAATGGGACATTAAGGACCTTAGTTCATGTGAAATACTTACAAACATTAAGTGACTGTCTACGGGAATGTATAGACCTAGAACAAAACCTAGCTGATGACTTAAAAATCCCTCAAAGTACAAATACCCAAGAGCCCTAGTTCCAAACAAGACCACAACAAGACTCCCTACATCGAGAGGAACATGTTGTAGATGTGGTGGAGACCATTTCATTAGGGAATGTACCATGCCATGCCAACCACCACCCCCATGTGTCTCGGAAGGATACTATAATGATTGTGGCAAGGAACATTTGTTTAGAGATTTTCTTAAGAGCCCTAAGAAAGTCTCATCCACTACACAAATTAATGTAATCATACACTGTTCCTCTAAAAGCCATTACTAGGGGAAAAACAAAGGAAATCTTGGAAAGAGAAGTAATAAATAATCCCAAGGTAGAGGTAGAGGTAGGGTCAACACTTCAAATTGTAGAAGATTCTGAGGAGCTCGAAGATGCCTCCAATCTTAAAAAAGCTCAAAGATGGAAGATTAGGAGAGAAAAAATTAAAAGTAAATGGATTAGAAAAAGAGTTGAAGAGAAAGAATAGACATTGAAAGAAGCTGAGCTCAGGGAAAGCAATTCAACAAATAGGAAAGCAAATGTACTTATGAGAAAACAAACAGACGAGCAAGCAGGATCAATTCTAGCGGATCCTATGTGTGAAGATTTAAACGTGTGGTTGAAACCCTACCAGGCTAGGATAGAGGTAGGACCTAGTTTAGAGCAACATGAAAACGTCTACCCAAGAGGAGACCTTGAAAAAGAAAGACTTGAAATTAAGGAAAAAAATATGGGCAAAAATTAGCCCAATGGGGAATTTAGAAGAAATACAATTTTTATTTTCAATATTTAGTTAATTGTTTAGCATAAAAATAGCTAAACTTTGGCCAAACCCTAAGTTTCATAACTCGTATTATTCACCATACTGTGATTTGTGTGCAATGTGCTGGAGCTCCATTTTGACGTCTGTCCTACACACATTCGCCTTCGGCTCTTTTTGAGAGAGAGAGAGAGAGAGAGAGAGAGAGAGAGAGAGAGAGAGAGAGAGAGAGAGAGAGAGATTTGCTGAAAAGATGCCTTAAAAGAACAGTTGGTGCCCACATGAAGAGTTGGCGTTCCGTGTTTCAAGTAATGTTATCTCTGGAATAAGTTTGCCCTTTTTTTGGAGTATGTCCTATTCCTATTGGTTGCCAGGATGAGAGTATGTCCTATTCCTATTGGTTGCCAGGATGGCTCTTCATACTTTGCTAAGGTGTGTTTTTTCTTTTAAGATATTGACTATGCATTATCACCAATTTGTTGATAGGAATAATAACTAGCTGTGCGAATATTTTATGTGATTGTCTTGACTCTTCCAAAGAGATGAATTTTTTATGTGATTGCCTTGACTCTTCCATGTTAACCATGCATTACAGTAACTTGTTTGATATTGGACTCATGTGTTCTGCAACGGACTATGCATTTGGCTATGCGTTTGTTCAAGAAAACACATGCATGCTTTTTCTTGGGAAATTTCAAATATCATAAGAAAAAGAAAAACCAAGATAATATGGTTTTATTTCTTGGAATGGTTCCCCAAAGACAATGATGCATTTGCCTGCCTATCCTCTGGGATAGATGGTGTTGTTGCCTTGAAAATGGGATTGAGCGTTTACCACCAAGGGCGTTTTTCCTTTGACTTGCTTACATAAAAGCAATCAGGGAACTTTATATCTTGGAGTGGTTCCTCAATGAGAATGTATGTAGTTGCCTTGCCAAACTGCATTGCCAAGGGGGCTATTTTACCACCATAGGCAACATCTTGCAAGGGTAGATGTCATTTTGTCTTTGACTTGCTTAAATGAAATTGATTAGGGAACTAGTTTTACCACTGAAGGCAGCATCTGGTGATATTGCTCTATAAATAGAAGATCAGTTTGTATTGTTGCTCTCTTAGGGTTCGAGGTCATTAATATTGTGAGATATGCTTAGGAAGTGCCCTTGTGGTAATGACAAATGTCCTTGGCTTTCTTATCTGATATGTATTCAGTAATTGAGAACATCGTTTTGGTTGCATACTCTAGAATACATACATACATAGTATATACATACATACATACATATAGTATACATACAATACACATACATATAGTACACATACATCTAGTATACATATAGTACACATACATACAATATACATATTACATACATATAATATACATATAGTAAACATACATACAATATACATACATACATACACACACAATATATACATACATACATACATATAGTATATAAATACAATATACATACAGTATACATACATATAGTATATAAATACAATATACATACATACATACATACATACAATATACATACATTACACATACATACATATAGTATACATACAATATATACATACATACATATAGTACGCATACGTACATACAATATATACATACATACATATAGTATACATACACTACACATACATCCATACAGTAAACACATACATATATATAGTATACATATAATACATACAATATACATACAGTACACATATATACAATATACATACATACAGTACACATACATATAGTATACATACATATAGTATACATACATATAGTATATACATACACACAAAATTTATACAATATGTACATACATACACACATACATACATACATACATACATACATACATACAGTATATATAGTATACATACATACATACATACATACATACATACATACATACATACATACATACATACATACATACTGTTGGAACTCAAGGTCAATCACAAGCATGGAAGCACATCAGAAACGTGGACACTCACAAGAAGAAGGAGCAAGTAGGGAGCTCCAAGAAGTACATGTCAAATTTTTAGAAGAATCCCCTACAAAAATAGTGATTTCCATCACTAAAAACCATTGTAAATACCATTTTCTATTTTTGTGACTCCATTTTGTTCAAGCTGAGGAGTCCTCGAGCTTGAGGAGTATTAGAAGTACCATCGTACCAATTTTCATAATTTTTAGACTTCGTTTGAGCCCTCAAATAAGCCTTGGAACCTAACTTTTAACAACTACTAAAAAAACTATAAAAGAGCTAGAGAGCTCATTTTTGAAGGTAGCTTATTAGAGAATAGAGCTTTTGTAAGAGAACTCTTTTGCAATCGAAGCTTTCCATTGTTCCTCTCTTTGATCTTACCTTGTGCGCGTGTGTGTGTATGTGTGTGCATGTTTGTGTGCTTTCACTCACGCACTTGTGCCTTCACTTGCTCGTGGTCTTCATATCGGTCCTCACGTTTCCACGGATTGACAAGTAAGGGAGGTGGTGCTTACGCTTGAGCTACACCAAATTTTGGCGCCGTTGCCGGGGAGAGAGCTTCGAGCACGAGCGTTGTGATGGTAAGATCGTAGATTTGCGACGTTGGAAGGTAAAAAAACTGTCATTTTTGTTCATTTTCTGATTTTTATTCTTCATCTCATCATCATCACCATCTCCATCTTCTTCCATCTTCTTCTTCATAGAACTTGTTTTTTAGTGCATTTTCACCATTTTCATACCATCTTTCATGCATTATTGTGCGAAGAGGAGTTAGGAAGTGCAAGAGAGAGCAAGCGCTGTGTTTTTTCATGATTTTCTGCACATACGGATCTCGCCATTGCTCGGCGCTCAAAAATTCAAATTTCCCACCAAAAAACACGATTCTGTGATGAAAATCGCGATTCTGTGAAAAATTCAATTTTTTTTTGAAAATCGCGATTTTCTATTTCCCGCCTAAAAGTTTGCTGAAAGAAACATGATTCTGTGGTCATTCTCAGAATCGCGATTCTCAAAAACACGATTCTCTATTGGCGATCCCGATTCTCTTGAGATTCACAGCATCGTGATTCTCTTGAGATTCACAGCATCGCAATTCTCTTGAGATTCATAGCATCGCGATTCTCTTGAGATTCACAGCATCGCGATTCTCTTGAGATTCACAGCATCGCGATTCTCTTGAGATTCACAGCATCACGATTCTCTTGATTTCACAAAAAATCGCGATTTTTTCCAAAAGGTCTTGTTTGCCTGTTTTGACCCCCAGGAGCCTGATTTGACATAACGTTTTCATCCAAAGTCCATTTTTTGAGCTCTATAGCTTGTTGGAAAGCTCGTTTCGAATCCTACACGGCCTCAACTGTTTTTTTATAAGAATAATGCGTTGATTTTCAGATAGGATATTTTGAAGTTGACCCTCAGGTGGGACCAAGAACTCAAAGGGGACTCCAAAGGATTTTGAACCATACTAAGGGGAAATTTTGAACTCTTAACCAAAGCTTATGAACCTGAGATCTGGTAGACACCTAGGCAAGGATAGACAAAGCATTAGATCTTCTCAGTCTAGTGTCAACCATACAGCTAAGTCTTGGACACAACAACTAAGTGGTTGTCCTTACGTACTAAACTCTGACACAAGTGACTCAGAAATATCTTTTAGCATGGGGAAACCTGCAGGTGGCTCAGGAACTGCCCATTTACAAACACCAGAAGGTCCTTATAAGACACAATTGGAATATATTCGAACCAACCGATTAGGTGCTCGCATCTATGAGGATGGCCTGAGGCGATCAGTGGTCCAACTCAAAAATCCAGATCAACCCATTGGACTTGAATACCCGGTGGTCAAGTTCAAAGAGGGTTCATACATTGATAAGGAAGGAACCATGTATGTGGTCACCAACCTACTAGATAGGACCGATGAGTTTGGAAATGTCATTCATGAGAATGAGATAGGAGACCTAGAACAAGGAAATGTAGGACAAGGACCCCAAACTCCTAGAGGTAAGTCAGTTTTGACCAGAGTGATCACTCCAGATTGGATCCCTCAAGACAACAAAAGCATAGACCTATTCTTGAATAGAGAAATAGAGGAAGCCTTTTGAAGCCAGATCAACCTAGCCAATTGGGCATAGTCATCATCTACGAGTTCAAGGATCCAGAGATACCAGACAAAGTTGTCTACCTGTATAACACATCAGAGAAGATGTTCTTGGTAACAGAACACGATAGACATGCATATACTTGGAAGAGTGAATTGATTTTTCCTCCACCAAGATCCAATGTTTCCCATGGCCTCCAAGGAGTAGGATCATCTCAAGCTCATGAAGCCCACGGAAACCAAAAGATCATTAGGGGATGTGCCAACCGAACGAGTAACATGAGACTTACACTCATGAGGAGTTGAATGCACCTAGAATGCACTATAGGGCCACACTATAAGGCCTCATATTCAGCACAAAGATTGTTCAATTGGTTTAGTGGTGCACTTTCTGTCCAAGGAATAGGACTTAAATTGTACAATAGTAGTCTATAAATTTTACTTACCCATACCAACAATTGCTTTGGCTATGAATAACTTTTATGTTTTCTTTTAGAAATAGAAAAAATAAGAAAATAAAAAATATATCATCAGGTATCATGCTCTTCTCAAACCTGTGAGAGGGGAGCAGTTTAACGATGAACAACGATTACTTGCACACACAATGATGAAGTATATTTCTTCAAACATTAGATTAATTACAAATTCTTTTTTCAAGTACTGATGGCTTTTGATGACTCTGAAGCAGCCCAAAAAGAGGAAATCCAAGAAATTCCCTTGGAAAGCACCATAAATGCAAGAGGCCATTGGTTTTGGGAAGACCAACGAGCAGGTGATCACTTATTTTTTATCACAATCAGAATTATGGATTGGGATCACTAATTCCCAGTAATGTCTCAAGATTTTAGAGTACCACATGAATTACCAAGGACAATTGATACATGGAAAAAAGTGGATATTGATGGATACTTACAGCTTCCAATCTACAAACTAGATTTTGAGAGTTGCATGCAAGTAATGACTTCCTTGCACCTTGCTCTAGACATGCCAACCGTGTTTGAGACCAAAGTCATGAATTACAAGGTGATTCGCAGGCTGAAAAGTGGAAATGGGTCACAAAATGTGATACCTTACCAACCACTAGTTGCATGCGTGGAAAATTGAACTAATACAACAACCACAACATGTGAATATTAGGAATATCAAGGGAAAGATTGAAGCAGGGGACAAAAGCTCGAATAAGGTAACTAATTGTCTCTAAGTCTTGAAGGCTTCCTCCACCGTTGGTAGTGGAGATAAACATGTGAGAACATGTTAAGAAAATTGGTCCATCTCCAACCACTTTTTGTGTGTCAAGGAAACCAGCAGAAGACTGTCAAGGGATGACAAAGACTAAGAGGTGGAAAGTGTTATTGGACAAAGAAATGAAAAAATGCGGGCCCCAAAATTTCATTTTTTTGCCCATTTTCTTTTCAAGAATCCTTTGTTATACTTCAGAAAGATATGTAAATGCTCTAGAGGAGTCCTCTAGTTTCATGTTGCCTGAAGAATGTAATATTAGCCTTGTACATAGTAGGAATTTAGTGATTTCAAATTTTCTCCTTCTTGTGTGTGTATCTTCTTTTCCATGAGCTTGTATGTGTGTGTGATGCATGGAATGTGTGCCTAGAGGTGTTGTCTACCCCTTCCCTATGGTTTTCACCATTTTAGTGTCTGTGTCAAGCTTGGTGAGTTGTGGAGCAAGATTTGGTGTTTCCCACCACTCAATATTTTTCTCATAACTTGAAGGGGTTTGTCACATTAAGCCAAAAATATTGGCATTTGGATGTGTTTTATTGAGAGTTTCAAAATTAACCCACTATTGACTATATTCGGGTATCGAAGCTGAGAGATATGGTTTAATTTGTAGTTACTACTGTTACAAGTATCGTGATGCACATTTCTAATGAGAGAGGTGACATGAGAGGTAGTTAGACCTAATTTGCATACATTGTTTGCACATTCACTCCATTAACCATCATTAGAGCACATTTCCTCATACACTTGATATGGTCTACATCCACGGATTAATAATTTAATGCATGTATCAATCCACCACTATATGCACTTGTTGATGATTGAGGTCATTACAAGGAATACGGGCACATAGTGACGGTTAACGCGACACAATTTTGTCGCTATAAAATTGCATAAAGCATCACAAAAAGTGTGGAGTGCGTAACGTCGGTTAAATGATGCAAACTTTGATGTTTTTATGGATGTGTGGCACGATGGGATATGTGACGATTACATTGAGTGTCACTAAAGCGACGATATAAAAAAGTGTCGCATAAGAGACGCTAATTTGCATCGCATAAGCAACGATAATAAACATCGCTTATGTGATGCTATCTGGACAGGAGCTTGCGACACTTTAGCATTGGTTACATGATGGGTTTTTGATGAAAAAATAAAAACATTGGAGGCTCTTCGATCGGCATCTACATGCATCTAATCAAAGAGCTTGTTGTAGAGAAAAGAGGCACAGAAAAGGAGCCCCAAAATTTTCAAATTATTGAGCATAGAATTTTCTTCTTCAAAATCCTATGAAACTACTTTGAAGCTATGTAAATGCATAGAGGAGTCCTCTAGTGCATAGAGGACTCCTCTATGCACTAGAGGAGTCCTCTAGATGCATAAGCCACAAATTCTTGTAACATAACTCTTGTAAAATAGTAAGAAATTAGAGTTAGTCAATAAAGTGTTGGTCTCTTGTGTGAAAGGACCATTTTTTCGGCACATGTATATAATTCACGTTGTGACTCTTGTAAAGGACTTTTTGCCATTTTGAAGAATTGAAAAAGAATTTTGAATTTGCTTCTTTCCTATAGATTTCCTCCTTCTCCATGATCTTTTGTGTGTGTAATGCTTGGAATGTGCGTGTAGGACTATTATCTATCCCCCCCTATCACTTTAGAACTATTGTAGAGTGTGTGTGAGCCATTAGAAGTGGTGGAGAGAGTGTTGGTGCTTCCCTCCATTCACTCTTTTGCTCATAACTTGGAGTGCATTTGTCAGATTCAAGTGAAAATACCACCAATAGATGTGTCTCATCGCACCAATAGATGTGTCTCATCGATAACTTTGAAACAGCCTGCTATTGACCATATTTGGAGTTCGAAGCTAAGAGAAAAGTTTGAATTTGTGCTTGGCATGCATTTTTAGAGGATTAGTGGCTTAGAGTGGTAGTTAAGTCTTTTCACATGCATTGTAGCTTAGCCACTTCACTTTCAATCATGTGTGCACACGTCTTCATACACTTGGCTCTTACGGTTCCTCCAATTGATAATTAAACGTGTATCAATCCACATGAACACATCCCGAAGTTACGAAGAATATTTGAGAAGTGTCGACAATATAGAGTGTGCCTCAATCCGGAGAAATGCGTCTTTATGGTGAGACAAGGAAAAATCCTAGGACACATCGTATCTAGGAATGAAGTAAGATCAAAGTAATCCTAGAACTTCCAAGACCAAAGAATGCTAAGGAAGTGCAAGCTATTGATGCCGCCTTCATGTATAATCCATGTTGTGGCCTAGTACCCCGTCATCAATCCTGGCCACCATTTGCAATCAAAGTAAAGAATGACCCAAAGTGTCAAGACAGGTTGAACTACCTGTACTTTGCACCATCTCAAGGCTCACAAATAGTCACATAAATGATAGCCACAATCCAACATTGGATACCTCGCTTACATCACATGATGGATGTGGTCTCTCGAAGGACCATCGAGATCTTTGATCTCATGTAGACAACCTTCAAGGTTTTTATATGTGTCCATGCTCCACATGTTTCTATATCCGGATTCGAGCATGGCAATGGAGATCTCGTATACGATATCAGCACAACTCCGTGAACCAAAGTGTGTTACACTTGGCATTGTAGAATAAAGTATGTGCTTGCATGCTACAAACAGACCTTTGAGGAAATGTTTACCACTGGGTCTCGGGAATATCATTCCGGGGTGTTCATTAAGAAGCCAACTCATTTGCTACACCTTTTCACCTATGAAAAAATGATCTACTTGACCCACTACCACTTCCCTCCTCAAGATATGCCCCAGACTATTCAATGGGATAGACTCAAAGCAAATTTAGCATGAGGCGTACATATAATAGAGCACACCCTTGCCCAAGATCTCCTCCAAAACTATATCAATCTCTTTTGCAACATGGATCTATCGGGGATGACAGACATAAGAGGGAGGGGAGTGTTGATAATAGCTCATGGAATCGACACTGAGGAAGCATGTGAGAAGCATAGTAAGGAAGTCAGAGGGGGCCTGACTCATTTTTTTTAGTCCTCATTATTTTACAATGATTAAACTTTGAGAGAAACATCAACATTGATCTTAATCACTAACCATTGTAATATATAATCACCCAATTTTGACATGCAATGCTCCATTTTGTGCAAGTCAAGGATTCCTCAAGCTTGAGGAGCATTAGTAGAATAAACCTACCAATTTTCACATTTTTTGGACCTCATTTGACCCTCCAAAATTAGCCTAGGACCTAAATTTTAATTAGGCCGATCAATAGATGTGAAATCGGTCACTTCACATAAAAGACTATAAATAGAGCTAGAGAGCTCATTTTTGGGTTAGCTAGTTTGAGGAGTGAGAGTGTATGGGGGATCTTGTACTTTGAGTAATGCTAAGAAGTGTTTTGCCTTCCATTGTCTGTCCTATTGCCTCTTACATGTGTGTGTGCATAAGTGTGCTTCTCACCGTCTCCTTTGGGTAGTTCACTCGTTCATGATCTTTATATCATCATTTCTCTTTCACAGATTGATAATTAAGGAGGTGAAGCTTCTCGACGTGGTAGATGCCCTTGTCTACAGCAACACCATCCTAGCACAACTTTTAGATGAAGGCAATCTAGACTTCTCCATTGCATACGCAAGTCGACAACTCATCTCAACTGAACATAACTACATTGCTACCAAAAGGGATGCCTTAGAATGGTCTATGTAGTAAAGAAATTTAGACTATTTATTGGTGCATAAATTTAAGATATTTGTAGATCACCAAGCTTTACTAAATCTTGTCAACAAGCCTTGCACTATTGGCAGATTAGTATAATGGTTCCTCTTATAAATGGAATATGATTTTGAGTAGATAATAAAAAAGGGAAGCACAAATGTTAGAGTTGATCACTTTTTAAGGATTAAAAGTACTGGCCCTCAAGAGGCAATAAATGATGACTTGTCAAATACCTACTTGTTCAATGTAGAAACCATACTACAATAGGTTTAGCTAGTAGTTCCTATCCTATCTTATGGGTTAGTCCACCCCTACATCTAGTTCACAAAATAAAAAGTAAGGAATGCCAAGAATTTGGACATAAATGTTGGTTTTGCATACCATAGAGATGCCAATGGGATCCTTTCCTATTGTGTACAAGAATGAGCATATAATGTTGGTAGTTGAAGCTCATGTTGGTAGCGAAGCCACATAAAAAAAATCAATACATGAATATGTGAGCGCTTATTCTACTCGGTGATTTCAACCACTGAGCACACTACTTTCTATTATGTTTTTGGATAGTCCTCATGGAGCTAGAACATACTTGATTATTTGAAATCTAGCACTTCTCCTTCCGATATGACCATACCCAAACAAAGAGCCTTGCATGAAGAGAGTCGATATTATGCTCTTATCGACAACATGCTTTACAAGTGAGGCAAGGATAACTTCCTATGCATCTATGTACAAGAAGATGATTATCTACCACTAATGGAAGCCACAAACTCAAGTATTGCTAGTGGACATTTTTCAGTAGACTAGAGAGTCTGTTGAGGGAGAATCAAGTAAAAGGAAGAAAAGAAGAAGACAACGAAAGAAGCTTCACTAAAAAGGAATATCTGAAGATATATCTCTGCAAGAAGCCCCGCAGGGGCGCAACACCCATCTCTGCACAGAGCCCCGCAGGGGCACACACACCAAGGAAAGGACGCAGCCCACAAGGGTGCTTCAACCTCTTGATCTTTGGCAGGTCCAGATCGAAGACTGTAGCACCTTATCCTCATACCTTCCACTGGTGGCGTGCGTGGCAACCCGACTTATCAAGCAAGACAAATGTATCAGGCCCAGAGGATGTAAAACAAGAATTAAGAAGAGGCCGTCAAAATTGAACACCTGTTTTACAAACAGGCAAAACTGAGCAAGGGTTGCGTGCAGGGAAAAGAAAGTGAATAATACAGCGAGGTCCGATGTGTGCAACCAGGACAAATCAGAAGACCACTAAAACGTAATGCAAGATTGATGAACAGGTAAAATTGACCAAAAAATGCATGCGGACAACAAACTGAAGACAAGAAGTAAAGCCTGTCAAGGGACGACAGAGACAAAGAGGGGGAGAGTGTTGCAGAGCTAAAAAGAGCACAAAGCAGAGAAAAAGACGGGCCCCAAAATTTTTCCGATTTGGACATCATATTTTTGTATCATAACCATTCTTGTATATATTTTCCGTTGTAAAGGCACTAGAGGAGTCCTCTAGATGCATCCCCTCAGAAGATTAGAAACTTACCCATGTAAAATAGTAGGAAATTAGTCTTTAGTGAATAAAGTGCCGGTCTCTTGTGTGAAAGGACCATTTTTAGGGCACAAGTATATAAGTCAAATGGTGACTCTTTGTAAAGACTTTTGGCCATTGTGAGAAGAGGGAGCACAAAAATTCGAATTTGTGTCTTCTTCACTCTGTATCTTCTTCTTTGTGAGCTGGTATGCATGTGTATTGCTTGGAAAGAGTGTTAGGAAGTGTTGTCTATCCATGAAAGTATTTGTTTGCTGTAGTTAAGGTGTGTGCGAAGTGTAGGAAGTGCTAAAGTGTAGGAAAGTTTTCCCGCGGCTCAGTATTTTGCTCATAACTTGAAGTAGAAATGTCAGAATTGAGTGAAACTACTGCCATTGGATGCGTCTTCTCGAGAGCTTCGAAACGCATATGCTATTGGCTATATTTAGAGTTCAGAGCTGAGAGAAAAGCCCAAACTATTGACGGCTACTGCACCAAGTATCGTGACACCATAACCGACAATTGAAGCTTGTTTGGATTAGTCTTTGCCTTGTTTGCACTCTTTGAGTAGTTCATTTGCATTGATCATCACTTGATTGCATGTCCTTATACACTCGGCTAGGTTTGTATACTCATCGGATTGATAATTAAAGCGTGAATCCCCACTATATGCACTTGAGGGGGATTGAGGTATAGTCTCTTTCTCCACAAGTCCCTAAGTTGGTACTTAGGTCAACACGTTTTTTGGTGCCGTTGCCGGGGATCGAACCCGGGTCTTTCATCCTCTGGTTCCATTGGTTCTTGTTCCATCTCAATGCTCTCATAGCCCTCCTTCCATTCTTTCTCTATCACTTCTCCTTCTTCAGCCTCCTGAAGGACTACTACATATAGACTAACGTCATATCCTTCCTCATCAATACATTCATTCATGGTTATTACTTCTTCGTTCACACATACATCGAGGGTCGCTAAAATCTCCATCCAACTATGAGGTTCAAACTCTTCATCCAAAAAGACTTGAGGCATGTAAGCTGGATCTTGTACAGACCTAGCTACTCCTTGCCTTTGCTGCCATCCCTTTCTCCTTTCCTCTTCCTTTTTGGCAGTTTGGCATATCCATAGATGAGTGTCCTCGTTCATCCAAGATTGGTCACTAGAACCTATGCTGTGAATTGACTGATCGTCTTCCTCCTTATGAATTTGATTCCATTGTAAGGGGGGAACATCTTGATATGTATATGTGTGGAGATTTATTCTCGTGGTGGTTCCTTCATGCTGTAGGTAGACTGCATCTTTTCCCCAATCTTGCACAACCTTTAGCTGTCTCATGAAAGGTCTCCCAAGCATCATTTCATAATTGCTCGCCCGTTCAAATTGACATATTGCTAAGGTGTGTTCAAATTCAACTCCGCATGTGGTGAAAACTACTCGTTCCAATAATCCCAAGGGTCTTTCTGTGTGTCCGTCGGCCATTTGTATCTTCATATGCGTTGGTCTTAAAGCTGGTTTTCCCCATTTCTCCCAGATTTCTCTAGTCGCAATGCCAACACCAGCTCCGGAATCCAAGATGGCTTTGGTGGTATAACCCCTATAAGTAATTGGAAGGCACGTATTTCCTTCATCTCCCTCACTAAAATCTCCTACCTTATCCACTGGGATCTTTACTGTGTTTACTTCATCAGCTATCTCTTTTTCTTCCGTCTTGATTTCCAATTGACTGATTAGTTTCTCCTTTAAATGTGGTTTAACCTTCAACAATTCTTCTAATGTTAGGGTACAAGGGATTTTTACCTTTCTAAGGTGTTGTACGATGTCCGATGTTTGGACTGATGGGTTCAGTTCTTTTTTCCTTATTGAGGGAATGCAATACAATTCTGAATTATGTTCGTACTCTCCTGTGTAATTTGGCAAAACCTTTACACTATCATTTTCTTCGTTACTCGGATCAATTGGTAATATTTCTTCTGAATTTAATTCAGTCATTGAACCCTCTATTCCATCTTCTGCTTCTATTTCTTCAAAGGGCGGTTCAATTCCTTCTACTTTCTTCCATCTGTCTTCTTGGACTCTTGCCAACAAATCTTTAGGCCATTCCCCTTCTACTTCAGGAACAATGGATCCTTCCCTTTTATCCTCACCATAATTGCCATTCTGTGTCTTACTTGCTTCGGGTTTTTCGTATTCATGAGTGATGACGCACTCTTGGAATTCTCTGTTGGAAATTCGGGTATTGGGTAATGGCAATGCAGGTTTTTCTAAGGTCTGTTGAGCAACTTCTATTAATTTTTTGCAGATCTCCAACCTCTCTATCTCTAGGTCTCCTCTAGGATATTCTTTTTCATGTTGTTCTATGGTAGGTCCTGCTCTTATTCATGCCTTGTATGCCTGAATCCACATGGCTAATTCTTCAGGCATGGGATCTGCTAAAACCGATTCTACCTCATCCTTTTTATGCTTTTCATTTTTGTTTTCTTCTTCAATTTTCTGTTCCTCTTTTGGGTTTAGTTCGTTCTTCTCATTTTCCTTCTTCTGCAGTAACTTCTTTTCTTTTATCCTATCTCTACGGTTCTTCCATCTTTGGGTTCTTTTACTTACAACACTTTTCTCAGGCTCTTTCGAGTCTTCAACTCTCTGTGGTGTGGGTGTATTCATCTCTAGGTCGCTTTGATTGTGTTTTTTAGGTTTTTCTGGGGTCTCTCTAGCTTTGGCTCTTGTTATCGCCTTCAGTGGTACAATGTATTCCTTATCGCTCCCTGATGACTCGATTACTTCTATCACATTGATTTGCACGTTGGATGTAACCTTGTTGGGGTTCTTGGGATAATCTCTAAAAAGGTGTTCCTTACCACAATCACTACAATAGCCTTCCCAGATTCGTTGTGGTGGTGGTGGGTTTGGCAATGTACATTCTCTGATATAATGATCACCTCCACATCTGTAGCATGGTCCTCTAGGCACAGACGGTCTGTTCATGGGTCGGGGTGGTAGGGTTGCTCTAGGGGATGTGTCCATTAATGACACATAGTCCTGCTCATATCCGTAGGAACTATCTGGTGCTTCCATGCCATAGGCATATGGTTCGTACAGTTGTCCATATTCTTGAGCTATCTTGACTGGGACAACGTTCTGGGGATGGGGCGGTTGTTGTCCTAGTACTGGTTGTGGTTGGGTGTATCCTTGATATGCATATGGTCGTGGCACTGGTGCCTGCTGCTGATAAGTAGGGTACACTCCATGCTTCACCTCCTTGCTCTCTCTGAGGGTATCCATAAGGTCTCATATACGGTTGTGCTGGTCTCGATTGCCTATTGTAAGGGCAATTTTCTGTACTGTGATTTGTATATTTCTGTTCTATACTGCAATATTGTAGAGGTCCTGGGATGGTGGGTCTATTATAAGCATAAGCAGGTGGTGGGACTACTCCCCTAGTGCACAAGTGGGAAGGATGATCACCTCCGCACTGCATACATCTTCTGAGCATGGCCACTCTTAGAGGGTTACTGGGGTAGTTCCTCTGTCCTTGAACGTTCAACTTCTTTGCTACCAAATCGGCTATTTCTTCTACATTGGTTTTAGGGTTTGATGTGCTGCTGGCCGAATCTTCACTTTTCAAGCTACCTTGAGGTATTTTCAGGTCTTCTGCTAGGTTGTCTTCTAGGTCTATACATTCCTTCATGCATTCTTGCAAGGTTTGAACTCTCTTTACATATACCAGAGATCTTAATGATCCGTTCAATAATCCTTCCAAAAATAAAGACACCATTTTATTTTGGGTAGGTCTCTCTTCCACTGGGCATATGTCCACATACTGCTTGAATCTTCTTGCTGCCAATCTTACTGATTCTGAAGGGGCTTGCTTAAAGCTATGAATCAAAG
This sequence comes from Ceratopteris richardii, assembly GCA_020310875.1. Lineage (NCBI taxonomy): Eukaryota > Viridiplantae > Streptophyta > Polypodiopsida > Polypodiales > Pteridaceae > Ceratopteris > Ceratopteris richardii. The sequence goes on from CM035406.1 coordinate 250,615,616, forward strand.
ATGATGAGTTGTTTTTTATTCCAGACTTAGTGAATTCCTCAATCATTTCTTGATAGACTTGTTCCATGTTTTGAAAATTATTAGGGTCCAAAGCCTGGAACCATGCTAATGCAGTGTCTGACAAAGTAAGACCAAACGACTCATATTGGATCAAGAAATCTTCTACTTGTTCGGCTCTGATTACTTGTTTAAATTCGGCTATATGATTGTAAGGTTCACTAGAGCCATCGTAGTGGTTTCTCATGCATTTGACAACTTGAATTGGTCTTAATCTTCTTCCTGCTTCAGGCGGTCTAGGCATTACTGGGAAAATTGGTCTTCCTATGGGTATGCCTGGTCCTCTTACTACCGGTGGTCTGACTGGGGCAGGAATTCCATGTCTTGGGTCAACAGGTGGTTGAGGTCGGTAATTAGGGTTGTTTGCAGGCATTGCAAACTGCACATGTGGTCTGACCGGAATTTGGGTTTGTTGTGTTTGTTGTGTTTGTCCCGACTGTTGATATGAATCATTTTGAGACGTTCCAAGTGGGTTTTGTGAATTAGTGGCTTGGTCCCTAGGGGGAAACACTGGAATATTTTGATATTTCAGCTCGGCTCTTTCTAATTCCGTTAAGGGCCAATATCTTCTCTGATTCTTATCCAAATATGTGATGATGGTGGGGAAATCAGGATCTTGTAAATCATAGATGGTGACAGGATTAAGGGCAGCTTCCCATATTGAAGAATGTGCTCTAAGAAGATGCTCCATCCCATTGATCAAATACACATCTATTAGGGAGTCATCCTGGGGAATCAGATCTCCTCTCCATATCCTAGCAACAGTAGATCTCCCTCTAGGTGTAGTTACTTGCTCTTCATTCCCTTCTCCATTTAAGTTTGAAGCATTGTTTTCTTCTCCACGTTCATTAATGTTTTCAGGGTGTTCCGTGACAACATACTGGATATCTCTTTTGTCCATGTAAAATCCTCCTGCATACTTGATTGCTGGTCTAGGCACTATGTAAGCCTCTGAAGCCTTCTTTAGTCTGGTCACTGATCTGTTCCGACCATCCAAATAAATAGGGATCTCATTTTGGTTGGTGTTCACATACTCCAAGGAGGTCCGGTACTCCCCCTCAATGATTGACATCATGCCAATCATGGGTACTGTGTTCTGTATATCCTCTGAAGCCATGGGAATTTCTTTCTCTGACTCACTGGAGGTCTCCGAGTAATGTGAGCGGCTACTTGGCTCGGCTACACTACCTACAGAAGAGATTACACTTCTTCAACTTCCTAGGGTTCTTCCAGATCTTAGGTTCATCCACTTCACAGCACGATATCTGGATGCCCACGATACATGATACTTCAACTATAACGATACACGATACTTTGCAAGTATCGCGATCGATGGACCACAATACACGATACTTGAGCTTACACGATACATGATATCTCAAGAGGGACGATATTGGATACTTGGATAGTGCGATACTTGGACCACACGATACACGATCTTTGATAGGTATCACGATCGCTGTATGCACGATACACGATACTTGACTATCACGATACTCGATACCTGATGAAAAACGATACTTGATACACGATACTCGAGAGAGACGATACTTGGACCACACGATACACGATACTTCGATAAAGACGATACACGATCGGTGACAAGTATCGCGATCTATGAAGACACGATACATGATACTTGGCTCAAAACGATACACGATACTTCTCAAGTATCGCGATCGATAGATCACGATACACGATACACGGTAGGTATCGCGATCGGTGACAACACGATACACGATCTTTGGTAAGTATCGCGATCTTTGAAACGCGATACACGATATCTGGGAAATATCGCGATACTCAGCCATAGGAGATCACGATACTTGCTAAGTATCGCGATACTCGACCGCGGGAGAACACGATACTTGACCCTTTTTCAAATTTTTGCTAGATTTTCTAAGTTTTGATTGCACACAGATGTTTTACAGGTTCTTCTACCCTCTCCTTACTCTCTGATTCATCCAAATCACACTTTTTCACCCCTGTAAGTTTCCCACGGTACCTGACGCAGATCGTTTTGTTCTGAAAAATTTGATTTCCTGAGAAGTTATAAGTAAGAGGTGAGTTTGCTTACCTTGGATACTCTTTCCCAACACTCCTAACACCCCCTCTTGCTCAGCGCAACTCCCGATCGCTGTATTGATCAGACACGATACTCGGCAGCTCCTCTCACGATACTTGCTTACAAGACAAGTGATTTTCAAATGGCAGTTTTTTGGCTTTTATACTTTGCTTTTCCTACTTACTGAAAATAAAACAACAAAACAAGGAGTGAAAGCTACTCTAACTACCTAGCCTACTCCCTTACTCCTCCTACTCTACTCATTCTACTCACTTCCCTAGACTAACAACTCACTACACACACTCCAAGAATGAGAAGTAGTAAGTGCGGCTGAAAGTGACTTACCAAAGAAGAGAAAATCATCACTCCTCCTCTTGCTTCAATGCAAAAAGCTACTTACCATCACACGAATGCCTCGGTTTGATTCGACACTCCCTGACAACGGTGCCAAAAAACGTGTTGACCTAAGTACCAACTTAGGGACTTGTGGAGAAAGAGACTATACCTCAATCCCCCTCAAGTGCATATAGTGGGGATTCACGCTTTAATTATCAATCCGATGAGTATACAAACCTAGCCGAGTGTATGAGGACATGCAATCAAGTGATGATCAATGCAAATGAACTACTCAAAGAGTGCAAACAAGGCAAAGACTAATCCAAACAAGCTTCAACTGTCGGTTATGGTGTCACGATACTTGGTGCAGCAGCCGTCAGTAATTTGGGCTTTTCTCTTAGCTCCAAACTCTAAATATAGAGAATAGCATATGCCTTTCAAAGCTCTCAAGAAGACGCATCCAATGGTAGTGGTTTCACTGAATTCTAACACTCCTACTTCAAGTTATGAGCAAAATACTGAGCTGTGGGAAAACTTTCCTACACTTCAGCACTTCCTACACTTTGCACACACCTTAACTACAACAAACAAATACTTTCATGGATAGACAACACTTCCTAACTTTCTTTCCAAGCAATACACATGCATACCAGCTCACAGAGAAGAAGATACAGAGTGAAGAAGACACAGATTCGAATTTTTGTGCTCCCTATTTTCACAATGGCCAAAAGTCTTTACAAAGAGTCACCATTTGACTTATATACTTGTGCCCTAAAAATGGTCCTTTCACACAAGAGACCGGCACTTTATTCACTAAAAGACTAATTTCCTACTATTTTACATGGGTAAGTTTCTAATCTTCTGAGGGGATGCATCTAGAGGACTCCTCTAGTGCCTTTACAATGGAAAATATATACAAGAATGGTTATGATACAAAAATATGATGTCCAAATCGGAAAAATTTTGGGGCCCGTCTTTTTCTCTGCTTTGTGCTCTTTTTAGCTCTGCAACACTCTCCCCCTCTTTGTCTCTGTCATCCCTTAACAGGCTTTACTTCTTGTCTTCAGTTTGTTGTCCGCATGCATTTTTTGGTCAATTTTACCTGTTCATCAGTCTTGCATTACGTTTTAGTGGTCTTTTGATTTGTCCTGGTTGCACACATCGGACCCTGCTGTATTATTCACTTTCTTTTCCCTGCACACAACCCTTGCTCAGTTTTGCATGTTTGTAAAACAGGTGTTCAGTTTTGACGGCCTCTTCTTAATTCTTGTTTTACATCCTCTGGGCCTGATACATTTGTCTTGCTTGATAAGTCGGGTTGCCACGCACGCCACCAGTGGAAGGTATGAGGATAAGGTGCTACAGTCTTTGATCTGGACCTGCCAAAGATCAAGAGGTTGAAGCACCCTTGTGGGCTGCGTCCTTTCCTTGGTGTGTGCCCCCCTGCGGGGCTCTATGCAGAGATGGGTGTTGCGCCCCTGCGGGGCTTCTTGCAAAGATATATCTTCAGATATTCCTTTTTAGTGAAGCTTCTTTCGTTGTCTTCTTGTTTTCTTCCTTTTACTTGATTCTCCCTCAACAGAGTCCAAATGATTTTAATTACTAGTCTATGGTGGTCCACCTTATGTATGGATGCTCAAACATTCATGAGTAGATGTGACACATGACAAAGAGATAAATATCTTTTTAATTGAGATTGTCACTCTAGCACAATGGCAAGTACCAACGTGAGGAGATTCACCTCATAAATGTCAATCCGTGGAGACGTAAGGACTGGTATGAAGACCGTGAGTAAATGAAGGCATAAGTGCGTGAGTGAAAGCACACAAGCATGCACGCACATACACACACACGTGCACACAAGGTAAGAGCAAAGAGCAAAACAATGGAAGAGCTTCGATTACAAAAGAAACAATGGAAGAGATTCGATTACAAAAGAACTCTGTTACAAAGCTCAAATCTCTAACAAGCTAACGCCAAAAATGAGCTCTCCAGCTCTTTTTATAGTTTTTTGAGTGGTTTTGGCCTTGTCCCGACCTAGTGTCTGGCCTAGTTAAAAATTAGGTTCCAGGGCTTATTTGAGGGCTCAAACGGAGTCTAAAAATTATGAAAATTGGTAGGTAGCTGCTTCCAATACTCTTCAAGTTTGAGAACTCCTTGGCTTGAACAAAATGGAGTTGCAATTACGGGAAATGACATTTACAATGGTTTTTAGTGATAAAAATCACTATTTTTATAGGGAATTCTTCTAAAAATTTGACATATGCTTCTTAGAGCTCCCTAACGCTCCCTCTTCTTATGTGTCCTCTTCTTTGATGCACTTCCATGCTTTATGCTTGACCTTGAGTGTCAACACTCCCCCCCTCTCGAGTCTGTCGTCCCTGATAGACCTTTGTTGGAGTGGTTGTTCCTTGTAGTACTTTGAGAGATAGTGTCCATCCTGTATCAACAAGAGCAGACTGTTTGCCACATGTAGCACAGTCAGTTGTATTGTTCTTCATTTTGTTACTGCTATCCTTTGCAAGTCTTGGTCCCTTTGTATGTATGTCCGCCTTGTAATCCAACATGATGGGATATTTGTGAGCTTCCAAAAATTGTGAGGTGCTCAAAAGAGGTTGTTAATGTTGAATTTGAGCAGTTGTCGACTATGAATTGATGGAGGTACTGATGTTGTATCTTTGATGTCCTCTTGATCTTTCAAACATGGCTTTCATAGTTTTCATGCCAAGTACTTGTAACCCATAATAGATGATGGTTGAGTGCATTAGTGCATGGGTTGAAGAAATTATATGCCTTGTGCAGGGCCTTGTAATGTAGCCCTATGTATGCATGATTGGGGAATGTATTGGAAGAAGTATGGTGCAAAAGATGGGGCCTTGAACTAAGCGCTCAAGGGTATGTAGATGAAGAGGTTTCCTAATCTATCATAGTTATAGTGTTGCCAAATTAGGCAATTCTTACCATGGTGAAAGGTCCATCGATATTCATTCTTCGTGTTGTATGATCATCATAGTGATTGACAATTGGCGTTTCTTGCTTTGTTGATGATTCATTGAGCACATGCACCTATTTTTGTTTTTTCTTTTTTTTCTCTCTCTTTTTTTTAATGATGGCATAAAACCAAAAGAAAGAGGTTAGTATCAAGAAAATATTTTACATATGTCAAGTTTGTCTCATGTGCCTGGGATTCTCAATTGCATCTGTGCAAGGCCATGTAATGTGGCCCTATGTTAATGCATACTTTGGAAATGGATGACCTGAATGGTGCAAAAGACAAGGTTATGCCAAAGGCACATGGTTGTTGCACGTCAAGGCTTCTGATGTTACTTGCAACATTGATGCAATCATTGTTTGGAGATATTGAGTGGCTCTTGAAACGATGCAAGCAATCGATGGTTGAAGGACAACTGATCATGCCTTCTTACAGGGATCCATTTGAGAATAGTGGTTAGTTGTGTACTGATCATTTTTGGCCCCTTCATTTTTGGATGGTTTCTTAAATTTCATGTCCATCGTGGTTGGCTCTTTGGTTCTATGGAGGTGATTGGTCCTTTTGTCTTCCAAATCCATACCATTTTTGCATGTCTTCCTACTATTGCCGAAGAGGTGATTTGATCTTCTTTTGGTCTCTCTGCTTGGTTATGACTCTCACTTCTTGGCTTTTTTGTTGAGACTTTTCTCATGTGGGCAAGCATAGGGTTTTGTGTATGTAAGAGCTTCTTGGGTACCCACATTTGTAATCATCCTTGTTGAGTGGTAGCTAATTTGTTAGGCACCCAAATTTGTCGGATGCCTTGTGGTTGAGCTTGTGCTAGTTGCTTGGTGCATCTTTGGGCATGGTTGACTTGCTTGGATGGAAGTTGTTGGGGCAAAGTTGGTGATTTCTCTCCTTTTTGTACCCAAATCTGTTTAATGTCTGGAACTACCTTCTTTTTGAATTCTCTTTGTCTATTTGATACAATATTTCTCTTGTACTGTTTTACTTGCTTTTTTGGTTGAATTGTTGTGATTGTAGTAGTCTTTGAAAAATAAGAGGGGTGCGCTTGCCTTTGAGATTGTTCTTCGATGATTGAGTCCTTATGGATCATAGAGCTTTTGACACATACAAAATCTTCTTTGCTAAGATTAGTCCTTGAAGAACTAAGAGAATGTGTGGTACTTGGATTTGTGATCATGCATTTCTCTAACTCTAATGTAATGCATTGTTGCACCCAAACTTAAAGAAGTTGACTTCTTAGGTTTAAGTTGACTGCATGGTCATAGATCTAGTCTTGACCCAAGACAAATGGTTCTGTAAGGTCCTCATCTTTGCATACTAGCATTTTGACTCTCATTGGAACATCTTGAAGGTGGATTGGAAGCTCCACCTCGCCCAAACAAGGGGTTTCCACACCTCCCAATCATATGAGATAGGCTTCTATGGGATTGATGTTCAATTGTAGGTCATGGCAGTAGGAAAATCTAATTGCACTAGTTGCTTCACCTGAGTCAATCAAGGCTCTCATAGTCCTTACATTTTTTTTCCTTGTCCTATCTCTATGGTCAGAAAGGGGCGTCCATTGATTATTCGAGAGGCAATTGCACCTGATGGTTGAAACATGGCCATGTGATATCTTAGGGCTTTTGGATCAACATCTAGGCCTAATCACCTTAACTTATTTCACCTAATGCGCTGTCTGGCCTCTGCTTGTGCTTATTCTCTAACCCTTAGCTCTTCTTCTTTTTGATTCTTAGCAGTGTTGAGTTTCGTTAGCATATCCTCGGTAAGAGGTTCTTGATATAGCTTGACTCGACATCCACTAATATAGTTTGACAAGATGTCACCTTCTAGGATGGCCAATTGAACCACACCACTAGTGGAAATTCTATTAATGATCATGGGTCCATATCCTTGTTTCTCCAATTTTTGGGCATGCTACCTAAGCATATAACCCAGCACTAGATCTACTTCTTTCAATCCATTATCCTTGATGTGTGCATCAAAGTATGCCTTTTGCCTTTTCTTTGTAGCATAGATGCCTGCTGTCGCTCGTAGTTGTTGGTGCAAGTGCCAAGCCTACACACTTGGCTAGGCATGAGAAGTCTTTATGTGCAAATAATTGAAGACTCATGAAAACCATTGCCTATGGAATTTTATCTTTAACCATTTGTGAAAGTCAATTGACTTGAAAGATTCTTGTAAATCCACTAAACCCGTGGAGCTTGATAGATTGAAAAGTTACGACTTTATTTGGAGAGAATATCTCCTAGATTAAGGGATCACGTTTCCAAAGAGATCGAAAATTGAATTCAAATTCAAATTTGAAGGTAGCATCTATAAAAACACTTTGAAATCTCGCAACCAAAATACTACCTTAGAGAGCCATTCATTTGATCATTAGTAGATGTTGCGTAGCACACTTCCCTACAATCATTGGGCATTATCTGTTTGCCAATGATGTTGTAAATTCATGTTTCATAATACATATACATCATTAAGTATATATGTTGGTCTCTCAGTCATTGTCACTCAAAATAGTGTTCTTGACTTGCTCATATCTCAGTCATTACTCCACGATTTTCAATATTCTATGGCTTGTTGGAATCGCTCTAAGTTTGCTACATGCTAAAAAATTTTGAAGACATTCCATTTAGTCGATTGGGAGAAAAGAGGCTCAAAGTGGTCATTGGTCATTCTCTACAGAGATCCTAAAAAATCACGGGTAATGCTACACTTGCTAAATTGATTGCTTTGTGTATAGTCAATCATTTTAAGTGATTCCACTTGGAATCATTAGCCATTTAAGCTAATCTGATATCTCCATAAGGAATTTTTCTAATTCTTACTGTTCTAGGAGCACTAAGCTTAACAAGCAGCAGATGTGTGAACCAAAATAAAAGGTTTTTGATTATTTGTGAACTGGGAAATAGTCTGTTTTGAATTAATCATTGCATGCATCATTTTTAAAGCACATAGGCACTTATTTAGTGTCATTGGAAAGCTAAAAGGGCCTACAACTCAATACTTAAGTGAAAGAGGGCTGGTATAGAGCACGGATTTGCAGTAGCAAATCATTTCTTGGAGTGTCCATCCATCTTTCCCAACAGTGGTATAAGAGCAAAGTTAAGGTAAAATGGGAGATGGATTTCCTTCTTTCATTGATAAATTGGACAGGAACAATTAGCAAGCATGGTCCTTGAGGATTAAAACATACTTGCAAGGAAGGATTCTCTATGGATACATCTCAGGAGATGAGGAGATGCCCATTTTTAGAAGCAAAGGACAACCTACAAGAGAGGAACATGAAAGACTCAATTTATCGTGTACCAAAGATGCATTAGCAAGGTCATACTTACTTAACTCTATCTCTGACTTTCTTCTTCCACACATTAGGAACTATAAGACATCCCAAGAGACTTGGGAGACATTGTCATCATATTTTTCTTCCAACACAAGGGCTAGGAAGAACCAAATGTGGATTGAGTTTACCACTCAAAGAAAGCAACCCAAGCAAGGTATCTCAGAGTATGTGACCAAAGTCAAGGAGAGGAGATTGAAGAGGAGCAAATTGTGAGACAAGTAATCAATGGTATTAAAGTAGATGACAAATGGGAAAGCTTCACAACTGCTATGGACTTGTACATGGACATGCGGATTCTAGATCTGACCACACTCATGGGGTAGCTCTTTACGCATGAAGCCAAGCTCAACAAAAATGGAGACTCATCAAGAGGTAATAACTCTTCTGCCCTATACACAGATAAAGGCAAGACCAAAGAGAAAACATTGAGGATGAAGGTAAAACCTCTCAAGCTAACTATGCAGGGAGAGGTAGAAACTCAAGAGGTAGAGGCAGAGGAGGTAAGCAAGGTAGGGGGAGACCTCTCAACTCTTCCCCATGTAATATTTGTGGTTTATCAAATCACACTACAGATAAGTGTTACAGGAATTTTAAGAATCAGAGAGGTAGAGGTTTCCAAAGAGGTGGCTACACACAATCAAGAGGAAGATTCAATCATCATCAAGGCTACAATAACAACTACAAAAACAATTAAAATAACAACTACCAAGGAGGCTACAAATCAAGGAAAGACTACAAAAATTACACAAAGGAACAAGAGGATTCCCTTCTGATTATGAATAGGACTTTAAAGCAAGGTATGAATGATGACCATCTCTTCTACATTGACTAAGGATGTTCAAATCATGTGGCAGGCAATGTAGCTCTTCTCTCTCACCTTGAGAAACCTAAGGGAAAACATCAAGTACAAATAGGTGATGACACCAATAATTTAGCGGTCAAGGTAGGAAATGTTAAAAGCTCTGATGGAAATAAAAATTTGTTGAGCAGGGTTCTATATGTATCTACAATTACCAAGAATTTGATGAGTGTTGGACAGATTGTGGAAAAGGGTTTGCAGGTTAGGTTCAACAAATATGGAGCATTTGTGGAGGATCCCCAACATGGATTTAAGAGAATTTCCAAAGGAGAAAAGACAGGTAGATTATTTACATTTGAACTTGAAGATTCAAGGAATATATCACTTTATAGCTACAAAGATCAAACATTGTCAGAGCTTGAAATTTGGCATAAGAAATTAGGGCATATTGGTGAGAGAACCTTAAAGCAAATATGTAGAGATCAATTCATGCTTGGGATACCTAATGTATCCAAGCAACACATGATCTATAAATGTGGTGCTTGTCAGTTTGGAAAATCTCACAGGTCACCCTTCTCAAGGAAAGGCTACATGCATGAGGACTACTTGGAGCTTGTCCATACAGATGTATGGGGACCAAGTAAGGATCCCTCAATTTTCGGATCAAGGTATTATGTATCTTTCATTGATGATTTCAGTAGGTGGACTATCTTATATTTAATGACGCATAAAGATGAAGTGTTCAATTGCTTTAAGAAGTATCTTGCACTTGTGGAAAATCAAACAGGAAGAAGCCTTAAGAGACTAAGGTCAGATGGAGGAGGTGAGTACTTCTCAAATGAATTTGATGCATTCTTGCAGGATAGAGGAATCAAAAGGGAAATCACAACAAGGTATACCCCTGAGCAAAATGGGGTGGTAGAGAGGAGAAATAGGTTAATTGTTGAAACAGCTAGGTCAATGCTAAATGAAAAAAATTACCAAATTATTTGTGGGCAGAGAGTGTATCTACTGCCTTTTATCTTGTAAACAGGTTGCCATCAAAATATCTTGATGGGATGACCCCATATGAAGCATGGCATGGTAGAAGACCTTCACTTGATCATTGCAGAATCTCTGGATGTGTTGCTTATATGCATATCCCATCTCAAATCATAGGTAATCTAGACCCTAAGGTCGACAAGTGCATCTTCATAGGGTATGACTTGAATAAAAAAGGATACAGGTTTTATAATCCTTCCAACAAAGGATTTATGGTCAGTAGAGATGTTGTCTTTGATGAGAATGATTCTTGGTTTGGAAGTAATTGCAGGAAAGTAAAGTTGCCTTATGACTTGGAAGAGGAGTTTCCAAGCCTCACCAAGGAGGAGACAAGCCAGATTGAAGACATCAAATCAGATGATGAGGACATCATCAACGTAGAAGAATTCAAGGCATGGAAATCCAAAGGCAAATTCAAGATGAAGAAGCTAGAGGACATACCTGAATCATCCAACCAAGCAATCAGAAGATCACAAAGGGAGAGCAAGAAGCCAATCAGATATGGGTATGACACTTCTTTAGTTACTAAGCATTCTATTTATCTTGCCAAAGGCTTATCACTTGAAGAGCCATCATCATATGAAGAGGCAAAGACCAAGGCAGAATGGATGGAAGCTATGGATGAAGAAATTGAAGCACTCAAGGAGAATGATACTTGGGAGCTAGTGCCAAAGAAGGAGTCTATGAAGGTAATTGGTTCTAGATGGATCTATAAGATCAAGAGAAATATTGATGGATCAATTAGCAGTTACAAAGCTAGACTTGTGGCTAAGGGTTTTGCACAAACCCAATGAGTTGATTATGAAGAAACCTTCTCACTTGTGGCCAAAATGTCAGCCATTAGGGTATCGGTAAGTGTGGCTGCATCAAAGAATTGGAACATGTACCAATTGGATGTAAAAAATGCATTTCTTAATGGCTGGATTTCAGATGAGGTTTACATGGCTAACCTCCTGGCTATGAGGACCCAAACAAGGTAAATCATGTGTGTAAACTGAACAAATCTCTTTATGGATTGAAGTAGGCACCTAGGGCATGGAACCATAGGTTGACAACATACCTTCAAGATCAAGGATTCGTCATGAGTAAAGCAGATAATTCTTTGTTTGTTAAGAGAAGTAATTCAGAGGTGATATATCTATGTGTGTATGTTGATGATATCATACTTACAGGTAATGACGCTAATGGCATCAAGCAGATCAAGAATCAAATGATGCAGGAGTTCAAAATTAGTGATCTAGGGTCACTAAAGTATTTTCTTGGACTTGAGTTAGTCTATACAAATTCGGGAATTTATATCAGTCAAAGAAAGTATGTGCAAGATATGTTGAAGAAATTTCACTTGCAGGATGCCAAGGTAGCAAGCACTCCTTTGGAGGTAAACCAAAAATTAAGTGCTCATGAAGGTGATATGCTTGAAAATATTGCAAGATACCAAAGCATAGTGGGAAACCTAAACTATGCTACACTAACAAGGATTGATATTGCTTATGGAGTAAGTATCTTAAGTTAATTTATGCACAAACCTAGAGCACCTCACTTGGAGCTGCCAAGAGGATTTTGAAGTACCTTAAGGGAACTCAAAATCAAGGGTTATATTTTCCTTATACTTCAGATTTGGACATCAAGATATACTCAGATGCAGATTGGGCAGGTTGCAAAGATGATAGAAGGAGTACCTCAGGTTATCTCTCTTTTGCAGGTAACAAGCCTATATCATGGTCTTCCAAGAAGCAACCTACTATTGCTTTATCTTCAATAGAGGCAGAATATAGAAGACTAGCCAATGCTACTCAAGAGGCCATATGGATCAGATTGCTTTATGCAGACTTGGGATTGCATGTTAATTCTCCAATGATTTTTGGAGATGATACAAGTTCTTTACATCTTGCAACAAATCCTATCTATCATGCTAGGACCAAGCATATAGAGGTCCATTATCATTATGTGAGAGAGAAGCTATTGGGAAAGGAAATTCAATTGGCATATGTATCAACTAATATGCAATGTGTAGACTTATTGACAAAAGCACTTGATGGTACTGAACTTTGCAGGTTCAAAGCTATGATTGGATTGCAAGACATTCAAGAGGATTGATGAAGAAGAACAAGCCAAGATGTTTGGCTTGAGGGGGAGTTGTTGGTGTAAGTGCCAAGCCTACACACTTGGCTAGGCATGAGAAATCTTTATGTGCAAATAATTGAAGAGCCATGAAAACCATTGCCTATGGAATTTTATCTTTAACCATTTGTAAAAGTCAATTGACTTGAAAGATTCTTGTAAATCCACTAAACTCGTGGAGTTTGATAGTTTGAAAAGCTACAACTTTATTTGGAGAGAATATCTCCTAGATTAAGCAATCACATTTCTAGAGAGAGGCAAATTTGAAATTCAAATTCAAATTTGAAGATAGCATCTATAAAAACACTTTGAAATCTCGCGGCCAAAATACCCCCTTAGAGAGCCATTCATTTAATCATTAGTAGAGGTTGAGTATCACACTTCATTGCTCACTCACCCTACAATTATTTGGCATTATTCCTTTGCCAATGATGTTGTAAATTCATGTTTCATAATACATATACATCATTAACTATATATGTTGGCCTCTCTGTCATTGTCACTCAAAATAGTGTTCTTGTCTTGCTCATATCTCAGTTATTACTCAACCATTTTCAATGTTCTATGGCTTCTTGTTATCAGCTCTAAGCCTAATACATGTTCACAAATTTTGAAGACATTCCATTAAGTGCATTGGGAGAAAAGCGGCTCAAAGTGGTGAGTGGTCGTTTTTTGTAGAGATCCTAAAAAATCGAGGGTAATGCTACACTTGCTAAATTGACTGCTCTGTGTATAGTCAATCATTTGTAGAGATTCCACTTGGAATCATTAGCCATTTAAGCTAATTTGATATCTGTAGAAGGAATTTTTCTAATTCTTATTGTGCTGGGAGCACTGAGCTTAACAAGCAGCAGGTGTGTGAACCAAAATAGAAGGTTTTTGATGAATTGTGAATTGGGAAGTAGTCTCTTTTGAATTAATCATTACATGCTTCATTTCCAAAGCACATAGGCACTTATTTAGTGTCATTGGAAAGCTAAAAGGGCCTACAACTCAACTCTATAGTGAAAGAGGGCTGATACAGAGCAAGGATTTGTAGTACCAACTCATTTCTTGGAGTGTCCATCCATCTTTCCCAATAGTAGCCTTGTCTCACCTAAGCATTCTAGATCAAAGTTCCTAGAGGACAACTCATGTCCACTCTACTCGTGCTCTTGTGCTACCTTTAATGCTGGGATTAGGAAGTCCAATGCTAGCACAACATTTTGTCCGAAGACCATCTGAAATGGGGTGGCATTGAGTACTGTTTTGTAGGCAACTCGATAAGCCCAAATAGCATGATGAAGTTGTTTATCCCAATCAGATCGTTTATTATTTACCACTTTTGTCAATACATTACATAGGATCTTATTTGTGCTCTCAGCTTGTCCATTAGCTTGTGGATGATAGGGGGCAAAATTCTTATGTATCACCAAGAATTCTTGGAGAACGTTTTCAATGACTTCATTCAAGGTGTGTGCCTCGATCACTTACTAACTCTATTGGTAACCTGTATCTGGTGAACACATTCTCGAATAAGAACTTAGCCGTTGTTTGAGCATCATTCTTTGTCATGGCTTTTACTTCTACTTCGTAAGGTAATCTATGGCTACAATAATGTATTCTGCATGGGAGTTTCTAGCTGGGGGGTTAATAGGACCTAGAAAGTCTATACCGCACTTTGAAAATGCACGTCCTCCCATCATTGGCCGCAAAGGCATCTCATCTTTTCTGATCGGATATTGTGCATGTTGGCATGTCTCGTATTTCTTCACATAGGTATGTGCATCCATATGAAGAGTGGGCCCCCAAAGTCTTGAGAATAGAATGGTCTTATTTACTGGTTAGGGCCCAAGTGTCCACCTATAGCACTATTGTGTGCAATTTCTAAGATTTTCAAATAATTTGATTCATGAACGCACAACCTTAAGTAGCCATCTTTTCCTCTTCGGTATAGGTTTTCTCCTACTAATGCATACTCTTGAGCCTCTTGCTCCATGCTCCATTTTCTTACTAGAATAGCCTCACATGGTAGTGTTCCCAGTCTCATAAATTCTACCAATGGAGCACTCCAATCTGGAATTAATGATACATGATAAAGGGTAGCATGCTCCACCGGGGGTCTCTCTTTGCACATTGGACAATTCTTAATCCACTCATGTATTTGTTTGTCCATACTAGGCCAATACACTCCTAAATGTTTTAAATTTTGCAATGTTCATTGTTTAGAATACTGATTTCCTAGCAATCCTTACTATGCTCATCGTCCTCTACACAACAAGCTAGTACACCATCTTTATCTTGTTTGTACATGCTTCTTGCCAATATTTGATAGTTTTGTGATCTTACAATTTCTTCTTTGTTTGTTTTCACATTCTTACTTGTTGGTCCGAAGGTTAGGACGGGTACCAACTTATTTGCCCATTTAGGAACAACTTCCAAATTGAATAGATAAGCATCAGAGAACTCATCAAACAATCCTTGTGGTGGCTCTCCTGAAGTGATGCGAGAAAGATGATCAGGGATGTGGAGTCTTCTTTCTTGGGAATGAGCACACACATCATCCACATATACTTCTAAGCCCTTTCGCAAGAACTCTTCGAAGACATGACACATGAGCCTTTGGAATGTTGTAGGTGCATTGGTGAGCCCAAATGGCATCACACAAAATGCAAAGATTCCCCATTCTATGGCAAAGGCCATTTTGTGTTGATCTTTTGGGGCAATGGCTACTTGTTTGTAACCTGAAAATCCATCAAGGAAGCTATAAACTTCCTTGCCTGCAACATGCTCCAATAAATGTTTAGTGATTGGAAGCGGATAACTATCTCTAATCATAGCAGCATTAACTTTTTTAAGGTTAATACACACTTGTAATTTTCCATTCTTCTTAGGCACCACTACAATGGGGGACACCCATTCAGTATGTTCAATCTCATAGATAAATCCATCTTCAATCAACCTATCAATTTCTTCTTTTATTTTGGCAGCATAAGTGTCATTATATGTGTAAGGCTTCTGCTTGGTGGGCTTGGCATTAGCTATCATGGGGATCGTATGAGAGCATCTTTTTGGATCTACTCCCTTCAAGTCTCTATAGTGCCATGCAAACACATCCATATATTCCCTTTATAGAGCTACCTCCTCTACTTCTTCTTATGTGCTTAGGTCTTCTCCTATGTAAGTACATTTCTCTTCGTTCTCTTCAATGAATACTACAAATTTTTTGGTCTTTTCTTTATTATCATATGCTTCTCCTGTGATGGCCTCTCTCTTAGGCATTCGTACCAAAATTTTTCGGTCTTCAACTTCATATTTCTTGAAATTCTCTGGTACTTCAAACAATGATTCCTCCTCTTCTTGTTTCACTACTTTTCTTTTCTTTTTCTTTTGACAACCTTCATTTCCATCCTTTGAATTTACAGTTTTGATGCTTGTGAGAGGTTCTTCTTCTTTTTGGGTAAATACTCCTATGTCTTTTAGATAGTGCTCCTTTGAATTAAAGCATATCCATCACAATGGACTCTAGACCATCATCGTCCTCTTCTTCTTCTTCTATGATATCACTAGGGTCACATTCTTCTAGCAAGGGCTCACACATGAACACTGAAATATCATAACCCTCCTCATCGAAATGAGGTGCCACTGTTCTTCATTGACAACAATGTCCATGGTGGCTAAGATTTCTGCCCAACCGTGAGGCTCAAATTCCTCATCTGGAAAGATAATCAGTGTGTAGGTTGGGTCTCTAACTGGTCTATCTCCTAGAGGAGTTCCTTCTTCTCTCGCCTTTATGCATTTTTCCTCTTCCTCTGCAACCTTGCTACATCCATAAATGAGTATCTTTATGCATCCAAGATGGATCAGAATTACTTTCAAAATGCACAGAGATTGAATCTTATGGCACCTTGTGGATAAGTTCCATTGTAGGGGTGGTACATCTCTAGATGTATAATCTTTTAGGTTGGCCTTGGTTGTGACCCCTAAGTGCTACAAGTAGAGGGAGTTGGTTCCCCAATCTTGTACTATTTGCAGTTGTCGAAGGAAGGGCCTTCCTAGGATAATCTCATAGATGTTATTTTTGCCAAAGTCACATATAGCAAAGGTGTGCTCAAATGCTACACCACAAGTGGTTAGAGTAATCCCTTCTAGCAATCCTAGAGGTGTTTCAACATGGACATCAGCCATTTTAAGTTTCATTCTAGTTGGTCTTAATACGAGTTTGCCCCATTGCTTCCACAAGGAGGTGGTCGCAATCGCAACACTAGCACCTGAATCCAGGATAGCTTTGGTTGTGTAACCTTGGTAGGTGATTGGAAGATAAGTATTACCTTCTTCACCTTCACTCATGTCCCCTACTTTGTCTAGAGGTATCTCTGGGACTTTCTGCTTAGAGCCTACTTTTGGCATATTGGAATCAAGTTCTAGAACTTGATTCGCCACATGTTTCCATAACTAAGGTTTTACTTTGAGCAGCTCTTCCAAGGTGAGATGACATTGAACCTTAGTGTTCTTCATGACTTTGGTGTTCCTTGGAACCACTACGTCTTCATTTCTTACCATTATTGTGGGAAGTCTGATCTCAAGAGATTCAGATTCCCATGGGCGTGTGAATTGTGGCAACTCTTGCAAAGAATTAGATTCAAAATCTATTCTCTCGTCTTCTTGTTGCTCTGATTGATCTCCATAAATAGATGGAATGTCTTGGGGAAATTGATCATGAAGGTCATCAATTTCAAGAATAGGAGGGGGATTATCCTTCGCCTTGGCCCATTTCTCTTTCTGTATTTCCTGCAAGAACTCTTGAGAGTACTCTTGAATTGAAAGAGGTGTTCTAGCATCCATGGAATCAGGAACATAAACTTTTGTTGGTGGTGAGCTTTCTCTTTCAACAATCGGTTGAGCCCATGGTGGTAAAGAAACCTGGGGCTTGTTTACCGACTAATCTAATCTTTCTAATAAGCCTTTGAAATGCAAACCCAGTTTGATAGAACTTGCCTCATTGAACATTTGAGTGGTCCCGAGCATAGCCTGAGCTAGCTCTACCATTTTTATGCACATTTTTGTTCCTTCAATATCTAAATCTACTCTAGGATAGCTCTTGTCTAGGTTTGCAGCTGTTGGCCCTTCTTGAAGTCGAGCCTGGAAGGCCTTGAACATCATGTCCAAGCCTTCTGGAGTTGGATCTGCAAGAACAGACCCTGGTTGTGGTTTATTTACAATGACTGGTGGGGTGGGATGAGATGGAGTGGATGGAACTTCGACATGCAAGGGGCTTTGAGATGAAATATCTTCTATTTTTGTTTTTACATCTTTCAAGCTTTCTTCTAGTTCATATAACTTTTTATTCCACTTATGATTGGATGGTATCCTTCCATGTTCTTGTTTTCCTCTTACTAGGCTCTCTTGATTCACTTGAATCTGATTGTTCCGCTGGTTTATCTTGTTTTAATGCTTGTGCCCTAGTAATTGCTTGTATAGGAGCCACATTAGTGCTACGTGAGCTAGACTCCACCACTAAACCTACCACATTAATGGTGTAACCTTGAGTGCATTAGAGGGGTTCCTAGGACAATCTCTCGAAAGATGTTCTTTGTTGCTCAAAATCTTTTGGAGTCCCCTTGGTTTCCTATCCCCACCTAAGGGTCAACTTCAAAATAATATATCTAAGCAAACAGGATCTTTCTGGGAGTACTTTAGAACAGATGATACACGATACTGAAGAGGTATAGGCAATACTTGGGAGCAACTATCACACGATACCTCACCTTGGACGATGCACAGTACCAGATTTTCACAATACGATACCTCTATTTTCCACGATATACGATACCACTATGGATGATACCACCTTAGGCGATACGATACTACCAAGGTGATACCAACTTCCAGGATACGATACTACTATCAAGACGATATGATACTAGAAGTGATCACGATACGGTACCTCTTGGTTCACGATATGATATCGACCTATCTCGCGATATGATACTACTAGCAAGATGATAGGATACCAGGAGATCTAAGGCACGATACGATACCAAGTTCTATGCGATACAGTACATTCAAGACGATATGATACCACTTCCTCTGACAATACGATGTCGTCGAGATTTGCTCTCCTCTCTCACTTGTGAAGGCCTACAAAAAACATATTTGGCGAAGGTAGCCAGAATTCCCCGAGAAGTCCAGGATGCATCAAGGATGTCAAAGGAAGGTCACATACAAAGTTTCAAAGAAATCAAGAAAGTCCATGGTAGCGGTCAAAGCTGGTCAAAGTTGGGAAATTAGGGCAAAAATTTCATTGTCACCAAATTAGATGAAAATCCATATACTTGTAAAGATTGTCAAAGGTAGTCTATTGGATTTTGTAGCACATTGATATGCTATGTTCATTTTGTAAAAATGTAATTTTTCTAGTTTGACCCTACAAATTCTTGTATAGAAAATTATGTTAGCCATATGGTTTGGCATGTATAAAGATCATATGTGGCTACATATTTGTACAAATTTTCAAGGCTATCAGAGCTTCCTAGACACCTTAATGCCACCTTGCAAGCTTCCAAATGTAGTCAAACTTGTACAAGGGAGATTCAGATGGGAGTTTTTTCTGCATATTCCTGAAGGAGATCTTTGGAAACATAGTCCTACAAAGTTTCATCTTCATCAAAGTCTTTTTGGAGGGTCAAAGAGCACAAAGTCCAGTTTTCAAGGTCACCGCAGTTTTCTAGAATAAGAAAATTGAAGGCTTGAAGGGCTGCCACATGTCAAAATATGATTGAACCATGGTGTACGGTCAAGATGAGCTCCTATTCAAGGGTGGAGATGCACTAAAGCATAAAGGAAGGAGGATCCACGAAATTTTTCCATAAAAGAAGACTTTGTTGACAGTTAAAGATCAATAATGCAAAGTTTCTCCAAAAATAGTGGCTTATCTTATCCGAATTGATGTCAGCACTGATCCGACGGTCCAGATCATCCCCAGATCCAATGGTGGAGAATGAGGGCGCCTAGATTTCACTCCTTTACACTAGATTTGATAGAAAGAACAATTCCAAGCCATTGATTTGATTAATCAAATGGTTGTAATCGAAAGTAGTGATCCTAGAGTTGAGAGTTGAAACCCCCCTCCAAACTCCTAGAGCATCATTGTTCGGCATCCATAGGGCTCATGCTAGCTTACGGTTTCCTTGAGACGATCACCCTCGGTTGAGCGAGTGAGGATCCAAGGTGAGCTAGTATGAGTATAGAACCTAGTTTCAAATTTAAGTTAGAACTCCTATCTAGGATAGGCTCTTAAAACCAGCATCTCTATCTTGACTCACCCTCGGTGGAGCGTGTGAGTGAGTTAGAGCTGATTTTAATGAGTCTTAGACTTCTTTAGTTAGACGTTACGAGCCTAGACAGACATAGGGTCACTGGAGTGGAACTCACCTTCTTACGTGTGACATTCGGTTGAGCTGTCATGGTTTGAGGGTCGGAACCACCTTTGATCAGTAGACTGCTTAGCATGACGTACCACGACGATATTTTACATGTAACTTAATTCAAATCCTTTTAATTCATGTCACTTGTCACTTGTCCCTTGTCTCCTCTCTTAGTCTCTTAAGTATTTTTACATGTCTTCTATTTCTTCTATGTGTGAGAAGGCTCCGCAGTATTGCATTGAACCAGTGAGGATGTTTCTTTGAGCTTGTGAGTAAAATCCATCATCATAATTCACTTGCATGCATATAATCCATACAAATCCATACATATTTATTAGTTTCTGAAAGTGTATAAGAAGCTCCAATATTGGACCATTCTTCCTTTCGAAACTGATTTATGTGTAAGGATTCCATCTATTCTCATCATGCATACATATCATCCAAAGAAGGCTATACATATGGATTAGAATTAGGAAGTGTTTAAGAAGCTCCTCCAATGGACCATTCTTCCTTCCAAATTTGATTCGTGTGTATGGTTCTCTTTCATTCTTATCATTCATGTCATCAATCTAACTTGCACACCTACATTCCCATTCCCATAATTATTTCAACATTTCTCTCTTCTCCATACTCAACATTAATTTCACCTTCACATCTTTAAACCTTCCAACATTCATTAGCTTCATACACCCTGTGTGTGCCACGACCGGACCCGATCCACCCGGATTGCGATCACCTCCACAACGATACCGCTTGTGGATCATGATATGATACCACAAGGTGCACGATACGAGACCACTCAACTAGTAGTCCGTGATTCCTCCACTTGTTGATACACGATACCTCGATGGTGTCATGATACCTCAAGGAGGCAATCCACGATACTTGATAAGTATCGTGATACACGAGAGTTCAGATATTGCAATACCTAAACTCAATCAGACATGATACTTGGAGTTTTTGGAGTCCAAATTCAAAATTTTTTGTAAATATCTATACCTTGTGTCCTCTTGGTGACTCCTATGTGCTATAGATGCAAGATCTCTCTCCAAACCGGTGATACTCCAATCACGATACCAGATGTATGATTGATTCTCCAAAAACTTTAATCACGAATTCATGGCTTCTCTTTCCTTTATTTATCAAGTGGACTCAACCACTTTAGATGCTTTCAATTTTACATCAAGTAAAGACTTAAAAAATTACAAGACATAGTTCACAAGTGAACTCATACATGTCCTTCACTTTAAAGCTTCTCCTATGACCTTGCGAGACTCAAGCCAATACTTAGGCTTGTCATAGACTTGCTCCAATAGATCCCCCTCAAGCCAAGTATGCTTGAGGTCTTCAATCTTCAAGAATTACCCGCAAGACAATCATAGTCTTGAATTTGCAAAGTTTTGTACCATCCAATGCTTTGGTTAGAATATCTGCACATTGTTGATGAGTGGACACATAAGTTAACTGAATTTCCTTGCTCACAATCTTCCCTCTTACATAGTGATAATGTACTTCAATATGTTTAGTCCTTGCATGAAAAATTGTAGTGGCAACCAAGTGAATAGAGCTCATATTGTCACCAAAGATACTTGGAGTTCCAATCTCCAAACCAAGATCTGTGAATAGTGTCTTCATCCACATTGCTTCTTGAGTAGCTACAACAAGACCTCTGTATTCAGCTTTAAGAGAAGAGAGAGCAAGTGTGGGTTGCTTCTTGGATCACCATGAGACAAGTTTTGAACCTGCAAAGGTAAGATAACTTGAGGTGCTCCTTGTGTCTTCCTTGGAGCCAGCCTAATCTGCATCAGAGAACAATTTCAAACTTAAGTCAGATACATAAGGGTAATATAACCGTTCATTCATGGTCCCTTGGAGATATCTGAGTATCCTCTTGGCTGCCTCCATGTGAGATTTTCTGGGTGTGTGCATAAATTGACTTAGCACACTCACACTATAACATATATCAACCCTTGTCAACCCTTGTCAATGTGGCATAGTTCAAGCTACCCACAAGGCTTTGATAACCTGTGACATCTTCTATGAGTTCACCTTCATGTGAGATCAATTTATGATTAACCTCCATTGGAGTATCTGCAATCCTGCAATCTTGCATCTTGAATTTTGCCAACATGTCCTTAATGTACTTTCTTTGAGTGAGAAACAAACCATGATCTTTGTAGACAACTTCCAATCCTAGGAAGTAGGTAAGTGAACCCAAATCACTTATCTTGTATTCTTCTCTCATTGGTTCTTTGATTCTCTTCATGCCATTTGTATCATTTCCTGTAAGTATAATATCATCTACATACACTCACAAATAGATGACTTCAAAATTACGCCTTTTTATGAGTAGTGATGGATTTGCCTTGCTAGGTTGAAATCCTTTGTCCTACAAGAATGAGACAAGCATGTGATTCCAAGCCCTTGGGGCTTGTTTGAGTCCATATAAATCTTTATTAAGTTTAAACACATAATCAGGATATATGTAATTCTCAAAACCATGTGGTTGTGCCATATGTACCTCTCTTGTTATCCATCCATTAAAAAATGCATTTTTTACATCCAATTGAAGTATCTTCCAATTCTTGGAAGAGGCAATACTAAGCAAAACCCTAATTGTATGCATCTTTGCCACAGGAGAGAAGGTCTCCTCATGATGAATTCCTACAGTTTGTGCAAATCCTTTTGCCACAAGCCTTGCCTTATACCTGATAATGGAGCCATTTGAGTTCTTCTTCAATTTGTAGATCCATCTTGAGCCTATCACTTTCATTGATGGAGACTCGGGAACCAATTCCCAAGTGTTATTCTCCTCAAGAGCTTCAATTTCTTCTTCCATTGCATGCCTCCATTATGCTTTCTTCTTTGCTTCTTCAAATGTTGAGGGTTCCTGATTTATGTCATGTGCTAGATAGATTGAATGTTTAGTGACTAGAGAAGTATCAAACCCATACCTTTTTGGATTTCTTTTCTCCCTCATGGACCTTCTTACGCCATGATCTGATGACTTTGCCTCTTGTCCAAGTTCCTACATTATTGCTTTACCTTTAAACTTCCACATTTTGAGTTTTTCATACTGAGTTACTTCACCATCTTTTGAGGTATCCTGCTCTTCAATTTTAGGAGGATTATCCTTAACAAGTTTTGGAAAATCTTCTTCAAGCTCATAAGGTAGGTTGACCTTTCCACATGAATCTTCATACCAAGAACTATTCTCATTAAATACTACATCTCTACTCAATTTTAGGAGGATTATCCTTAACAAGTTTTGGAAAATCTTCTTCAAGCTCATAAGGTAGGTTGACCTTTCCACATGAATCTTCATACCAAGAACTATTCTCATTAAATACTACATCTCTACTCACCAAGAATCCTTTGGTTGTTGGGTTGTATAATATGTAGCTCTTTTGATTGTTGTCATATCATGAATACACACCTTTCTGCTTTGGGATCCATCTTGCCTCTAACCTGTGAAGGAACATGAGCATAAGCAATACATCCAAAAATTTTACAATGATCCAAGCTTGGTCTTCTTCCATTCCAAGCCTCATATGGTGTCATGCCATCAAGTGATTTTGAAGGTAACTAGTTAATCAAATAAGTGGTTGTGGATACAACCTTAGCCCATAAGTAATTAGGTAAGTGCTTCTCATTAAGAGTAGACCTTATAGCTTCAACAATTGTCCTATTCCTTCTTTCTGCCACTCCATTTTGCTCAGGAGTGTACCTTGTAGTGATCTCTCTTTTGATTCCCCTCTCTTGAAGAAAGGAGTCAAATTCATGGGAGAAGTACTCTCCCCCTCCATCTGACCTTAGCCTTTTTAATGTTTTACTTGCTTGATTCTCCACAAAAGCCAGATATCTTTTGAAGCATGAAAAGACTTCATCTTTATGTTTCATAAAATATAATATGGTCCATCTACTGCAACTCAATGAAGGAGACATAATACCTTGATCCAGATATTGAAGCGTCCTTTCTAGGTCCCCATACATCTGTATGGACCAAATCCAAGAGATCTCCATGCATATATCCTTTCTTCATGAAGGGTAACCTTTGAAACTTTCCAAATTGACATGCACTGCGTTTATAAATCATATGTTGCTTTGGTAGTCCAAGTACACTTTGGTCTCTACATATCTGCTTTAGTGATCTTTCACCAATATATGCTAACCTCTTGTGCCAAACTTCCAATTATGTGAGTGTCTGACTACCATAATTGAAGAGAGTAATGTTTCTAGTGTCTTGTAATTCAAATGTAAACAATCTACCTGTCTTTTCACCTTTTGCAATTCTCCTAAATCCTTGGCTTGGATCCTCAACAAATGATCCTCCTCTTATCAAATTCTTTGTAATGGTAGGAACATAGAGTACCTTATTGAGTAGGTTGATGTTTCCATCAGGTGCTTTGAAATTTCCTATTTTCCCCATAAGGTGTCTTGTATCATCTCCTATTTGTACCTCATGCTTGTTCCTTGGATCTTCTAAATCTGATAGGAGTGTCACATTTCCTACCACATGATTGGAACAACCTGAATCTATGTAGAAAACATGCTCATCAGATTTACCTTGTGGCATGGCCATATTCCTGATGAGCAATGATTCCTCTTGATTTGAGTCTTCTATGTAGTTATTAAAGTCTCTTCTTCCCCTATTTCCTCCTTGATAGTTTGAATGGTTGTAATTGTTATGGTTGCCATGGTAATTGTTGAACCTTCCTCTTGAGTAGCCATAACTTCCTCTATTGTAGCCTCTGCCTCTTTGATTCCTGGAATTCCTAAAGCAATTTTTAGTTATATGATTAGTTAATTCACAAATAGAGCATGAACTAGAGTCTTGGGATCTCCCCCTGCCTTGCCTTCCTCCTCTACCTTTAGCTCTACCTCTACCATGTCTTCCTCTACCTACATAGCTAGCTTGATGTGTACCTGCTTCATCATCCACTTTCTTTCCTCTTCCTTTGTTTTCTTTGGACTTTCCTTTATCAATATACAAGGTAGAACATTGATTACCTTTGGAGCTTTCTCCATTTTTGATAAGCTTGGCCTCTTGAGTAAGTAGTTGCCCTATGAGTGTATTGAAATCTGGTACATGCATATCCATGTATACATCCATAGCTGTGGTGAATGCTTCCCGATTGTCATTTGCCTTCAAGCCATTGATGCTTGCCTTAAAATTTTCTCTTCATCTATTACCTCTCCAATGCTTCGTAACTGATCTGCTATGTCCTTGAGCTTTGTAACAAAATCAGTCACATTTTGTTTGGGAGCTTTCTTGAGAGTTGTGAAATCCAGCCATAGTTGATTCTTCCTAGCCTTTGTACTTGAAGAGAAGAAGGCTTCAAGTGCATTCCACACTTCCTAAGATGTTTTACAACTTCTAATGTGAGGCAAAAAAAAAGGAGATAGAGTTGAGGAGATAAGACCTTGCAAGTGCATCCTTGGAGCACTAGGTGCTCAATCTTTCTTGCTCTTCTTGTGTTGGTTGACCTTTGTTCTTGAAACTTGTCATAACTTCATCTCCAGCTACATAACCATATAAATTCCTGCCTTGAAGATAAGCTTCCATCCTTAATGACCAGGCTAAGTAGTTACCTCTATTCAATTTTTCAATTGATGAAGGAAATCCATCTGCTATGTTGTCCAACCTTGCTCTGATACCACTATGAAGAGATGGATTTGTACTAGTTGAAGATGAAGTGGTGCTACAAAAACTTTGCACTACATCATCCAAATGAAGTCTAGAGATACGTGGTGGGCCCTTTTAACTTTCCAAAGGATGTATTAGACACCCTATGCACCTTCGAAGATCACTCTCACAACGATAAATCAAAATAGATAAGTTGGAGTAGATTCAAGAACAAAAAACTTGCTATTTTTGTTCATACACATGTCCAGTGTTTTGAACAATTCTCAGGCCACAATAGCAATTGACTTGATTCCTATTGGGGAACTCTTATTAACTTAGTAAGCTAACCATCATGAATGATTTCATAAAAAACGATGTACTACATAAAGAGAAAAGTGTTTGGCAAGTTATAGCATCACCTTGATTTTCACGGGTTGTAGTAGTACTCAGACATGTGAGCAGAGAAATGTTAATACCTTGGGATTCCAAAATGCAATGCTTATGGAATTTTGTAACCATATACTAGACAGAATGCTGATTCTACCAACCTTTAAATCATCAAAAATGATGAAGTACACATTGAGAACAAGCTTTGAGAAAATTATTGTTTTGATGGAGTGCTAAGAGGGAAGTAAAGTATGAACAAATATAGTCAACTTCAAATGAACATATCTCAAGATTAAAAACCCAAATTTCAATGAAATTTTATGAGTATGTAGTAGAATTAAGGAGCAAAGTTTAAGAACTTAAATCGTGGAAAATTATGCACCAAACTCAAAGAAATTGTCTGTGCAATGTGACTGAGAAAATTGAGAGATATGGTAGTGAACATTATACTCACAAAAGCATGAAGATATGAACTCAAATGATCATGAAAATGAATGTATATTGATTGTAAAATACAATAGACACATTGATACACATGTGTAGCTTGAACCCACACTTTGATATGGCATAAAGCTCTACTCATGGAGGTCTAAAACCGCGACTAAAATGCCATGTATTTATAGTGATCTTTGGAGCCAGGATTTGAATATGAATCTTGCTCACCTAAAACAAATCTCTTATTTTTTTGTGATTGATTGATTCTCCAACCACTTTAATCACAAACTCGTGGCTTCTCTTTCCCTTTTTTATCAAGTGAACTCAACCACTTTAGATGCTTTCAATTTTACATCAAGTAAAGACTTCAAAAATTACAAGAGATAGTTCACAAGTGAACTCATACATTGTCTTCACTTTAAAGCTTCTCCTATGACCTTGTGAGACTCAAGCCAATACTTAGGCTTGTCATAGAATTGCTCCAACAACACATACACACCCTCCACGCACAACATCCATGCCCCAAAACCGTTGGTACGATGCAGATTGTCAAGAACTAAGGAGGCATCTACAAATTTTAGAGCATAGAGGGGATATTACACATAGATAGGCACAACATTGCATGCAGATTCTTACTCGCCACAAGCGGTGAGAATGGGAGGAGAGACATTATTGGGATATCTACCATTTGATCATGAGTCAAGAAAGTGCAATAGCATTGTAACATCTGAGGGAGAGGAGATAGGAGACACCCCTTCGAGACATGAGCACTTGGCATATCTATGAACAGAGCCTATACTAGATCCCAAATCATCCCCCCATTCCTAGGACATAGAGATCACACCCCACTACCTCTTACTTCTTCACACCCACTATGGTGAGCCATGCTATTGCCCATCTACAACATGGTAGGGCCCATGAATAGTTTGGTTTACATCAAGAGCATCTCATCTACACATGCACGACTCTAGCACCACTCATTGCCCCCCTCTTCAACTGTGCACTGGTTGAGGGGTTCCCTAACTCATGGATTTGAGCACACCATAGTGCCCATTCATAAGTCAGGTGATGTTATCGATCCAACCACATATCGAACAATCATGATTGGCCCCATATTAGCCAAGTTATATGGGGCGGTACTAGAGACAGAGTTGAGCACTCTCGGTGAGAGGAAGGGTATCAGGGCTCTATGACAGGTAGGTTTCATATAAGATTACTCAACCATTGACCACATCTTCACTCTCAGATGGCTGATCGACCAGCCAAGAGTGAGGAAGAGGAGATTATATTATTGCTTTGTGGACTTCCGCAAAGCCTTCAACATAGTTTCCAGAGAGCGGCTCTTCGGACGTCTATTGGATATTGGGGCTCTTGAGGAGATGATATAGGGGATCTACACCTTATAAGAGAGAGTATATGGTAGAGTCATATGTCCAAGTTTCTTATTGGACTCACTTGCTAGCACCATCGGGGTGAAGCAAGGATGCCCCCTTTCACCCATCCTCTTTGGCTATTTTCATAGTTTGGAGAAGGTATACAACACCACCTACATGGCATAGATGACTTTTTCATACATGGAGGGCTATTTGTGTACCTTGGTAAAACCAAGATTATGATCTTTCATACATCAGCATAGGTGAGGAGACATAGTTCTTTCATAGAAGCAGGTGAAGTATTTCGATGGCGATGCACCGCACTGCACTCTCCTTCTCCAGAGCTGCACGACGATATGGTCGGAGTAGAAATCGAGCTCCTGACGCCACACACAGTACTCCACACAGAGGCTGTAGAATACGCAGAAAACACAGTACACACGGAGCACGAAGACAAACTTCTTAGGTCTTACAAATGCGGTCGAACTTACAGTCTGTGACTGACCAGGCCACTATATGTTTTATTAAAGAACATATACAAAGAAGTGTCCGGTGGCCATTTGGCCTTTCACATGGACACTAACGGTAACAATCTCCCACTAAAGGCCAATATGCCCAGAGTAACTATGAGAGAAAAAAGAAAGAATGATAAAGAATACCTGAGTGTAAGTATACAAACTATACCTCCCACCTGATGGGCATGTTACGCAGTATACAAGTGACTGCGTAAGATCAAGAATCAAGTAACCCCCATCAAGTGACAACAGTGTCAAAAGCTATCCTGTGGTAGAGCTTTAGTCAAAGCATCTGCAGCATTATCTCGAGTGTGAACCTTCTCAAGAATAATTCTCTCAGTGGCTAAGCAATCTCTAATGAAGTGATACCTCACCTCAATGTGCTTGGTCTTTGCATGATAGACCGGATTCTTAGCCAAAGCAATGGCACTCTGACTATCACTGAGCAAGTGAGGTACATGCTGAGGCAAACCCATATCACAAGCAAGACGAGAAAGCCACAATGCTTCCTTACATGCCTCACTTGCTGCAACATACTCTGCTTCTGTGGTGGAAA
This sequence comes from Ceratopteris richardii, assembly GCA_020310875.1. Classification (NCBI taxonomy): domain Eukaryota; kingdom Viridiplantae; phylum Streptophyta; class Polypodiopsida; order Polypodiales; family Pteridaceae; genus Ceratopteris; species Ceratopteris richardii. The sequence goes on from CM035406.1 coordinate 250,644,674, forward strand.
CAGCTGTACATTCTTGAAGACGAGATCTCCAAGAGATAGCACCTCCAACAAAATGAAAAATGTACCCTGATGTAGACTTATGATTGTCTACACAACCAGCATAGTCAGAATCTGTGTAACCAATAATGGATGCTTTCCCTCTACCTAAGCATAGAAACTTGTCCTTAGTGCCACTCAGATATCTCAAAATCATTTTGATCGCTTCCCAATGTTTCTTGCCAGGATTAGACATATATCTGCTCACAACTCCCACTGCAAATGCAATGTCTGGTCTCGTAGCTACCATAGCATACACGAGACTACCAACAGCAGCCTGATAGGGAATTTTGGTCATGAATTCCTTTTCCTCATCTGATTTGGGGCAGTCATCCTTGCTCAATTTCACATATGTGGGTAAAGGTGTACTCAATGCCTTTCCACCCTGCATATTGAATCGGTGAAGTACTTTGGATATGTACTCACTTTGAGACAAGTATATGCATCTTTTACTCCTATCACGAGTAATGCGCATGCCAAGAATATGTTTGGCATCCCCCAAATCCTTCATATCAAATGTCTGACTCAACTTCTTTTTGAGAATTGACAAATCATAAGAGGACTTCCCAGCAATCAACATATCATCGATGTAAAGTATCAAGCATATCAAGCTACCATTAGAACATCTCTTTGTGTAGAGACAATGATCCTCATTGCTCCGAGAATAGCCTTGGGACTTCATAAAAGCATCAAACTTTTGGTACCATTGTATAGGAGATTGTTTAAGTCCATACAAGCTCTTCTTGAGCTTACAAACTAGACTTTCCTTGCTAGGAACTACATAACCCTCTGGTTGTTCCATATAGATCTCATCTGTAAGATCTCCATGCAAGAAAGCTGTTTTCACATCCATTTGGACTAGCTCTAAGTCCTCCATTGCAACGAATCCAAGCAACATGTGCAAAGTAGTCATCTTGACCACTGGAGAGAAGATTTCCTCAAAATCAACACCATGTTGTTGCTTAAAACCCTTTGCAACAAGTCATGCTTTATATTTTGGAGAAGCACTATCTGATGTGAATTTCAGCTTATATACCCGTTTACATGGTAAAGCTTTCCTGCCCTTTGGCAAAGGTACTAAGTCCCAAGTACCATTCTTGTGAATAGAATCCAACTCACTCTTCATGGCACGCTCCCACTTGACATGATCCTCTGTCTGCATAGCCTCTTTGTAGCAAGAGGGCTCACCGGCATCTGTTAGCATAACAAAATCTAAACCTGGAACATATCTATCACGTGGATATGAGACACGTGCAGAACGTCTCAATGGTTGCTGAACAGGAACATGTGCAGACTGATCTGAATGGACATTCTCTTGAACATCCCTATCTGCAGCATTTTTATGCATGCTAACCGGAGGACTAGTATCCTCAAACACCACTCTTCTCACTTCAACCTCCTTAATCGGTTGTTTATGCATCTTAGACTCATTAAAAATGACATCACTACTTCTGATCACTGACCGTGTTTCAGGATCCCATAAGCGATATCCAAATTGTCCTTCTCGACCATATCCAAGAAAAATGCATTTCTTTGACTTATGGTCCAACTTCTGTCTAAGATTCTTGGGTATATGAACATATGCTTCACACCCAAAAACTCGAAGATGATCATAATATGGTGGTTTCCCTGTCCATAACTCTTGTGCCACTTTCAGACCTTTGGCAGTACTAGGTGAAAGGTTAATCACATGAACTGCAGTCAATACTGCTTCTACCCAAAAACCTTGTGAGAGGTTTGCATGATGCAACATAGAGACTACTCTATCTTGAATAGTTCTATTCATCCTCTCAGCTACACCATTCTGTACTGGGGTATAAGGAGCTGTAAACTCTCTACGAATCCCTCTACACTGACAAAAAAGGCTGAATTCATGTGAGGTATACTCACCCCCATTATCTGAACGTAAAGCCTTAAGCTTAGTTCCTTTTTCAGTCTCAACTGAAGCAAGCCATTTTTTGAAAGTAGGGAATACGTCATCCTTCGATTTGATAGGATATACCCAGACTTTTCTAGTAGCATCATCTATGAAAGTGACAAAGTAAAGAGAACCACCTAAGGACCTAGTGGGCATAGGACCACACACATCTGTATGAACAAGATCTAAAGGCTGAATTGAAGAGTCAATGTGCGTTTTATGCACATTTCTGGTTTGCTTTCCATATTGACAATGCTCACAAAATGAAAAATCAGAGAAAGATAACACAGGTAAGTAGCCAGAACGAGAAAGATTTTCCATTCCACTACGACATATATGGCCCAAACGACCATGCCAAATACAAGCCATAGGTTGTTCAGTAACAGCTAACAAGTGTTCTTTCTGTGATACAAATAAAGGGTAAAGTGAGCCAACTTTCCTTCCTTTTGCAATAACCATATTTCCCTTTGATATACGAAAGGACTGAGCATAGAAGACCACCTTGTAACCAAGGTCATCAAGTTGACCAACTGACATCAAATTGCATGATAACTGAGGTACATGGCGTACATTATGCATAGTAAATTTTGAACCGTCAATGAACTGCACGACCACATCTCCAATCCCCACAACATCACACTGGTAAGAGTCACCAAGTCTCACGGTACCAAGAGACTTTGCTGCATAATTAGAGAACCATTCTCTATGTGGTGTCACATGGAAAGAAGCACCAAAATCTAGCAGCCAGGTGTGGGAAAGAGAATCAGCCATAAGTGCCTCAGATGGCACAGTACTATCAAGTGTCAACACATCAGCATCATCAGAATTAGCATTAATTTCTTCAATCTTCACATTCGTAGTAGATGGTGCAGGTAACTGTTTAACATGCCCATCAACATTCTATCCTTTACCTTTAGCATTCTTTAATGCATAATAGTCTTTCTTCATGTGTCCTTTCTTATGACAATAATGGCATTCAATATCCCTCTTCGTTGATTTACTTCTTCTCTTATTCCGTTGACCATTCTTTTCCTTGTTCTTGCTCCTGCCACGTTGTTGATTCTTTCCTTGGTAAGAATCACGAACATTATATGCGTCTCTACTCTGAGTGCCAACCATAGATTTTCTACAAATCTCCTCACTCAAGAGTGCTCCACATATGTCATCATAGACGAGTTTACCACCTGGTGCACTATTGCTAATAGCTGTGCAAAATGTATCCCATGATGATGGCAGGGTGCATAACAACAATACTGCTTTCATTTCATTGTCCATATCCATTTTCTGAGCCTGTAACTGGGAGAATATGGCATCAAACTCATTTAGATGAGTAGCAACACTATCTGTGTCCTTCATACGAAGGTCGTATAATTTTCTCATCAGATATACTTTATTTGATGCCGTCTCTTTTTCATATGTATTGCATAACTTCTTCCAAACCTCCTCTGCACTTTCACAGTCTAATATTGTAAAGTAAACATTATCTGCCAGGTGCAAGCGAATGGTAGACCTGGCCATTTCATCTAACTCATCCCAATCATCTTCATCCATGTGAGCAGCTTCTTTGAAATCCCATTTACTGGCTTCCATTGCCTTCTTTGAATCAGCACATCTTTAATCTGATTCTTCCATAGAGCAAAGTTTGTGCCATCAAATTTTCGGATCTCAAAATGGTCTTTGCCCTGCAAGTTATAGCTCCTCCTCGGAACGCTAGCACTAGACCCTGATCCACCGGATGTGCCTGAGACCTCTGATGCCATGATCGTAGAGAACTGAATAGAATGATAATGGAGCTAGAAGAGTCCAAACACCAACAAATAAGTGTATCAAGGAGTAAATCGACCACTATATAGTTGACTAAACCAGAAATCTGGAAAAATTTTGTCAGAGTATCCTCTGCAAAATTAGCATATGACCAGTGTCAAAGTATCATAAAACTGCAAGTACTGACATGTCTACCTGCATAGTGAATCACTGACTCCACTACATATAATCAGTTACCCAATAGAAGCCAACTAGGCTTATCGAGCACCTATGAACAACTATCATACATCTCCTATGGCGAGGCTGGGTAAGTCTTCCACCTGCATCACCGAAGAGACCCCGACATCTGGGTGTCTCCCAGTTAAGAAAACCTCACCACGACCCTCTTTATCAAACGTAAAAGGCTTTATGCAAAGAACGTAACCGTTATATCAATGCCCACATGGACGTACATAAGCGGTATCCACAAAAGCGTACATGGTGTGTATGTGCTCAATATATGCAGTAAAATGACACTAAAAGGCTGAATACACAGCCCAAAAAACTAGCCAATAACACCTGCAAGTGTGTGTCAACTCTGATGTTTTAGGCTTTAAAAACCTGCATAAATTTGCAGTGATTGCTCCCACCAAAAAAGAAAAACCCCTCAAGAAACCTGTAGTTTTACGAGTGTGGCTGAAAATACAGCCCCAAAGGTTGATATTTATTGTCTGAGAAGTACAAGGAACACTCTTCTTGATGTTCTTGGACCTGTGTGAAGAGAACTACGTGCAAAAGTACTCCGAAATGGCTCCAAAAACACCCCAAAATTTCTTCAGAAATATGCTTTAAAAGCAAAAATGAAGCTTTGAGGGACCAAAACTTGTTCAAGGTAATGTCAACCTTAGTCTTTCCCCTTCTTCAAACACCACAAGAGTGTAGCTTAGTGGCAAGAGATTGCCACGGTTAAGCGAGCTCTGGGGGGAACAGTACTGGGATGGGTGACCTCCCGGGAAGTACCGGGAATCTCTATATTCCTTGATCGTTGAGGTCCTCCCTCGCGCGTAGCCAACGGCGCCAACGGTGACTTCGGTGACTCGGATGACAAGGTATGCCAAGGTCTATGCCTTGGTCGCCGCCTTGGTCGTAAGCCTTGGAGAAAGCCTTGGGGGGGGGGTCGCTTCGCTCGCACAAGAGGAACAAAGCTTTTTGCCTCGAACTGCTCTGATACCAGTGAAGTATTTCGATGGCGATGCACTGCACTGCACTCTCCTTCTCCAGAGCTCCACGACGATATGCTCGGAGTAGAAACCGAGCTCCTGACGCCGCACACAGTACTCCGCACAGAGGCTGTAGAATACGCAGAAAACACAGTACACAGGGAGCACGAAGACAAACTTCTTAGGTCTTACAAATGCGGTCGAACTTACAGTCTATGACTGACCAGGCCACTATATGTTTTATTAAAAAACATATACAAAGAAGTGTCCGGTGGCCATTTGGCCTTTCACATGGACACTAACAGTAACAGCAGGTGGATTGATCAAGGTAGTCGGATCATATGTCTACTTGGGAGTGACATTCACATCAACATCTAGGGTTTTCTCCATGTCCGAGGTAGCTCGTGATTGCATCACACGTGGGTACGCAACATGAGCTTTGATGGAGAGTCAATGCCACTAGGCATATTTTTAGGAGCCCTGCACAAAGGGGTGGTTCTTTGGCACTTTAGCTACACCAACGCTCATGTATGGAGCATCCATATGGGGGACGTAATTAGCTACATCAGCATGGATTACACTAGAGAGGCCACAAATTCTCATGATTGTGAGACTCATCCATAGCAAGCCTTCTATACTACATGATATCGTCAAAGCAGAGATTGCAGCACGATCGATGCTAGTATAGGAACTATTTTAGATAATATGTTGATTACATAGGATCTGGAGCATGGACACAGAGCGCATCACTTATTGAGCTTTCTATGCATCACAAGACATGGTGCTAGTAGGAGACACCTCATCATGTTATGCACAAACTCGGGACTAGCTCGACCATCATGGGTTTGACATAGATAGTCTACCACCATTGTAGTACGACTTACAGGCCCCCATCTATTTGTTCGCCCATCAGGAGAGGAATAGGGTCATTGGTTATGAGATATGACATACATACATACAAAGGACATGGATTAGCCCTAGGGGTACACTTCCATCAAAGATGCTCCACTACCATGAGCATTTTCTACAAATATCAGACCAAGGCTTCATTGAGACTCCACGCTACATGTAGACATACCTACCACACCACCTTTGAGTCGTCATTGGGCAGCTTTGAGTTTTATCACATTAGCTCAAGATTGAGAGGGGTCGAACCATGAGAGTCCCTCGAGAGGAGAGGTGGTGCCCAATATGCCATATAGAGATAGAGAGTGAGGATCACTTTGTCACTAGATGCCCATCATACTTAGATCTACAAGCACAATTCCAAATATAGGAATCACTAGAGTTGTGCATGAGCACGGGAGACCAATGGAGGTTGGGATGCTTCCTCATGGCAGCATATGAGAGATGAGAGGAGTCACTACATCCCCCACACCATACATGGATGAGTACCCAACAAAGCATTACTTAGTTCTTCTAGTGAGATGGGCCATACCATATGTGCCCGCCTTCTAGAGGCATAAGGCTCACATTCGAGTAGGCAGTAGCACAGAGCGTGCGATGCCGACCACATATGGTTGGATACTGACAACCATGACTATACTAGGAGGATATCTCATGCATCACGATAGCTCATGACCACATGATGGAGCACATGCACACCACCACCACCTAGGTACCCTTCCTTCAAGACGCACTCAAATCAACACCAATGTACCACATACTCCACCCAGCTCCACCCATCATTAATAGTTAGGATATACATATTCACTCCCGTCATGGGTCCCCCATGTATCAGGTGGTGATTATCTGTAGAGTCAAAGCCACATCTCCCCACGCATCACTACATTATCCCCACTACCTCTCCATCACTCGACACACTATCCTTTGGTTGTTTCAACCTACACAGTTTTGTATAGCGAGTACTTTTTCTCTTATTTCTACATAAGGGTTACTATAGTTTGTAATGGTTTTGTCTCATAGGCAAAGTTTGGCCTTTGGAAGATGTTAATATCACTTTCTTCTTCTTTCTTTCTCTCTTTGTGTGTGTATATATATATATATATATATATATATATATATATATATATATATATATATATATATATATATATATATATACACACACACACATACACACACATATATAGGTGTGTGTATGTATGTATGTATGTATGTATGTGGGTGTGTGTATCTATGTATGTCTATGTGTATAAAGGCATGCATGCATGTATATATTTATGAAGTTATATATGGATGCATGCATGTATATATTGATGAATTCATGTGGGTATGCATGCATGAATGATTGCATGCATGTATATCCAAATACTTGCATGCAACCACGTATGAAGCCATGCATGCACTTGTACTATTATATTTCTCAATGTTGTGGTAGCCTACTATTGGGTTTTCCTATGAGCAAAAGCGTCGTTTTTTCCTAAACTTTAGAGTGGCCCTAGGAAGGGTGCATAGGACGTTGTAGACGCACATGGCACAAGTGCAATATAATAGATGAGACTAAAATGACGGAATACAGAGACGAGAAAGTATCGTGAAAGCTGATGGAGAGGAAGCAGCGACATTGAGTGCGGGTCGGCGAGCTTTCTTTCTTTTAGCAACAACATTAATTGTTGTTGGCTCTGTCGTAGCCAACAGACTTCAACGAATTTGTTGAAAGATCTTCTTCTGGAGAAGCTGACGGCGACGATCTTCAGGAGCCTTTGCAGCGCGCAACCATGGCTACCTAAATGTCATTGATCGCTCTGTCAGTCGTCGCTCGTGGAGGTTTGCCGATTGACACTCGGGTGTCCATCGCGATTGACGGCACCTTGGTGTCGATCGGTGCTCTGTCAATCGTCAATCGCAAGAAGTTGAGTCAGTCCTCCGTGGTTCGTGGAGTTTGGCGATTGACACACGTGTCCCCAACCGTCTCGGTTCTGGGTGTGGTGGTCTATCCATCGTGTGGTGGCCTGTCCTTCGAGGGGTTCTCTGTCCATCGCGCTCCCGGGCCCTTCACCGTTGCTTTAGTTGTCAGTCCGTTGCCAGTTCCCTGTCCATCGTCAGTTTGCTCTAAGGCGTCCTGTTCAGTTTCTGGGACGTGTTTAGTTGCCCGCCAGGTAGATTTAATTTATGCTCCATTCTAGAGGTTGTCGTCGAGTCTCCAGATTTAAACGCAAAATGGTTTAAAGGATAGAAAGATATTTTGTTTAAAGAAGTAAAGCGAGGGGAATGGACCCAGACAACTGACGAGCGGAATGCGCGCGTGTGCCTTTTAAATCTCTTTTGAAGTTTTTCTACTTCGTTTCCTCCCACCTTCTTTTGCGCTGGTGAAAAAAAATGAACATTGAACAAAGTGAGGTGAAAGTTCCAACTCAAAGCCTGTAAAATTCTGTTTGCTTTGGTGGCACACTGAGGTGCCTTGAGGAGAAAGACCGTTGAAAGTTCCAAGTCAAAGCCTGTAAAATTTTGTATGCTTCGGTGGCATGCTGTGAAGGAACACGGCAAAGGATGCTGAAGCGTTGGCAATGCCTTTCTTCTCCACGCACGCAGCTTTGTTAGAGCTTGTAGAAGTTGCCTTTCTCCTCGCAGCTAATCTATTGCCTTAGTCTTTCTTGGGTGCGACTTCCGTAGTTGTAGGGGATCTTTCTGCACCAACTTCGTTGCCGTTGGGTCAGGCTTCCCTCTCTCGTGTGCGCATCTTCGTCTATGGCTTTGGCGACACCCTCCTTTGTGAGAAGTAACCTGGCCCCTCCTCTGGGGGAGGCCGGTAACCTCGCCTCTCTGTTGGAGGGGGGATCTTGTGCTGCCCTTGGGGCCTCCGAGAGTGCTGAACCCCCCTTGGTCTCCCTCAGTAGATCCACAATTCTGTCAACTCAGGAGGAGCTCAAGAAAGTTTTCCTAGTCAGCCAAATGTTTGGCCCTAGGCCCCCGCTCGAAACTGTGTGATAGTGGCTTCACAATGAGTAGTTCCCCCACGGGCTAATTGTTTGTAAGTGTCAGTTCTTACTGGCAAGCCACATGTTGCTAGTCTTTAAAAACGAAGATATGGTGTTTCGGGCCCTAAGTGTCGGAACTTGGCAACTCGGTCGAACGACCCTCTGCCTATTCAGATGGTCCCCTGATTTTACTCCCGACAAATTAAAATCGCTTCGGTACCCTCTCTGGGTTGAGCTGCCTAACCTGCCATATTTCTTGTACAACTTCGTGTGGGACATTGTTTCTCCTATCGGCAAGCCGTTGGCCTCACACGAGAACATTGGTGGTCTCAAAGTGGACTTGGGCGAAGGGGATGTATGGGAGCAAGACATCATTTACAAAAACCTTCCCAACGCGTGTTTTCGTTGTGGCCAACAAGGTCACATGATTAAAGATTGCCCTTTGAGACAAAAAAGAAAGCGAAATCAAGAAGCCACCAAAAACGCTCAAGACAACAAAGGGGCATTGACAAAGGAAGAGGAGGTCAAGGGCCCCCGTAATCGAGAAGCTGATGCAGACGGATTCATCGAAGTCAGAAGAAGAAGGAAAAGAAGCCCTAGGGCAACTTCTGAGCGAAACAACATGTCAGTTACCCCCTCCAGCAACTTGTATTGATCCTTGACAATAAAGAAATCTCCCAGGAGGGTTACACTACAAGCAAAGAAGAAGGCTTTACTTCTAGTAACGAAGATAACATGGATAGTGAAAGTTCCATCATCGGATCGACTATTCCGGAAACGGTGTCGAAAACGGTGCCCAATTCTTCCCAACAGGAGGCATCCCGCAAAGGAAAACAACCTATGAAGTTACCCTGGAAAAGCCCCCACAAGAACCTATTGCTAATTCGGGATCCGATCCCAGCAAAAAAGAAAGATGACTCCAAGAAAAGAAAGGATAAAGCTCCCTCCCGCAAAGAGGGCTCACTACGACAATGATCATCATCTCGTTAAATGCTAGAGGGCTAACCGACCCCTCAAGAGCGACCATCATTGGTCAATGGCTTCGCGACATTAGCCTAAACCTAGAATTTATATGTATTCAAGAGATTAAAATTGACGGAGAAGACCTCCAGAAACAGCTTAGACATGTCTCCTCGACCCATGTTTGGATTTCAACGGCACACCAACGGGGGTCCGGTGGAACGGTAATCGGTATTAATCAATTCTGGTTTGAAAAGCTTGAGAACTCTATTGAAGATGAATGCCATCTATGGACTGCTGTTTCTTTTGGTGCTCCTTTTTGTTGTACTTTAGTTTCTTTGTATGCCCCTAATGGGGAGTTAGAGAGACTGAACACTTGGGCCTCCTTGGACTCACTCCCCCACAACGTGCTTATTTGTGGTGACTTCAACATGGTGGAGGACCCTATGGATAGATGGATGGGCAAGGGCAGGGTCATCGATAGTCGGGAAAAAGAAATGTGGGACAAAACCAAACTTCACTTGGATTTGGTCGAATTCAAAGATTCGAATGGTTTTTCTTGGTCAAATCTCCAAGCGGGAGAGGACCTGAGGAAAGCTAGACTTGATAGATGCTACATTTCTCAGAGTTTAATTCATCAGTGGGGCCACCCCTCCCTCTCGCAACATATCGAGCTCACCATCTCTGATCACTACCCGATCGTTATCACTTTCCAACCTTCCACCAAGATTCGTAAGGCTCCTTGGTTCCACGCCAATGCGCCCCCCTTCTCTCTCCCCTCCGTCCACCAAGAAATTGCTGACATGTGGAAGGAGACGTTCGCCTCCGGCTTGTCCCCAGCCAAGTGTTGGAGAAGTGCGGTCGATAAGTCACGACAGATCATGATCAAATCCAGGAAGATGCTCGAGACTCTGCGGCGGGCTCGTAGAGAAGCTCTATATCATAGACTTTGGAGGCTTGAGGAGGAAGTGAACAAAGGAAAATATCAAGCCTAGAAAGTTCTTCAAAAAATCAGAGCGCTGCTGAGATACGAGGAAGAATTACAAAGGAAAAATTTGCAAATGTTCTTCAAGGAGTGGTGGGTTGGCAAGGCCGACAAACCCACCAAAGAGATGTGTCGTATCCTTAAAAGGAAACATAACAGAGAATCGATCCCCTTCCTGCTAGACTTAAATGACAATGTATGCAATACGGAAGAAGATAATTTTGGGATCATTGAGGGGCACTTCACGAGACTCCTGGGGACCTCGAACCCCCTCTCCCACCATAGAAGGGACTGTATGGAAGCCATATCTAGGGTTTCCCCCCCACAGGATACCTCTCAACCTTCGCTCCCTGCTACATGCCCCTATCTCTGAAGTAGAAATCATTGAGGTCATTGATGCCCTCCCTTCTGGTAAAAGCCTAGGACCCAACGGGCTCACTAATGAGTTCTTTAAATCCTTCAAGTTGGTGGTTGCCACCCCTCTTCGTCTTGTTTGGCAAGAGGCGCTCAAGTTTGGCGCGCTTCCTTCTTGTCTCAACAATGGCATTATCAAGTTAATACACAAAAAAGGGGAAAAGAACAGAATAGAGAACTGGCGTCCTATTACGATGCTCCAAACAGGATACAAGATCATTGCCAAAGTCATTGCCAACAGAATCTCGTACCACTTGAGAGCGTGGTTAAGTGAGGACCAAAAAGGTTTCATCAAAGGCAAGTCAATTTTGGAAACCATTATAGACATCTGGGAAGGTCCTGAATTTGCAAATGAGTCTAAACAAGACGTGGTCTTCCTCAAGATCGACTTTGATAAAGCCTACGACATGCTAGAATGGGACTATATTCTGCAGTCGCTCCAAGATCTCGGATGTAGTCAGAAATTCACCAAGATGATCGTGACCCTTCTCGGAAATGCATCGACCCAAATTAACATTAATGGCAAACTTTCGAAGGTGATCAAACTTAGAAGATCTATCAGACAAGGGTGCCCATTGGCTCCCCTTCTCTTTGCCATTGCCACGGAAGGGCTTAGCAGGCTGGTGGAGCACCAGGTGGAAGCTGGTAATATCAAAGGCCTCCGTTTGCCTCATGACCACACTCAAATCACCATGAGACTTTTTGCCGATGATATGAACACGTTTATTCACAATGATAGTACTAGCCTGGAGACGTTCTGGAGGTGTCTGGCTACTTTTTGTGAAGCCTCTGGTTCCACAATCAACCACTCTAAGACCGCCTTTAGAGCTATTGTTGGGTCACAACCCGACCTTCTCATTGATCATGGCTGTCAAATCATTCTGCAGGGCCAAATTTTTGGCTTCTTGGGATTCCCTTGGGGTTTGGCGTCTCTATGGAACAATGGTGGAACTGCGTGCTAGCCAAACTCGAAAACAAGCTTAACTATTGGAGAGGTATGCAAATCAATCATGCTGGTCGTGCAATGGTTATCAACACGTTCCTCTTATCATCTACCATTTATTTCCTTTCTTGTTGGAGACCAAAAGAGCAAGATCTGTCCAAACTGGATAGTATTTGTAGAAACTTCCTTTGGACGGGCGACCACAATAGGAGGGGGGTGCCTAAAATCAAATGGTCTATCTGCACCAGCCATAGAGATAGTGGGGGACTTGGTATCCTGGACATTGGGTGCATGGCTAACAAACTGGCGGCCAAATGGATGATTAAGGCTTGGTGCAACGAGGAGGCCTCGTGGGCCAAGTTGATCTTCAGAAACAAGAATGAGTTGGCTCTCATGGGTCTCCCGAATTGGAAGAATCTTGACATCTTGACCCTGCTGTTTTCCCTGATCCTCGTCTTCCCGAAAGGCTCTAATCTCGTGTGCTCCCTATGGAAGAGTTGGAATAAAGTCAAAAGCTACACAAGAGTAAGTGAAGACTGGAAGTGGGCAGCCGGTATCAGACAAAACGACTCTATCTGGTTTCCGATTCATGGCATCCGGAGTGTGGAATCTTGGAACATTCAAAATGCCAAGAAGTTATGGAACAAAGGCTTCAAAAAATGGAAACATCTCCAGAAACAAGACACCAACCGCTCGATCAACTTCGAGGATATTGACCCTTGCATCAACATTTCGTACGAAGAATGGAACACTTTACAAACCAGATGTCTCACCTGGGACCGACACAAAGTTCGCCTTCTCATGGGACACGACACGTCGAGCCCGCTTGGTCTCAAATGGCACAATGGGAATAGCCTATCAAAAATCCCGAACATCAAAGAAACGATTGACTATCAGGTTAACCTCAACAAGAAGTGGTGCCTGTCATGGACGCGGCTTCAGTGGGACATGAAGTTCATGGCTATCTGGCACCCCCTCATAGAAATCAAAAAGTCTGTCCTCTTATGGCAAATTCTTCATCATGGAATCTGGACCAACCTTAAGGCTAGCAACATTTGTGGGATTCCTCCCTGGTGCAAACGCTGCTACCGGTCTATCGAAGATGTTTCACACATCTTCTTTACTTGCCCCAACTCGAAGAGACTCTGGCAGACGGTTGGAAAGAAAATTAGACTTCAGAAACATCTCAATTGGTAGCAAGCCCTACTGGGAGAAGCAATCGGCTGCTCCGCGACTCTCTGGAATGCCATCAGAGGGGAGGTCCTATGGAAAATCTGGCGGGAAAGATGTGCTTTCAACTTTGGTGACTCCCCCAAAGAGTGGTCAATTGAGAAATGGTTGTTCCTCCTTGGCAAAAGGATTGTCAACTGTAAGAAATCCCCCCCCCCCCTTCAGGCATCATCAAGTACTCCTCTTGATCAATAACAAGCTTAAACCCAAGTGGGCCCCTCATGAGGGTGATGAGAGGGTGATTAACCTTCTTTGTAATGCCATCTAAGCTCTATAAAAGCTTCCCCTGCTTTGTGGGATTTGGGGGGTCCCGGGGGCACTAGTTCCCTTCTCTTGTACTTTTCTTTATTTAATTAAAGTCCGGGAGAGTAGGCTATTGCCGAACTTCCTTTATATAAAAAAATAAAATAAAATGGTATAGTATTTATTTAGAGTTTACGTATCCAAAAGGGGAACGGATTGGGATAATTTTTTATTTGTAATAGAGTTTGCTTATAATTGTTTACCTGATAATTCAACAAGTTTATCTCCTGTAGAGCCCCACTTGTTTCTTCCAATGATTGATTTGTGCTTTCCAATAATTACAACATACTTTTTGGTACTTGCAAGGGTACTTTATACTTGAAGGTATATACTTTGTACTTACAGGCTTATAGGTACGATACTATGTACCCTAAGGTAATATACTTGATATGAAGGTACTTGGATAAAGTAACTAAAAGAAACCCGTCTCACAAAAAATTAATTTTGCATGTGTTCCATTCTTGACATGTACACATGTAGAAGTAAGCGTACAAGCCTTCCTGTGTGTGCCAAATGGCCTAGATTCCAAGTAGTGTGGCCTGCACTTTCCTCTCCCTCTCTTTATCTTTCCATGTGGATCTCTCTACCCCCTCTCTCTCTAGATTCTCTCTTTCTATGGATCTCTCTATCTCACTGTCTCTGTGTGTGTGGAGTATCTCTCTTCGTGCAAGTGCATGCTTCGCAAAAGACCTGTCCCATGTAATCTCCAACCACTAATGCAAGCTACTCTTCACCCCTTCCTCATGGGTTCAAGCTGCTCCTCCACTCCCTTCTCCCCAGTTTTTGTGAAAGTAAGATCTCTAGAAGAAATCTCCCGAACATGCCATCATGAAAGGACAAGGTGTGTCATATGGACCAAAACCACACACTGATGGGGTCCTATTCCAAACAAAAAATGCTCACTTGCAACTAGATTCACTCAGTTTTTCAGATATCATCAAGTTCCTTTCACCTTAGCCATTGAGTGTGTGCAATTACACTCACTTTTTGATCCCCAGTAGGATCGCCAAAATCTTAAGGTCCTAAGTCCAAGGGAACAAACCCTTGTCTTTGGAACTTCGCCAAGAAGGCATCTTTAAGCAACTGATAAGTCCCTCTCTCCTATGGTGTCAGATTCCCATACCAATTTGCGGCCTCATCTTGGAGGGTAGCAAGAAAGATTCTCAATCTTTGTCCTTGGTCAACATCTTGATGCACTGGAACTTGGTAAGCCATTTCAAACAATGGGGAAATGTCAACATCGCTTCGTTCCCAGAAGTTCAAAGCCCTCAATTTTAAGACCCCCTCAAGTCTCCTAACTTGAGCAACAACCCTTCTCCGGTAGTATGTTCTTTCCTGTGATTGTTTCAGATTACTCGAAGACTCCTCATATGACTCTAATCTGCAACTCTCTCGAGCTTCAACCCTTTGAGCGGCTCGCTCTTCCCTCTGTGTTCAAGTTCTTCCTGATGAAAAACTTTCTTCGCTCATATACCAGGCACTCGATTTGAGAGCTCGGCCAACGTGTGGTGCTAGGCAAACCTATGGCACTTTCTTATACAGATGTACCAAGCAATCACTAGGAGGATCGCCAAAGTGATGGGGTTCTATGCCCAAGAGAAAATGCTCAGTTGCAACTAGATTCACTCAAATTTTCATATCTCATCAAGTTCCTTTCACCTCAAAGCCACTGAATGTGCGCAATTACACTCACTCTTCAATCCCTAGTAGGATCATCAAAATGTTAAGGTGGAAAGATGCATACACACTGATATTTTGCTCAAACTTCTCATACTATGCCAAATTCTCCTCGTTCTAAGTCTTTGGTTGCACTCGGATGTGTTTCTTGAAGGGAGGAGAATGGATACCCTAATGCATATCCAATCATAGAACTTGAATTGTATCTCTCTTACTTTCCCTCTTTCTCATTTACTCTCACACATGTTTCTCACTTGTTCTCTCTCACTCTCTCATCCACTTCCACCTTTTTTCTCTCTTTCTCACTCACACACACCCACTTACTCTAGCACACACACACTTCCTCACACTTTCCTTCTTTCTTTCTCATGCTTCCACTCGTCCTAACTCTTTTACACACTCTTTCTCTCACCCTTCCTCTCACACTCTCCTTTCTCACCCTCTTTCCCCTTTTTTCTTTCTTCCCCTCTCTCTCTCTCTCTCTTTTCCACTTCCCCTGTTTTTTCTTTCTTTCTCTCTTACACATATACACTCTCTTACCCACATGCACACACACCCACACATATACTTACACAGACTCCCTTCCTCAACCACACCTTCTTTTTGTCTCTTTCTCTCTCTTTCTCTTGCACTGCTCTCCTTTTTTTTTATATCTCTCTTCCTCTCGTTCTCTTTTCCTTGCTCTCTTTCTCTTTCTCACATACACACAACGTTCACTCTCTTTCCCACTCATACATATCATTTTTACTATCATTCCCCACTCTTCTTATCTCCCTTTCTCACTTACTCCCTATCACTACCCTACTCCCATACACCTTTCGACATGATTAACAAAAAACTATACAAGAACCTCAAGATGCAAGAAAGATTGTTAACACTAAGTTTGATACCAAAACAGGACACTTAAGTGTCCTTTTTTGACAATTTTCCAAAAAATCACACACCTTCTACAAAGAGAATTTGAGAAAATCCTTTAACACACATATTAAATATAATTCAAAGGTTAATGCAAAATTATAAAAAAAATAAATCATGTTTTGTGTTTGTGTAAATAGCCTCTCAAGATGCTATGTTAGTGAACATGATGAGAATTCCTAATCAAATGTATTTTTATCAAAGGAAAAAAATTCATCATATGAAAGAAAAAATTATACACATTCCTTGAAACATAGATCACATAGTATGAACCTCAAAATCACTTGGAAAAAGCATTTCAACTCAAATAAAATCAATTATTTTGACTTTGTACACCAAAAACAACAGCTAGTTGTAAACGTGGTTCAAACAAACTCATGGGAATCCACAAAATTGTACAAATATGCCAACAATCAAACAAGGTATGAAGACAACAACCAAGGTATACACATATAAAATCAATTGCTATGACCCCAGTCACCAAAAACAAAAAACTAAAGCCTACATATATGACTCAAAAGAATTTATGGACATCATCCAAGGTGTACAATTCAAGTTACCAAGTAGAAAATGTATGACATAACAAACCAAACCTCAAACATAGGAGGCTAAATAATTTATTGAAATCCACCAAATTTTTCATTTCTTTGGACACAACCACTAACTTTTTGTTGTGTGGGCATCAACCAAACTCTATAGATACAATCATGAAAAGTTTGTGGACATAAAAAAACATGTACAATTAGGAAGAGATCTAGTTTCTTTACATGAAGCAAGAAAAAAAGACATAAAACAAGGTGCACACATAAAAGAATTATCAATATGTAAAAATCAACCAAGTTTTTCAGATGTATGTACACCAAAAAGAAAGTAGATATATGTGTGGACACTTACCAATATATCCACATACAAATACTAAAATCCAATTGAAATAATGCCAAATTACAAATATTTAGCTTGATATCCAAGAAAATAAACTAGTTCCTACCAAGAAACAAGAGCCATGTACATATAGGATCAAAAGAATATCTAATTTTAACATATTTAGTAAAAATATTTTTTTGATAGTTGTTATATGCATAAACACACAACCCTTTCACACATGAACACATACTAAAAATAATACTAAAAAATCTTTGATATAATCTTTGACATCATAAAATGATAAGGATCATTTGAAAACATTTCATTATTTCCATCATGCATGCCATCTTCTTTTTGTAAAATGAAATATGTATGCCAATTTTTTTCATTCTTATCACAATCATCATTGTAGATCACATATTATTTTAGGAGATTAAGAATGAAACATGGCATGAAAGAATATTTTGGAAGGTTTAATACTTATAATAGCATTTAGATGATTATTATTTTTTCATCAATATTTTTTATTCTACCTTTCAAGCTATGTTCTTTTCATGAACATAGAAATATATGATTTGCCAATTCAGCATGAAAGTAAGCACCAAATGCAATGGCTACGAGTTCAAAGCCGAGGCTCTCTAACTTTGAGTAAAAATATGCATTCAATTAGTATAAAAGTTATCCATTGATAGCTTGTCAATTGTTTGCAATCTCACTTACACATAAATTATAGTGAGCGATTCTTTAAAGGGTGCGATAAATGGTAGTGCTCTAGAGAAGACAAGTTTTGAGTCCATGTTTATCACTTATGGAAGTGTTCAACCTTCTCTAGCGATCCTTACACACTTTCTTTACACTACCAAAGTCCATGAATAGCTTTCCATTTCCTAAAACATATCCAATTTGTCAAAATGTCTGAATTGTGTTATTTTTTCAGTTATGCCAAAAGTTTAGTTTTTAAAAATTCCCATTTTCTTCTTCATTTAATAACCCATGTGAAGTTGTAAAATGTTAAAGATTATATTTTTCTCTAAAATTACATGATGTGGACTATCAAATCCAAGTGAGTATGCCATCAAAGTGGCAAGGGTGTCATCAAGAAAAATCAATCAATTTGGTGTAAAAGCAAGACACTTAAGTGTCCTAGGACACTCAAGTGTCCTAGTACAAAACTAGTGTTAAGTGAACACAACGCTTTTCACAAACATGCAAAATAGGCGTATAGCATTCCATGCCTGTTTGTAAAATCCACAAGCTTCAAACAACTCCTCATTCAAAAAAACATCCTAGATATTTCTTCTCACACAAATAGTGTAAAGTACATCTGCCTTGGCAAATGAATAGGCGAGTTCCAAAGCTATCTGTGTAATCTCTTCCCTTCATTCAAATATGCTAGAAATGCACAAGCATTGCCTGCTTTAAGGGTTCCCTCAAGTCCAATCTCTAGAACAACAACATGTACTCTCCTCATGAAATCCTGTAATAAAAAACCTACCCATATTTCCATGTGCACACATGTCCATAGATGCAAATACACAACAATTTCCTTGATCATTTGGAAAAAATAACATGTTCCGTTAATTGCATCTCCCATAAAGACCGTGTCAATACTTACAATCAATAGGATTTCCCATGCAACACAAACCCTTTAAAAAGGATCCTTGCAGGAGATAAGAAGATCAACCTTATACTCTCCCTCTATATTGGTTTTGATCATCCTCAACAGGGCTCACGTGAATGGAACATCAAGCAAAGTGTTGGTTACACTAACCAAGCAGTGGTGCCAAGGAAGCTCTAGCAGACACACCCATCACAAAAGGATCATGAATCCGAGTCCTTGTGGCTCAAGTTACCAACATACTTTCAATCCCTACCCCCATAATTGGTGTTTTCACCCCTTTGTATTTGTCTCCCCCATGTGTATTGTCTCATACCCCTACCATTGTATTTGGCTCCACCCCTCCATAAATGTCTCCACCTATAGTACATCCTTTGTCTTGGTGGTTATTTTAGCTCATTGTATCCCTCTTAGTTAATATGTAAGGGTGGTCTTGTAAGCTAAATTTCTAAGGGAAGTTTCATTACATCTAAGGGTGGTCTTGTAAGCTACATTTCTAAGGGAAGTTTCATTACATCTGTGAGGTTTCTGTATGGTTGAACATGTCTCTGTACTTTTTCACTTGGCTATATATTTTTGCACTCGAGTGGGTCATCAAAGTGAATTTCGTGTCCCTAAAGGCATATTTGCAACACTGTTCAACCCCATTCCTATTCTCCCTACCAATCAAACCTAAGTGTCCAATTTGACCTACAATTTCTGGCACAAATGGTGGGGGGTTTGGGTGTTGACTGAGGGAGACCTTTGTAAGCCCACAACAATGGAGGACTTGAAAGGTGGAATGATCCTTCCATGACCAGAACCTAGTCTCAGCACAACTCACTAAGTCCCATTCCAATGTCCCATGAACACTACCATAGGAGGAGAAAAATCTGCTTCCCCCCCTTGAAGAAGATGACTCATGAGCCTCATCATCGACATCAAGCATGAACCATGGGGGTCTCACTTCATTATTATCTTAGATCAACATTAACTTCCCTACATTCAAGGGAGTGGTAACCAAGGACTCCAATGACCACCGACGGAGATTTCTAGCATTATGCAAAAGCAAAGGCTCGAAAGGGAGAAGAAATGCTTTTTTTATCCTCTTTCTTGCAACCCTTGATGGAGTAGCTGAAAAGTGGTTCACCCGGTTTGACTTCCTCACTTGGCACGCTTTTATGAAAGAGTTCTCTATGGCCTTCAAATGTGGAAATTTGAAGGAACATGTCCTAGTTGCAACCAAAAACAACTATCACCACATAAGATGACACAATCACACATCTTTGACAAGAGATATAAGAGATTAGAAACAAAAAGAGGCGAGGGCCACTCTTTGGTGCACTTTGTGTAATAAACAACATTACACATGCAAAATGCCCGAGCAAGCTAACCTACCAATAAGGTGGGAAATTGGGGCACGAGGCCAAGGAATGCAAGGGATTTCTATCATCTCAACATATTTGGGGCATGTTAGACCTATGCTATGACCTTCCATTCTTGGGAAAGCCCCATGTGCCCCAACATTGTGTTTTACTCCTTTTGCCCCTGGGATAGGGAATGGATCCAATGATGCATCTCAAGGAACACACAACTCCCTCTGATGCGGAGAGTATGACCACTTCCAAAGTAAGTGCCCTCTCTCAAAGAATGCAGATCCGTGCACAAATTATCCTAATAACCGTGACCACTAGACAAAATACTATCCAAAGAAGGCATCACTAAGCCAAACAAACAACTCCTTCCACATTGCCATAGAGCTGATTACCTCCTAATGCACTCCCTTTCTTGCAATATCCACCTATATGTTCTGGTTGGAAGAACTACCTCTTGCGATACACACAAGGGTAAGAAAGCTCAAGAAAAGGAGAGGGAGTATGCTTCATTTAAGAGTCAAGAAAAAGTGGAAGAAAGAACCTGTGACATTCAAGAATCATGAACAAACATACATGAGAAGAGGTGGTAAAGCACCATAAAAGTCCAAGGATACTATTAACACAAGAAATGGTAAGGGCAAAGGCAATGACCATGGCAAAAGTATAGATGATGCCTATCAAGCTGCCCAACATGAATGCACGGATGATAAAAATGGGCCAGCAATGGCCCTTCTCAAGCCTCTCCTCCCGATGGAAGAAGTGTTAAGGAACACCTACAAAGAAGTAAGTCTCTATGACATTGTATCCGTAGGTGCTCAATTCATGGGAGACATGTTAGCATTATTAGATTCCCTAAGCTCCACAACCTTCATTGGTGGTAGGCAAGGTACTTTCGTTATCGCACAAGCTCCACTCTTAGACTATTGTACTACTCAGATAACTATTAGATTATCATAGTCCTCATAGTCCTCAGATAATTAGCATTATGGGACACACATTCTTAGGAGTTGTCATCAACAAAGGGTCTAGAATCAACCTCATACGAGAGGCTACCATGTTGCAACTAGGGCCTTGACCTTCCAAAGAAGCACAATTCACAGTCACCATGGCAAGTCAGGGTAAGGTAAGACTAGTGGAGTGGTGGGAAAAGTAGCACTAGATGCACAGGGGTCGAGATTCATATTAGATACTACACCTCCCACTCACACTCGGAAGATTCACCTTGCTCATTGGCAACTTGGCTTTTTCGTGCCAAAGTTATCCACCATTAAGCGCATGAATCAATATGGGTACAAGAAAACAAGGCCATGAAACAGGTGCACATGGAAGTGGGAATGGACCATACCACCCCAAGAGTATCTAATTCCATAAGCATGGAAGGAGAAGCAGAACCAAACTTCACATGGTTAAGTGGAATGATCACGAGGCTGAGCTACTTGAATGGATGCGAGTGGAATATCCATGTTGTTACATTATTTGTTATGTTATGAAGGAAACATCACAGGAAATAGAAATAATTGGCATGGAAGAACCCATGATTGACCATAAAAGAGGTAAGAAATATCCACCCCATAAGGATAAAGAAACAATGGGGAGTGGAGGGAGTTCCTGAAGGGCTACTTAGATCAATATCACTCAGATCAACTACCTATGGAAGAGATACCACGCTTGTATGGGTACATGAAAAGATGAGCACGATTGAAGCAGAGGAGGCATTGACATACCCCAATGCAACTTTAAGAGAGAAGACATGTAACCTTGGGGAGACCTTGATTGAGGAGTCTCCAAATTCGGTGAAGGACATCAATCTGCAAGGAAAGAAAGAGGCCAAATATATCCTATTGTCTACGTGGTTGTGGAAGGAACCAATCCTACTTGATAGGGTAATATCTTTCATGCAAATTTTTATAGGTATTTTTGCATGGAGTTATGAGGATTTGGAAGATATTCCAATAGCCATAGGCTCCACAACCATCCCTCTTGTCTCAAATGTCAAATCACTAAGAGGAAAGAATGACATTCAAGCTCAAGAATGCTCAAAGAACTTTCAATTGCACAATATCAATTATCTTTCGGCACCTCCTACTGAGTTCAATCTGAATCTTCATGGATGACTTCCCAACCTTCTTGAGTATTAGTAAGGCTAACATAGTCAAATGCTTTGATGAACATCTCACTCAAATCTCTCACGTATTTGCAAAGTGTAGAGAAATGCAAGTTAAACTAAATCCAAATTTATTTCTTTTCTTGTTAACTTAAGGAACCTTATTAAGGCATGTACTATGTGCTCAAGGCATGGTTCTTCACCCACACAGGGTCATAGCTATTGTCAAAATGCCTTGACCCATCTCCAAAAGGAAGTTTGGGGATTCTCGTGTCACATAAGATACAACATGTGTTTTATTAAGATGTATGCAGATATAGCCGAACCACTCTCAATGATCATTGGAAAGAATGCAAACTTCTAGTGAATAGAGGATGAAGACAAAGCATTCTTGGAACTGAAGATGTGATTAGTAAGGTCTCCAATCTTGGCAACACCAGATTGGGATACTCCTTTCCATGTGCACCTTGATGCGAGCTTGAGAGTAGTAAGGGCAGTCATGACACTATTCTCAAAATGCCTTGGCCCATCTCCCAAAAGGAGCTTGGGGATTCTTGGGTCACATACCACATAGGTTTTATTAAGATGTATGAAGATATAGCCAAAGCGCTCTCTAGGCTCATTGGGAAGAATGCAGCTTTCTTGCGAATAGAGGATGAAGAGAAAACATTCTTTGAACTGAAGATATGATTAGTAAGGTTGCCAATGTTGGCAACACCAAATTGGGATACTCCTTTCCATGTGCACTTTAATGCGAGCTTGAGAGCAATAGGGGCATTCCTGACATAACCCAGGGAAGAAGGAGAGACACATCACCTTATCCACTGTGCCAATCATTATTGTGCCAAGCTGAGAAGAACTATAGTACTACTAAACGTGAGGCCCTAGCTGTAGTCTTTGCCCTCTAGAAATTCAAAAGCTCATAACTATTCGCAAAATGTCTAGGCCTATCTCTAACAAGGAAGTTCATGGAGTCTTGGGTTGCATATGGTACCACATGCATTTTATCATGATGCATGTTGATATAGCCAAACCACTATGTAGGCTTACCGAGAACAATGAAAACTTCTAGTGGATTGAGGACAAAGAGAAAGCCTTCTTTGAACTAAACATGCACTTAGTAAGGTCTCCAATCTTGGTGATATGACATCAGGATACTCCTTTCCATGTGCCTATTGATGCTAGCCCTAGACTAGTAGGGATAGTTCAGGCATAGCCTAGGGAAGGAGGAAAGACAGATCACATGATCCTTATGTCTATTGATTGTTGTACCAAGCTGAGCAAAACTATAATACTATTGAACAAGAGGCTTTGGCCATAGTCTTTAACCTGCACAAATTTAGGCATTACTTGCTAGGAGTCAAAATCATTGTAATTACTGACCATTAGGCATTGAATTATCTTCTCAACAAGCCTCAAGTCATTGGAGAGGATTTGCAGATGGCTCTTGCTATTTAGGAATTCGATATCAAGATTATGCTAAGACCAAGACGACATCATGCCATTATTGATCATGTGTCCAAAGCATCACCCCAGGAGGATAAGGTTTAGGGCATTGCTGAACTGTTCCTAGATGCCTTCACTATTTTTTGTTGGAAGTCTTCCTTCCTAGTATCAAGATATATGTAGTCTTTTGGTCTTGAGAACTTTCCCTCCCAACTCCACCCTCTTGAAAGAAATGGTTACTACTGATATGTAAACACTACAAGTATACTGCAGGGAAATTTTACAACCAAGACTACAATGGAACACTCAGATCCTTGTTGGAGGATAAACACTCTTGTGTGCATGACAAAAGCAAATGAACCCTCATAGGATCCTGAATTTTTTTTTTTGACATAGGCTCAGTATTTTTTGAGTTTCTTTGAGTACATGCAAAGAATGAAAATGAAACATTGCATGCTTAAATTAGACTTAGAGAGCTTTCAAATGAGAATAAATTCACTCCATTTGAATACTGGATGATGTCTCAACTAGATGAAAGAAAATAGATAACTTGATCTCTTCACAGAGTATTAGCTAACTACATAGACACTATTCTAGACATTTCTCTGCATATGTGCAAGCACTAAACATGAGACTTATACCACTACAATAAGTCCAAGGGGTCTGCCAAAATCATCTAGATAGATAGAGTGTGTAAAAGTGAAATTTTTGCAAAATATGCAGAGAATAGCTAGTAGGTGCTTGATGTATCTAAGCACTTTTCTTGATTCCATAAGATGGTCATGAGTGGGTGCATGCAAAAATTGAGAGAGAACACCTACTACATATGCAAGATTAGGTCTAGTGAATGTAGCATAAATTAACGAACCAATTATGCTTTTATATACTGTAATACATTGTATAGCCTCTCCTTGACCTAAAAAAAACTTTGTATTGGGCTCCGTGGGCTCAGAAAGTGGCTTACAAACACTCATACCAAACCTGTATATCACATCCAACAAGTATTTTCTTTGAATCAAGAAGATGCCATTGTGTGCATAGATTACCTCTATTCCCAAGAATTACTTTAGTGTTCCAAGATAAGATATCTTGAACTCCTTTCCTAGCTTTGATTCAATATCTTTAATACCTGCATTATCACTTCTGGTGATGATCAAATCATCCACATAGATGCATATGTATATCGTCTTGTCTCCTTGCTTCTTCATGTAAATATGTATTTCAACCCATGGCTGTTGGAAATTTAGTAGGCCCATAACTAATACCACAGGTCCAAGTTCCATAGGTCCAGAATCTACAACATAGAATCCAAAAATCTTCCAATATTGACAAAACATGAACATACCACATTTAATCATACAAATGATGAGACAAAGATAGAGAGAGATTAGACAACATGTGTAAAGTGTTATGTAAGCCACTGCTTACTCACACTATCATATATACAAATGTCAATTTACAATGTGGGAGTCAAAATTCTCAACCACTCTATGTGAATAGATGGATGGGTGAATGTACAAAAATTACAATAATATTCAGATGGAGGGACAAAAATATGAATATGTATGAGATGTATGACTTGATAGGTTGTAGAAGAGTGAATATGACTGACAGAAAGAGAAAGGAGCAGTCCAAAACTGATAATCAGCAAACCCTCATCTCATTTTAGGCTATGGAAGACCCTAAGTCAGATATGTGTGTGAAAGATCACAAACTTAAAAAGTAGCAAAGAATGCTAACAAGTTTGCTGTCAAAAATCCGCATACTCATGTGAATACACCTTCTCTAACACCTCATCTAAATGCATGTAGCATGCTTGTACTGATTCCCTTTTAGATATGCCAAATAGGACTCCTCTTGATATGGATGTCACTACCTCCATAAACTCCAAGTAGTACATGTGTGCATAAAGAGAATATGTACTTGAATTCTTCACATAAGATGCAAATCTTATGTTAACCTCCATCCAATGTCTTTGAAGTACATCGAAATCTTCATGTAGAAGACAATCTTCAAATACATTATGTAGATGGTTGATCCTCACCACCAAGCTGCTGATAGGTAAGTCTTCTCCATAAGCAAGAGTGTGAGAACACGCTTCTCCAAGAAGAACTCCATAGCTGCTCCTCAACATGCTCCTAGAGTGAACCATGGCTGCCCCATGTGTGCTAGAGCACCACCTCTAATGAGGGACCAAAAACTAGTGTTGCCAATTGGTATGTGATAACTCAAAAGTGACCTTAAGCCTCTCTTATATAGGTTTTAAAGCTCCATGAAAAAAACTCACAAAAAAGCGCTTTATTTTAATCTCATTGCTTTTTTAAATTGCTTTTGCTTTATTTTAAGTGAGTTTCATTTATTTTTAAAGTTGCTTTTAGCTAACTTTAAATATAACTTCTTGATCTGCTTTTTCACACTTCTGACTACCTGATGAATGATCTGACAAATTTTTATGATCCTTATGCCGAGAGCTATCATATGAGGTCAAAACCCTAAATTAGTAGAAAAGTAGGGTTAGGGTTTTCTCCCAAATCTAATTTCTGATGATTGAATGTCATATACCATTGGAAAGCTCTCTTCAAGCTCTACAAGATAGGCTCATAAAAATTTTACCCATTTTTGTGCCAAAAATGACTAAGTACCAAAATTAGGGTTTCTGCCCTAAATGGATTTTGGACTGATGTGACATTGTTTTCCAACAATCCCCCTTGCAATGTCATATTGGTACAAACTGAACTGGATAAGAAACTTCATTCATCTCCAAACTTCATAAGCTTCAAACTTGTACTCCCAAATTGACCTTCAAACCTTTCCTTCAAAAGACTTCTTCAAAACTGAATTTGACTTTCTTCAAACTTCACAAAACTTGAACTTTCTGAATATGAACCATAATACCTGAGAACATATGCAAACTAGATATCCAATAGTGTACACATCAAGCAATCATTGCTTGACAACAAATGTAGCATGTACTGACTCTGAACCTGCTATCTCCCGTCTTCTCAAACTTGAAAACATACGCTAGGATCCATATATTTGCATTTACCTTACAAAAGGTTTCTCAATGTACTTTTGCTGTGTCATGTAGATACACTAAACAAAATCAAGAACTGCATCCTTGGACTTGTGAATGACAACTCACAAATTAGTGTATTATGAACACTAGTTGGTTCATCTCTGACTGTACTTCAACTGAACTCAATCCATGAGACTCATCAAAATTTCATATCTATGATGTCATCATGTCTTCATCCTTGTTCATACCTGTTAGTCCTTCATACCTCTTTCCTTCAGAATCTGGTATAAACATATATGTGCGCACCTATAAAACATACTTCTCTAAAAAATCAAATTTCTCTTCAATAGAATTTTGGAACCTTCTCCTGAACAAGAACACCTAACAGGAACTTTCTCCAGACATTCTCCTTCTTCCTTCTTCTTTCAAAGCTAGAACATAAAGAGAATCTGACAAAGGAAATATAGGAATACCTAGAATACTTATAGGTATGATTTTGCATTCTTTCACATATGGCAGAAAATAAGTCTTCATGTTTCATCACCCCTAGGATGATTTACCAGTAGTATCCAAAATTCTTCAAATATATTAGGCTTTATGAAATCTGGAACGTCTTCCTTCTTTCAATAAATGTGTCCTTTAGTAATCAAATACCTGTATAAACAAAAATTCTAAACCCTTTTTATTAGCACTGCAGTTGCCAATAACTTTCACTGTAACTCTTCAGCTTCTCATATTGTAGAATAAGGTTAGTTGATCCTAACATAACAAAACCTTGTTGAAGGCATTTTATGATTCATAACCTTCTACAACATAACAAGTATCTTTTTCTATTCCTCTGTAACACTAATCTGATAGAATCTGAATCTTTGACTTACTTCTTCCAATGTTAAGAATCTTCATAAACAAAGGAATGACAACTGACTCATAAATACTCAAGATTTTTCATGATCATGCAAGATCATCCAAGATCATACAAGATCATACAAGATCATACAAGATCTATGATCTTTCCAACAAAATACTTATGTAGAACCCGCTCTCATCAAACCTTCATGACTAAATGTTTGATTGGTTACCTGAATGTCTCTAAATGTCCATGCTTCTCTGTTGGCATACAAAGCAACAAAGGAGTCATGCACAATACGGCAACAAGGCCAGATCATTTTTTCCCATAGATTATGTACAACCCAAGTGATTTTAATCACTACACAAACATTGTAAATCCCGTTTTTGATAGATTAGACTCCATTTTGTGCAAGCCGAGGAGTCCTCGAGCTTGAGGAGTATTAGAAGTACCATCGTACCAAATTTCATAATTTTTAGACTTCGTTTGAGCCCTCAAATAAGCCCTGGAACCTAATTTTTAACTAGGCCGGACACTAGGTCTGGACAGGGCCAAAAGCTAGTCAAAAACTATAAAAAGAGCTAGAGAGCTCATTTTTGAGGTTAGATTGTAATTGAAACGAACTTGTAAGAGCTTGTGAAAGTAATCTAAAGCACTCCATTGATTCTCTCTCTTTGTCTTGCCGTGTGTGCGCGCGTGTGTGTATGTGTGTGCATGCTTGTATGCTTCTCACTCACGCACTGGTGCCGCCACTTGCTCGAGGTCTTCATACCATCCTCACGTCTTCCCGGATTGACATTAAAGGAGGTGCTACTCATCACTGAGCTACACCAAATTTTGGCGTCGTTGCCGGGGATCGAGCTTTGAGGACGAGCGTGTGATGGTAAGACGTAGAGTTGACGCGTTGGAGTCATAGGTATTTTCTTCACTCTCATCGGTTTTCTTTTACTTTCTTCACCTTCTTCATCATCATCATCACCATCTCCCATGTCCATCTCCATCATCGCGAAAATTTCAGTTTTTTGACTATATCC
This sequence comes from Ceratopteris richardii, assembly GCA_020310875.1. Lineage (NCBI taxonomy): Eukaryota > Viridiplantae > Streptophyta > Polypodiopsida > Polypodiales > Pteridaceae > Ceratopteris > Ceratopteris richardii. The sequence goes on from CM035406.1 coordinate 250,673,183, forward strand.
CCACCTCCATCTCATTTCCCTCATTTCACTTGTGAGAGAGAGCGAGAGAGCGAATTTGCATGCGCTGTTTTTTGCATGTTTCTTGAGCTATTTTGCAGGTTTTTTGCTGTACCATCATCCCCAGCAGTGTGCGCAGGTACGACAGGCTCTGCACAGGTCCCGGGACGACAGCCTCTGTCTATCGCGACAGACAGAAAATCTTAACATTTTGTGAATGCATGTTTATCATTGTAACCTACACCTTGAGGGCACTCTAGATCACTAGAAGTTTTTCAAAAATTTGCATTTTTTCAGTCTATCGCGACAGACACCGTCTATCGCGACAAACACCGTCTATCGCGACAGACACTGTCTATCGCGACAGACACCGTCTATCGCGACAGACAGAAACCCACGACAGACAGCGTCTATCGCGACAGACACCGTCTATCGCGACAGACAGAAACCCACGACAGACAGCGTCTATCGCGACAGACACCGTCTATCGCGACAGACAGAAATCCGCGACAGATACCGTCTATCGCGACAGACACCGTCTATCGCGACAGACAGAAATCCGCGACAGACACCGTCTATCGCGACAGACACCGTCTATCGCGACAGACAGAATTTCACGATAGACACCGTCTATCGCGACAGACACCGTCTATCGCGACAGACAGCCCCCACGATAGATTGTGTCTATCGCGACAGACACCGTCTATCGCGATAGACAGGCATTTTCGGCAAAAAATTAAGGAGTGAATTTTTGGAAATTTAGGCTAAATTTTGGGCATATTTGCACTTTCATGTACTCATCTACTTACGAAGGCCTTAGAAAATGCTTTAAAACCCCCGAAAGGTTCGGTTTGTCTAGTTAACCCCCTAAACCCTGAACGGTCATAACTTTTTCATACGAAATCCATTTTCTGAGCTCTAGGGCTTGTCGGAAAGCTCGTGACATATACTACACGCCCTCAACTGTTTTTTATAAGAATAACGCGTTGATTTTCAGATAGGATATTTGGAAGTTGACACACTGAGGGGTAGAAACACCAAGGGAGCTCTAGAGTAAATTTCTAACAATGCAAAAGGGGGAACAAGGGTCATTAAAAAAGTGTCTGAAATAAATTGTCTGTCAATTGAAAGATCTACTTGGAGCTAATCTTGGGATTTATGCAGGCCTATTGAGAAGCGACTGAGAGTATCCAAGCAACGGTGTGGCACACGCTTGAGAATCAACTTCTCGAGCACTAAAGAGCAAGGTTCGGCAAGAAAGGTCGGAATATTCTCAACTCCTCTTCGTCAATTCCTAGCTTAGGCTAAGAGCGATTAGAAGTAGGAGCAAGTCAGGGCGACGATAGGCCACTATCAAGTTGAAGACTACTTAAAAACTCAAGTTCAAGCAGAAAACTTAATCTCTGTACTGTCGACAACATAAAGGAAAGAACCTAACGTGGAACGATCAACCTGAAAGTACGGAGAACATTCAAGTATTCCTGACGACGTAATAACAGATAAGACTTTAAACACGAGGAATAACTAAAAAGAATCAAGTGACTGGTACCAATTGAGCGGCAACGAGGTTGTACTCTGGAAAAAATTTGGGGCTAATCAGATAGGCATATGAACCTTAGATCAGGACGACACCTAGTAAGAGAGAGACAAAGCCTTAGATCTTCAGAGGCTAGTGTCAACCACACTGCTAGGTCCTGGGCCCAGCAGTTGAGTCACCACTCTCATTACCCTAGCTCGGATACCAGTGAATCAGGGATGTCTCAAGGCATGGATAGACCTACGGGAAGTTCAGGTATGCCTTACTTGTACAGGGTGGAAGGCCCTTACAAAACACAGTTGGAATACCTTAGGACCAACCGATTAGGTGCGAGCATCTATGAGGACGGCCTAGGAAGATCTGTGGTCCAGATTAAAAACCCTGACCAATCCATAGGACTAGAGCACCCAGCTGTCAAGTTTGAAAACGGTGCATACCTGGACAAGGAAGGAACCATATACGTAGTCACCAGTCATCCAGATAGGACAGATGAATTTGGAAATGTAATTTCAGAAGCGGACTTAGGTGACTTGGAACAAGGAAACATGGGAGTGGAACCTAGAACCCCTCGAGGTAAATCAGTTCTCACTAGGATTATCACGCCTGAATGGGTCCCCCAAGACAACAAGAGCATAGAGTTGCTCCTCAATCGAGAAACTGATGAAGCCTTTTGGAGGTATAAGTCTAATCAGCCAACAAACATAGGAAATATCATGATCTATGAGTTTAAGGATCTGGACAGCCCAGGTAGAGTGACTTACTTAGATCATGCTTCAGAACGGATCTTTAGGGTGACAGAAAATGATAGACATGCCTACACTTGGAAGGGCGAATTTATTTTCCCCCAACCTAGATCAAATGTATCCTATGGTCACCCTGGGGCTGGAACTTCCCAAGCTCATGGTACGCAAAGAGACAGAAGTAGAGATAGACCGGAAGTAAGTTTTGCCAACCCAGTGGGCAGAGAAAGAACGAGAACCGAGACGAATAGGGTAGAACCCGAGATGCATAGAGCCCACAGGAACCAAAGAAATGTAGATGGATTCCCTCTGCCGAGACCTAGGGAGCACACAAGAACTTTGAGACCCACCCAGCTAGTTAAGTCCATGAAGAATTACTTTGACGGCACAGGAGATCCCTATGATCATGTGGCGGAGTTCAAGCAAGTCTTGAGAGCCGAACAAGTGGAGGATCTATTCACGCAGTACAATGCCTTCGGTCTAACCCTGAGGAATACGGCACTTACATGGTTTCAACCATTGGATGAGCGCCAGTTCAGGAGCATAGACCAACTCCTAGAAGCATTTATTATTGAGTTCTCCAAGAGTGGCATAAGGCACAACACCTCCTCACTGATTCACAGCTTCAAACAAACCCCTCAAGAGACTGTGAGACTTGCTGGAAGAAGATTTAGACAATATCTTGAAAGGTGCCCTATTTCGGAGCTACCCACATCTGCTAAACAAGTAGCCTTATTCCTTGACGGATTGTTGAGTCCAAAATTGAGATCCTATGTGTATCTGAAAGACCCTAGGACTATAGAAGAGTGTGTACGTATGTGCATTGACATTGAAGATAACCTAGGAGAAGAGCTAGAGCTGTCCAAAATTTACAAAGATTCAGATAGTGCATCTAGTCAATCTTCCACACAAGCCACATCAATTGAGGAACTGGCCGAAAAAGTAGCTCATAAATTAGGTGTGACTAGCAAACAAATTCCAAGGTTTGCTCCTGTGAAAAGGTGCTATACATGCGGTGGTGACCATATGGCGAACGTCTGTCCCATTATGGCTCAACCCCAAGTAAACCCTAGTAGCCAGTACTGCACCATAGAACGGAGATACACCAACCACACCGCACAAGACTGCCCATACAACAAGCAAGCGGTTAGGCAACCCTACCCTCAGCCCTACCAACAAGGCAGATACCAGAACCAGTACCCTCCACAACCATATGGCAGGCCACAACAAAATTTCCAACCTCAATATCAAAACCAACAAAGGCCTCAGCCTGTGCTAGCACAACAAACCCCAGCCCCAGCTAATGTGATTCCGGTAAAGTATGCTGTTGCAGAAGAAAACCTGAATAGAGCTATAGTCCCTGTAACATCCTTGATCTCTGAAAATGACCCAAGTGATCATAGCTTTGATTCTACCCATGTGGATAGCCCCCAGGCTTACTACATGCAGTCTCCAGAACATGGTGAGTCCTACTATAGTGAAGAGCCGAACGAACCTAGTTGGGAATCAGATTACACGAACGTCATGTATACAAACCCCAATCCTAGGCCTCAATCTAGGCAAGTCAGACCTCCATTCCCAAGAGGGCCGTGCTACAGATGCCAAGGTGATCACCTCATTCGTGATTGTCCCTTACCTCCGCCTACACAAACTCAGTCCGTGACTATCCAAGGCTTTTGCCAAGACTGCGGAAAAGAGCATCTCTTACGAGATTGCCCTAAGAACCCCAATAGCATGCCAAAAATCACCCCTATCAACGTTGTTGGGTTAGTGGTAGACTCCTCAGGAAGTGTCACTTCCACTGCACCAGTACAGGTAGTCACTAGGGCTCAGGCATTGCAGCAAAACCAAGGGGTAGGCCAGGAAAAGAGCCTAGATGCTAGCGATGCTGAGAGCCAAAATAAAAAGAGAACAAGAGCTTGGAAAGATAGCCGCGAACGCATGAAAAGGCAATGGGCAAAGAAGATGAGTGAACTTGAGGAAAGTTTACGAGAAACCAAGGCTAAAATCATAGAGATCACGTCTCAACCGCACTCTCACACATTCCCACCGCTACCATCCCCATCACCCTCCATCCCTTCACCCTCTAAGACAGCCCATGCAACCCACCCACCACCCCAAACAGGATCAGTATTAGCTGATCCCACTCCCGAAGACATAGACATGATGCTTAAGGCATATCAGGCCAGAATCCAAGAAGGGCCAAACGTCACGGATCATGACAAGTGCTATCCTAGAGCTGACCTAGAGATAGAAAGAACCAAACTATGCGCGAAAATGGTCGCATTGGCTCAGACTATGTTTGAAGCCAGTCGCCTTTTCAATTACTCAGGCTCAGCCAAAACGCAATTACACTTGGATGGATTCCTAGAGAAGTTAGAGAGGATAATTGCAAGATCTGACAAGGAAGAAAAAAATCAAGACCAAGAAAAAGCAAGCAAAAACAGGAATCAGTCCCAATCAGAAGTGTATGTGGCCAATGCCCCTAAACCGGACAACTTCCCCTCCGTAGAAAGAATAGAGAGGCCAATAGCACAGCCAGAAAAGGAATCTACCCCTCAAAGAAAGGGAAGGGCAAGAGAACGGGTAAGCCAGCCTCTTCAGGAAGCCCGTGGGCCTCCTCAAGAAGCTTATATTCCCCCCCAAAAGGCAGATGAGCCCCCCTCGAAAGCTCAAGTACCTCCACAGGTTGCCTACATTCCTTCTCAGGGAATGTGTGAGCCTGTTCGGAAAAGTAATAGAATAAGTAATCCTCCCCAAGAAGCTTGTGCTCCAGCCATTTGCGAGAACGAGGAGAGAGTCAACAATAGAATCAGCCCTCCTTCACAGGTTGCTTATGCGCCCAATTCTACGGAGCTAGACACTTCTTCTTCTATGAATCGGTTTGCACCAGACTTCCTACGAGAGATTCAAGAAGACAAATGGGATAACGAAAGCGAGGTCGCCCCTCCTTTTGAACTTGTGGACGATGCACACGACCAATTCCCACAAGACATCCCATCTATTTACGGGGAGCATGAGAGTGTTCAGTCTCACGAGAGATTAGACTTTGAGTCTAATTCCATACAAGAGCTACCCCACTTCACAGGCCCATGGGAAGCAAAGTCCACATGTATGAGAGCACCCACAGTCATGGTAAGGAACGACGACTCAGTCATTCCTAGGAACACAGAGGTAGTGAAGAACACTAATGTGCAGTGTAATCTCAGGTTAGAAGAGCTACTCAAGGTTAGACCTGAATTATGGAAACATGTAGCCAAACAAGTACCAGAGATAGCAAAACCTCGTTCCCAGGTAGGATCCCATAGGACAGTGCCAGAAATTCCCTTGGATAAGATCGGGGATATGTGTGAAGGTGAAGAAGGGAACACCTATCTTCCCATCACCTACCAGGACTACACCACGAAGGCAATTTTGGACTCAGGTGCAGGAGTTGCAATTGCCACTACCTCCTTATGGAAGCGTTGGGGCAAGCCAGCACTCAGGCCAACGAGAATGAAATTGCAAATGGCAGATGGTCACATAGAGAGACCCTTAGGATTGCTAGAAGGAATAACTCTCACCACTTGTGGTGTCGAGTTTGAACATACCTTTGCCATATGTGACTTCAGCAAAAATCATGCCTATGAGATGATTTTGGGAAGACCATTCATGCGACAGTTGCAAGTGGTACAGGATTGGGGGACCAATTCTTTGTACCTGCAGCACTTAGGTGTTACAACCAAAGTCAATCTCAAGGATTATTCTCATAGAGATGTCCCTCCTATCCAGTGGAATCCCATCCATAGAGCTAAAGATGACACAGAATCGGTGCATTCCATAGGGTCTGGATCCTCATGGATGCATGAAGACACCCACTTATGGATGTGCAAGGTAGCAGTAGAAGAAGAGAAGAGAGAGAAAGCCAGAGAGGTAGGTGCGAAAGAAACCCATAGATCAATCCAAGACCCAGCCTATGCACCTGTAGTTTTTCCAGACGAAGAATTTGAACCTCACGGTTGGGCAGAAATCTTAGCAACAATGGACGTAGCCATCAACGAAGAACAATGGACACCTCACTGTGATGAGGATGGCTATGATATTTCAGTCTTCTCCATAGAGCCAATCATGGGAGAGGCAGTTCTAGAAGAATGCGAACCTAGCCCTGATGCATTTGAGGATGCAAGTGACTCCGATCTAGAGTCAATCATTATGGACCCACCATTTGCATCAGATGAAGAATACTTCCATGAGGTAGAATTTCAAACCCAGAGGCATGGAGAGCTGACAAATGACGTAAGATTAGCAACACATGTGACCCCTAAGGAAGAAGGAAAGAAACGAAAGAAGAGAGAAGCCTTACCAGAAGAGGAAGAATCTTTGTTTGAGGTCCCAGAAAATTTTAAGAAGTATGAGATAGATGACAGGAGAGTCATGATTAGAATGCCCAAACGAGAGGCACAATCAGGAGAGGCCTATGATAACAAAGAAACTACCAAGAAAATCGTAGTGGCCCTAGAAGAAGGAGAGGAGAGATGCACGTATATAGGCCATGACCTGACAGAAGAAGAAGAGCACGAATTGATTGCCTTGCTAAGAGAATACAGAGATGTATTCGCTTGGAGTTACAAGGATTTGAAAGGGGTTGACCCGGACATATGCTCGCACACCATCCCCATGACCTCAGATGCCAAACCCTCTAAGCAAAAGCCTTATACGTATAATGATAATTACGCTGCTAAGATCAAGGAGGAGATAGATAGACTGGTCGAAGCTGGATTTATCTATGAAATTGAGCACACTGAATGGGTATCCCCCATCGTAGTGGTGCCCAAGAAGAATGGCAAGCTGCGTGTGTGCATTAACTTGAAAAAGGTTAATGCCGCCACAATTCGAGATAACTATCCGCTTCCCATAACAGAGCATCTCTTAGAAAGAGTGGCAGGCAAGGAAGTGTACAGCTTCCTTGATGGATTTTCGGGCTACAATCAAGTAGCCATAGCTCCAGAGGATCAGCATAAGACAGCCTTTGCCACAGAATGGGGCATTTTTGCTTTTAGAGTAATGCCATTTGGGCTTACCAATGCACCAGCCACCTTCCAGAGGCTGATGTGCCATGTGTTTAAGGAGTTCCTGAGGAAGAGTTTAGAAGTCTATGTTGATGATCTTTGTGCTCATTCCAATGTTAGACAAACTCATATTCCTGAACTCAGACAAATCTTTGACAAATGTAGAGAATATCAAGTCTGCCTGAACCCTGAAAAGTGCGTTTTTATGGTCAGGCAAGGAAAGATTCTAGGACACATAGTGTCAAAGAATGGCATATCTACCGACGAAGAAAAAGTGAGAGCCATAGCAGAGCTACCTAGGCCAAAGAATGTCAAGGAAGTACAAGCTTTCATGGGGCATTGTGGTTATTATCGACGATTTATACACATGTATGCTGTCATTGCAAAGCCCATGTACGGACTTCTGACAAACTTTGAGTGGACGGATGAATGTGAGAATTCCTTCCAGGAACTTAAACGAAGATTATGTTCAGCACCAATCTTGACCACACCAGATTGGAATAAGCCATTCCATGTTCATGTTGATGCGTCCAATTATGCCATTGGATGTGTGCTTGCACAACCTACTGGTGAAGGTAATATGGATCTTCCAATTGCCTATGCCAGTAGACAATTGAATGCGGCTGAACGGAATTACACCACTACAGAGCGCGAAGGATTAGGCATGGTATATGCAGTCAAGAAATTTAGACACTATTTGCTTGCAAATAAGTTTAAATTTTTTACTGATCATCAGGCATTGTTATACCTAGTAAACAAGCCATGCAATACGGGAAGATTAGTAAGATGGTTTCTCTTGCTAATGGAATATGATTTTGAGGTCGTGGTAAGAAAAGGGAGGACTCACTTGAGAGCAGATCATCTCTCTAGACTCACGTCTGGAGAAGCCCCACAAGGAGTATCGAATGACCTTCCTGATGCTTACCTATTTAATTTGGAGGTGGTGCCGCAGTGGGCTAAGCCTTTGGTACCAGTCTTGACATACGGGCCTAACCATCCAGTGGTAAACACACGGAATAGAGAGGTTGTAAAAGCCCAAAAGTATCACATCATGGCCGGAAGCATGTACAAGCACACAGATCAAGGGATCTTGGCTTGTTGCGTAGAAGAGGATGAGTACGCTAAATGGTTGCAATTAGCACATGTAGGTGCATTAGAGCAACACCATTCAAAACAACGAACTTTACAGACTCTAAAAAGATTCGGAGTGCACTGGCCAACTATGGAAGCTGATGTCCAAAAGTTGTGCAAGGAATGCCCAATCTGTTGCACTAAACCACCAGTGGAACATGCCACTCTTTATCAAGTATCCATTGTGCCAGATTGGAGTGAACCTCTAGTATCATTCTTGAGAACAAACACATTCCCTCCAGACATGACTCTAGCTAGGAAAAGGAGTTTAGAACAAGAAGCCCAGGATTACTCACTCATCGGTAATAATCTATATAAGCGCGGTAAAGATGGTTACCTGAGACTATGTGTCCACAAAAGTGAATATCTGAAGATCTTGGAAACTGCTCACCAAGGTGTAGCAGGAGGACACTTTGGACCAGATCGGGTAATCAAGGCGATACTATTTGCGGGCTTCTGGTGGCCTACCCTTCACATGGATGCACATACCTATGTGAAACGGTGTGATGTCTGTCAAAGGACTCAGTATCCTATACGCAAAGATGAGATGCCACTGAAACCTATGATGAGTGGACGTGCATTCTCTAAGTGGGGAATAGACTTCGTAGGTCCTATTAATCCCCCAGCTAAGGGTTCTCATGCGGAATACATCATTGTGGCAACAGATTATCTCACCAAGTGGGTAGAGGTAAAAGCTACAACCAAGAACGATGCTCAAACAACTGCCAAATTCTTGTTTGAGAATGTATTCACGAGATATGGACTACCTATAGAGCTTGTAAGTGATAGAGGCACTCATTTCTTGAATGAAGTTATTGAAAATCTACTCCAAGAATTCTTGGTAATACACAAGAAGTCTGCCCCTTATCACCCTCAAGCTAATGGTCAAGCTGAGAGCACTAATAAGATTTTGTGCAATGTGCTGACAAAATTAGTGAACACTAAACGCTCTGACTGGGACAAACAGCTACACCATGCTGTTTGGGCATACCGAGTTGCCTACAAAACGGTACTCCAAGCCACCCCCTTTCAGATGGTATTTGGCCAAAACGCTGTGTTACCCTTGGACTTCCTGATCCCTACATTGAGAGTAGCACAAGAGCACGAATGGACAGGTCATGAGCTCTCCTCTAGGATCTTTGACCTTGAACGATTAGGGGAAACGAGACTGAGAGCCGCTGCAGGGATATACGCAGCCAAGAAGAGACAGAAGGCATACTTTGATGCCCACGTGAAGGATAAAGGCTTGAAAGCAGGAGATCTAGTTTTAGTCTATACACTAAAACAACACGCGAGGAAGCTAGAAAAGAGAGGCTACGGACCTATGATCATCAATAGGATCTCCACGAGCGGAGCAGTACAATTGGCCACATTAGAGGGTGATGTTCTCCCAAATTATATTAGCGGTTGCAGAGTCAAGTTGTATCAGGAACCCCTCACGGAGGAAATGCTCAGTCGACTCAACACTGCTAAGAAACGCAAAGAGGAAGAAAAGCGAGTTCGAGAAGAGGCTCAAGCTGAAGCTTTAGAACGCATCAGAAGGATGAAATTACGAAGGCAAGGTAGAGATCAGCCTGGAGCGAATGACTATGCAGACCATGGATTTCCTATGGCCATGTGTGAAGTCGCAGGAACAAGCTCGCATAGGATAATTGATAGACGTCCTTTCGTAACCTTAGATATAGGACATGGAAAGAGTGCAAGGACCGTCAGAGCCTTGATTGACTCAGGTGCAGCCACTAGTGCTGTTAAATTGTCTTACTGCCAAGAATTACAATTGACTGTCAATCCTGTGGAAGCATATCTTATAGGATTGGGAGGAGTGGAAACCCCTTGCATGGGCGAGGTGGAACTTCCCCTCTACATTCACGATGAGGCAATGACCGTTAAAGTACTAGTGTGTCAAGATGAGGATCTCACTGAACCTCTCGTCTTGGGTCAGGATTGGATCTATGACCAAGCAGTCAATCTAAACCTAAGAAGTGGACTTCTCCAGGTTTGGCTCAATCATAGTCGAGTCACAGTAGAATTAGACAATGGAGCACTCAAGGAGCTAGGAAAGGCACAGACTCCTGGTCCTTCCAGGGGTACACATGAAGATGACCATGCTGTTCTTGTTCAAAACCCTGTGTTGCAGAGGAATGATATTTGCAAAAAAGGAGTCAGGGATGCAACGGAACTCCCTTCTTTTCCAAAGGCCAGAAGGAGGCAGCAACCAAAGGCGGATCACAAGCAGAAGAAGCAGAGTACTACCTATGTCCGAGATCAAAAATACCTGCGCAGCAGAATGTCCCAGAAAATAAACCAGGTGTGGGTGCGGAAAGGCGAACGACCGGGCGCACCACCGTCAACTACACGGGCAAAGCCTCTTATTAGTAACCAACAACACGACGCTAATAAGAAGTCTGTCAGAAATTCTTCTGCTAAAGTAAAATCTATTTGGGTGCCCAAGAAGTCGATGAAGGCAAGCCCACAATCTAGACAAATTTGGGTGCCTAAGGCTTGCTTGAGGGCACAAGTAGTTACACCAAGGCCACAACCTATGCAGCATAACCCATCTACGAGTACAACCAGTATTCCCTCGTGCTCAACACTTAGGAACACACCAAGACCCATGAGCATGCATGTAATCACTTATAAGTGGGTCCCTAAAAGGCCCCACTCCCAAACAGCGACACCGACACAACTCTCTGGAGTCTCTACGAAACCGAAAGCAAAGCCCATCCACTGCATTTGGCAGTCTAAGATCTGTAATAAACCCCCCGACCCCGATTTGTAAATTCACCCCACTTACTAACGGCATTAGTCTCCTAGGAATACACAAACGTTAACTACACTCACTGTCTTCGTGCACTTACTAACCACTAACTCACCATCTACCTCATGTTAATGTTGTAACGGGGACAACAACGGATTTATTTTGTCCATTACGATGTTAACACATGATTCTATATTCTCACAGAATCAGAAAGCAAGAAGAAAAATGGCAGAAGTGACAGGTTCGGGCTCACAAGTAGGGATACTTACTGCAGGAATTGATGTGGATAGCCTACCCGTGGATGTACCCCCGACTGAACGACCAGTGGAGATGCAACACCTCCAGCAACTCCCGGTGCCAGATCCACCTACAGGAATCACGGAAAGAGTTCATGCGAATTCTCATTGGTTCAATGGCATGCCCGGTCCATTAGGTGAGGCCAAGTATATCTGGGAGTCTAAATGCGAGTATGACAGATCATGGGTGCGATTCCAATTTTTCTCCAAGGAGTTCGAGACTTTACAAAACACAGAAGATCTACAGATCATATGGCAACGAGCAGGATTGGCGGAATATTTTGAAGCCCCACTACCTAAACCCGATCTCCTCCGATGTTACTATTTGGTCTCCACATTACAAGCTAATGAAGATAAGGACCAACCCGGATCATTTGTTCTCCCCTCATTGCTGGGCAACAACGAGTTGAAGAGGTTTGAACTTACTGTGGAGTTGGTAAGCGACGCTTTAAATATGCATGGCACGCATGTACCCTCAGAAAAGGATGCTCTCGTTCCCAACAACATGAAGGACAGGAAAGTAGTGAAGCTGAAAGACATGGCAGCCCTCACCCCAAATGTGTCCATCCCTCTCCGCATGTGCATGCAACATTTCGCCTTCCCCGGTCAAGACCGATTCACGCAACCACACAAGAAGATCTGGTTTGCTCTCTACTTGGCGGAGGCAGGTGCGCTACCTATTAAGCTACCAGTGTGGATTATAGATCAGTTGTATGAAGCGAACAAACGGGCTTCTAGGAAATTAGTGGTGAACGGATGCTGTGCACTCACACGCATCATTTACCGATGCTTGGCATATGATGTCCCCATTGAGCGTGCCTTAACTTGGGCACAATTACAAATGTTTAAAAGGCTCAAGACATCCACACATCAGTCCAAGCGCATGAGGGGCGCGATTCCGTGTGTCCAGGCAAGGGAAGTCCTGACTACTCCTGAGGCATCACCATTAAGAGAGGGCACTGTACCTCCTTTTACCATTAGGATACCCAGGTCGGAATCTGACACTACGACACAACCCACCCCATCGGCTCCTCCGGTTACACCTGAATTCGAGTTTGCTGCCACTGGAGAGGCGGAAGGACTGGACCCCCAGGATTTCGAAGCATTCCTACAAAGCACACAATTCTCTGATGTAGAGTTTTATTCAGAGGCAGAGGAGCAGGGCACATCCTCACGAAGAAGAAGAAAGTCTACAGACGGTAGACATGTCCATTGGAGTGACACTCAGGAAAGTCAACAACACGGACATCCGGAAGAAGAAGAAGCGTATGAAGAAGAGACCACTGAAGCCCCAGCATATACAGCCGAACTCCGAAGGCTGTATCAGATTATGGAAAGAGTACGATCGCAGCAATTACTCACTGAACAGAGCAGCAGAGTACTTATGACTCAGTTGTTGGAAGAAGCGGGAGTTGACTCAGAGTACAGGGAAGGTCTCTTATTGATGGCAGAAACATATGGAGTTGTAGAAGCTGTGCGCACTGCCATTCAGAGGCCTTCAGTTCAATATGACCCACGAAGGTTCCAGACACGACCTCGCTCAGGTAAAAATATACAAATTCCCGTTACAGTTGCAAAAGAGCCGACTACTACACCTGAAACTATCAGAACAACCTCCCAGACAGCTAGCCAACAGCACCCAGCCACCCATGAGGAGTCCACCGAACCACTACCACCTACTCCCCCACCATCACCTCCTAGAAGAGAAACAGTAGAAACCACATCGACTACTCAACCCACCGACCCCACCTTCATCTTCCGTACTCCGATCTCCAGTGCCACCCTATTCTCTACCACTGATAATCCTATCTTCGAAGACAACCCCAACACTACACAATCCGCCGAACCCCTCCTAGACCCCGCCCTAGGGCAACCATCCCCAACGCCCTCAGCCACGGGTCATCCTGACCCTAGATCCACATTCATGGGCTTCCCTGCTACCATGCAACCCTTTCAGCCCTCCTCAAATTTACGACCCCAACCCCCGATATCCCTCTCTCCATTTCTACAATCCCTCAAGGACATCTTTGCTAGGGCTTTTCAACCAGGCCCTCAACCATTCCCTGTCTTTTCAGCTCCCCACCCCACGTCACATCTATTCACCACTTCCACACACACACCACCTACCATACCAATGTATATGGCAGGCCCCACACTAACACCCACTCCTGAAGGTATGGACATTTCACCACCCACGGCACCTCCACCCACGGTTTCACCTCCTCCCATTCCCCCTCCACCAATTTCACCCACACACACAACTTTCGTAGACACATCATTCACTGTCTCCCTTCCCCAATTTCCTTCCCATGCATCTTCCACAGTAAACACCCCCCACTCATCTATAGGTAATGCATTGGACACCATGTTGGCTTGTATATCAAATTTAAGAACAGATTACATTCAGCTCCAGCAACAAAACGCACGCCTGCAAGAGCACTCAGCGACACTACAGCTCCACCTTGCGGTACTAGAAGAGGAGAATGCTCGCCTCCACACACAATTCCAAACCCTCCAAGACGCCCATAATATATTGGAAGTACAGCTACAGAACGTAGATCAGGAAGCAGTGCAGGTGGTAGAAAGTCACCTACGGACACAACTGGAACGCAACTCAAAACTTCAGCGAAATATGGCGCTACTTAAACGCCATCTTGCGGCTGCTCAGGAAGAGAACAGACGTCTGCAAATACAAAATCAAGAGAACCTGGAGGCAGCTATTGAGAGCACACCGGGGGCACCCATCAGCCCATCCAAGTTTCAAGCAGTGACCCCCGATAATATCAAGATTATATTGGAAGATTATGCCATGCTACTCGAAGCACATGATAAGCTATCGGAGGAGCTAGGACAACTGAAGCAGGAACACCAACAAGGCCCAACAGCTGCCCCTCCAACCACCCACTCTGCAGCTTCGCTTCCCTCCGACGCAGAGGCCATAAAAGATCTCCAGCAACAGGTAACTGAATTGCAGACACGCCTACTACAATATGAGAGGCCATCTTCCCCTCCGGAGGCTCCCACGGACGAAGAAGTTGTGCAAATTCCTGTGGAACAAACGTTTGATGAAGAATATGATCCGCAACCATTCCCAGGAGGCCAACAAACAGAAGAAGCGCAGGACACGTTTGAGGCACCACGGCCGCCATGGTTACGACAAGTGGAGGAAATAGGGACCTCGCATGAAGAGCGCACCGTAGTGCAAAATCAGGCTATGAGGGTCATAGAGGAGACTGTTTTACAATCAGATTACTTCAAGAACTTGTCATCGAGACGCCTGATCCTCTCATCGGAACTCCAGTACATGCCATATTATGTTATCTTGGCTGATTATAATGCAGAAATACAAAGAGTCACGGGTCAGATTCCTACTTTTGCGACCCAATTTCAACCTGAAGACCTTCCTCCAGAGGTGCGAAAAGGCAAGATTCGTCAACCAATATGGCGGCAGAAACTTTTAGAGACTTATCCAGAAATGCTACGCACATGGAACAACGCGCCGTTGCACCTCCTGTACAACCCATGCTACGGTCCAGTCCCCCGCCGCAGGTCGTGGAAGGCATTTAATATCAAGGTACAGAACAATGCGCAATGCAAGGAATGGCTGAACTACCCGTACATCGCGCCACCACAAGGACCACCATCGGTAGCATATATGATGGGGACCATTCGCCACTGGATGCCGCGCTTGAAGCCCATGCAAGATGTAGCAGCGCAAATGATGCTTAAAATCTTAGATATGATGCAAGTAGTGCTGAAGACCTTTAGAAATGCAGCCGCACCACAGGTACGTCTTCCGGGGTTTAGCAATGGAAATTACGACTTGGTGTATGACATGAGCACCACCCCCAGTATCCGTGTGGCTTACGCTTGGCATGCACGCATCAAGTACCTCCCCGCCTGCTACAAACAGACCTTCGAAGAAATGTTCAGATCAGGTTTCTGGGAGTACCACTCGGAGATTTTCGCACCAAAGCCGACACATCTACTTCAACTGTTTGCTTGTGAACAAGCAATGTATTCAGAGTACTACACCACCCCGCAACCAGAAACCCCCGGTGCAATAAATTGGGAGGCATTGGAAGCCGATCTAGCCAGAGGCTTAAGGATAGGAGAACATGAACTGGCCACCAATGTCATCCAATATTACATCGACCACCCGCGCAAACAAAGGTCCGTCAGGGGCGACAGACGCTAGGAAGGGGGGAGTGTTGGCACACAAAGCAACAGAGGAATCATGCACAATACGGCAACAAGGCCAGATCATTTTTTCCCTTAGATTATGTACAACTCAAGTGATTTTAATCACTACACAAACATTGTAAATTCCGTTTTTGGTAGATTAGACTCCATTTTGTGCAAGCCGAGGAGTCCTCGAGCTTGAGGAGTATTAGAAGTACCATCGTACCAATTTTCATAATTTTTAGACTTCGTTTGAGCCATCAAATAAGCCCTGGAACCTAATTTTTGACTAGGCCGGACACTAGGTCTGGACAGGGCCAAAAGCTAGTCAAAAACTATAAAAAGAGCTAGAGAGCTCATTTTTGAGGTTAGATTGTAATTGAAACGAACTTGTAAGAGCATTTTGAAAGTAATCTAAAAAGCTCCATTGATTCTCACTCTTTGTCTTGCCTTGTGTGCGCGTGTGTGTGTATGTGTGTGCATGCTTGTGTGCTTCTCACTCACGCACTTGTGCCGCCACTTGCTCGAGGTCTTCATACCATCCTCACGTCTTCCCGGATTGACATTAAAGGAGGTGCTACTCATCATTGAGCTACACCAAATTTTGGCGCCGTTGCCGGGGATCGAGCTTTGAGGACGAGCGTGTGATGGTAAGACGTAGAGTTGACGCGTTGGAGTTGTAGGTATTTTCTTCACTCTCATCGATTTTCTTTTACTTTCCTCACCATCATCATCATCACCATCTCCCACGTCCATCTCCATCATCGCGAAAGTTTCAGTTTTTTGACTATATCCCCACCTCCACCTCATTTCCCTCATTTCACTTGTGAGAGAGAGCGAGAGAGCGAACTTGCATGTGCTGTTTTTGCATGTTTTCTGAGCTATTTTGCAGGTTTTTTGCTGTACCATCATCCCCAGCAGTGTGCGCAGGTACGACAGGCTCTGCACAGGTCCCGGGACGACAGTCTCTGTCTATCGCGACAGACAGAAAATCTTAACATTTTGTGAATGCATGATTACCACTGTAACCTACACCTTGTGGGCACTCTAGATCACTAGAAGTTTTTCAAAAATTTGCATTTTTTCAGTCTATCGCGACAGACACTGTCTATCGCGACAGACACCGTCTATCGCGACAGACAGAATCCCACGATAGACACCGTCTATCGCGACAGACACCGTCTATCGCGACAGACACCGTCTATCGCGACAGACACCGTCTATCGCGACAGACAGAATTCGCGACAGACACCGTCTATCGCGACAGACACCGTCTATCGCGACAGACAGAAACCCACGACAGACACTGTCTATCGCGACAGACACCGTCTATCGCGACAGACAGAATCCCACGATAGACACCGTCTATCGCGACAGACACTGTCTATCGCGACAGACACCGTCTATCGCGACAGACAGAATCCCACGATAGACACCGTCTATCGCGACAGACACCGTCTATCGCGACAGACACCGTCTATCGCGACAGACAGAATTCCACGATAGACACTGTCTATCGCGACAGACTCCGTCTATCGTGACAGACAGCCCCCACGATAGATTGTGTCTATCGCGACAGACACCGTCTATCGCGATAGACAGGCATTTTCGGCAAAAAATTAAGGAGTGAATTTTTGGAAATTTAGGCTAAATTTTAGGCATATTTGCACTTTCATGTACTCATCTACTTACAAAGGCCTTAGAAAATGCATTAAAACCCTCGAAAGGTTCTGTTTGTCTAGTAACCCCCTAAACCCTGAACGGTCATAACTTTTTTATACGAAATCCATTTTCTGAGCTCTAGGGCTTGTCGGAAAGCTCGTGACATATACTACACGCCCTCAACTGTTTTTTATAAGAATAATGCGTTGATTTTCAGATAGGATATTTGGAAATTGACATACTGAGGGGTAGGAACACCAAGGGAGCTCTAGAGTAAATTTCTAACAACGCAAAAGGGGGAATAAGGGTCATTAAAAAAGTGTCTGAAATAAATTGTCTGTCAATTGAAAGATCTACTTGGAGCTAATCTTGAGATTTATGCAGGCCTATTGAGAAGCAATTGAGAGTATCCAAGCAAGGGTGTGGCACACGCTTGAGAATCAACTTCTCGAGCACTAAAGAGCAAGGTTCGGCAAGAAAGGTCGGAATATTCTCAACTCCTCTTCGTCAATTCCTAGCCCAGGCTAAGAGCGATTAGAAGTAGGAGTAAGTCAGGACGACGATAGGCCACCATCAAGTTGAAGACTACCTAAAAACTCAAGATCAAGCTAAAAACTTAATCTCTGTACTGTCGACAACATAAAGGAAAGAACCTAACGTGGAACGATCAACCTGAAAGTACGAAGAACATTCAAGTATTCCTGACGACGTGATATCAGACAAGACCATAAACACAACAATTAACTAAAAAGAACCAAGTGACTGGTACCAATTGATCGGCAACGAGGTTGTACTCTGGAAAAAAATTTTGGGCTAATCAGTTAGGCATATGAACCTTAGATCAGGACGACATTTAGCAAGGGAAAGACAAAGCCTTAGGTCTTCAGAGGCTAGTGTCAATCATACTGCAAGGTCTTGGGCCCAGCAGTTGAGCCACCACTCATACTACCCTAGCTCTGAGACCAGTGAGTCAGAAATGTCTCAAGGCATGGACAGACCGACGGGAAGTTCAGGAGTGCCATATTTGTACAGGGTAGAAGGCCCTTACAAAACACAGCTGGAATACCTTAGGACCAACCGACTAGGTGCGAGCATCTATGAGGATGGCCTAGGAAGATCTGTGGTCCAGATTAAAAACCCTGACCAATCCATAGGACTAGAACACCCAGCTGTCAAGTTTGAAAATGGTGCATACCTGGACAAGGAAGGAACTATATATGTTGTTACTAGTCACCCTGATAGGACAGATGACTTCGGGAACGTAATCTCAGAAGCGGACTTAGGGGACCTGGAACAAGGGAACATGGGTGCGGAACCTAGAACCCCTCGAGGTAAATCAGTTCTCACTAGGCTTATCACGCCTAAATGGGTCCCTCAAGACAACAAGAGCATAGAGTTGCTCCTTAATCGAGAAACTGATGAAGCCTTTTGGAGGTATAAGTCTAATCAGCCAACAGACATAGGAAATATCATGATCTATGAGTTTAAGGATCCGGATAGCCCAGGCAGAGTGACCTACTTAGATCATGCTTCGGAACGGATCTTTGTGGTGACAGAAAATGATAGGCATGCTTACACTTGGAAGGGCGAATTCATTTTCCCCCAACCAAGGTCAAATGGAGCCTATGGTCACCCTGGGGCTGGAACTTCCCAAGCTCATGGTACGCAAAGAGACAGAAGTAGAGATAGACCGGAAGTAAGCTTTGCCAACCCTGTAGGCAGAGAAAGAACGAGAACAGAGACGAATAGGGTAGAACCTCCTGAGATACATAGAGCCCACAGGAACCAAAGAAATGTAGATGGATTCCCTCTGCCAAGACCTAGAGAGCACGCGAGAACTTTGAGACCCACCCAGCTAGTTAAGTCCATGAAGAATTACTTTGACGGCACAGGAGATCCCTATGATCATGTGGCAGAGTTCAAGCAAGTCTTGAGAGCTGAACAAGTGGAAGATCTGTTCACGCAGTACAATGCCTTCGGTCTAACCCTTAGGAATACGGCACTTACATGGTTTCAGCCATTGGATGAGCGCCAGTTCAGGAGCATAGATCAACTCCTAGAGGCATTCATTGTAGAGTTCTCTAAGAGTGGCATAAGACACAATACATCCTCATTAATTCACAGCTTCAAACAGACCCCCCAAGAGACTGTCAGATTGGCCGGAAGGAGATTTAGACAATATCTTGAAAGGTGCCCTATTTCGGAGCTACCCACATCTGCTAAACAAGTAGCCTTATTCCTTGATGGACTGCTGAGTCCAAAATTGAGATCCTACGTGTATCTGAAAGACCCTAGGACTATAGAAGAGTGTGTACGTATATGCATTGACATTGAAGATAACCTAGGAGAAGAGCTAGAGCTGTCCAAAATTTACAAAGATTCAGACAGTGCATCTAGTCACTCTTCCACACAATCCACATCAATTGAGGAACTCGCAGAGAAAGTGGCCCAGAAATTAGGAGTAACTAGCAAACAAATCCCAAGGTTTGCCCCAGTGAAAAGATGCTATACATGCGGTGGTGACCACATGGCGAATGTCTGCCCTATTATGGCTCAACCCCAAGTAAACCCTAGTAGCCAGTACTGCACCATAGAACGGAGATACACCAACCACACCGCACAAGATTGCCCATACAACAAGCAGGCTGTTAGGCAACCCTACCCTCAGCACTACCAACAAGGCAGATACCAGAACCAGTACCCTCCACAACCATATGGCAGGCCACAACAAAATTTTCAACCTCAATATCAAAACCAACAAAGGCCTCAGCCTGTGCTAGCACAACAACCCCCAGCCCCAGCTAATGTGATTCCGGTAAAGTATACTGCTGCAGAAGAGAACCTGAATAGAGCTATAGTCCCAGTAACACCCTTGATCTCTGAAAATGACCCAAGTGATCATAGCTTTGATTCTACCCATGTTGATAGCCCCCAGGCCTACTACATGCAGTCTCCTGAGCATGGTGAGTCCTATTATAGCGAAGAGACAAGCGAACCTAGTTGGGAGTCAGACTACACGAACGTCATGTATGCAAATCCCAATCCTAGGCCTCAATCTAGGCAAGTCAGACCTCCATTCCCAAGAGGACCGTGCTACAGATGCCAAGGTGATCACCTCATTCGTGATTGTCCCTTACCTCCGCCTACACAAACTCAATCCGTGACTATCCAAGGCTTTTGCCAAGACTGCGGAAAAGAGCATCTCTTACGAGATTGCCCTAAGAACCCCAATAGCATGCCAAAAATCACCCCTATCAACGTTGTTGGGTTAGTGGTAGACTCCTCAGGAAGTGTCACTTCCACTGCACCAGTACAGGTAGTCACTCGAGCTCAGGCATTGCAGCAAAACCAAGGGGTAGGCCAGGAAAAGAGCCTAGATGCTAGCGATACTGAGAGCCAAAATAAAAAGAGAACAAGAGCTTGGAGAGATAGCCGCGAACGCATGAAAAGGCAATGGGCAAAGAAGATGAGTGAACTTGAGGAGAGTCTACGAGAAACCAAGGTTAAAATCATAGAGATCACATCTCAACCGCACTCTCACACATTCCCACAGCTACCATCCCCATCACCCTCCACCCCTTCACCCTCTAAGACAGCCCACGTAACCCAACCACCACCCCAAACAGGATCGGTATTAGCTGATCCCACTCCCGAAGACATAGACATGATGCTTAAAGCATATCAGGCCAGAATCCAAGAAGGGCCAAATGTCACGGATCATGACAAGTGCTATCCTAGAGCTGACCTAGAGATAGAAAGAACCAAACTATGCGCGAAAATGGTCGCATTGGCTCAGACTATGTTTGAAGCCAGTCGCCTTTTCAATTACTCAGGCCCAGCCAAAACGCAATTACACTTGGATGGATTCCTAGAGAAGTTAGAGAGGATAATTGCAAGATCTGACAAGGAAGAAAAAAACCAAGACCAAGAAAAAGCAAGCACAAACAGGAATCATTCCCAATCAGAAGTGTATGTGGCCAATGCCCCTAAACCGGACAACTTCCCCTCCTTAGAAAGAATAGAGAGGCCAATAGCACAGCCAGAAAAGGAACCTACCCCTCAAAGAAAGGAAAGGGCAAGAGAACGGATAAGCCAGCCTCTTCAGGAAGCCCATGTGCCTCCTCAAGGAGCCTATCTCCCTCCCCAAAGGTCACAAGAGCCTCCCTCGAAAGCATATGTACCTCCACAGGTAACCCACATTCCTTTCCAGAGAGCGTATGAGCCTGTTCGGAAAAGTAATAGAATAAGTAATCCTCCCCAAGAAGCTTGTGCTCCAGCCATTCGCGAGAACGAGGAGAGAGTCAACAATAGAATCAGCCCTCCTTCACAAGTTGCTTATGCGCCCAATTCTACGGAGCCAGACACTTCTTCCTCTATGAATCGGTTTGCACCAGACTTCCTACGAGAGATTCAAGAAGACAAATGGGATAACGAAAGCGAGGTCGCCCCTCCTTTTGAACTTGTGGACGATGCACACGACCAATTCCCACAAGACATCCCATCTATTTACGGGGAGCATGAGAGTGTTCAGTCTCACGAGAGATTAGACTTTGAGTCTAATTCCATACAAGAGCTACCCCACTTCACAGGCCCATGGGAAGCAAAGTCCACATGTATGAGAGCACCCACAGTCATGGTAAGGAACGACGACTCAGTCATACCTAGGAACACAGAGGTAGTGAAGAACACTAACGTGCAGTGTAATCTCAAGTTAGAAGAGCTACTCAAGGTTAGACCTGAATTATGGAAACATGTAGCCAAACAAGTACCAGAGATAGCAAAACCTCGTTCCCAGGTAGGATCCCATAGGACAGTGCCAGAAATTCCCTTGGATAAGATAGGGGATATGTGCGAAGGCGAAGAAGGGAACACCTATCTTCCCATCACCTACCAAGAGTACACCACCAAGGCAATTTTAGACTCAGGTGCAGGAGTTGCAATTGCCACTACTTCCCTTTGGAAGCGTTGGGGCAAGCCGGCACTCAGGCCGACGAGAATGAAATTGCAAATGGCCGATGGTCACATAGAGAGACCCCTAGGATTGCTGGAAGGAATAACTCTCACCACTTGTGGTGTTGAGTTTGAGCATAGCTTTGCCATATGTGACTTCAACAAAAATCATGCTTATGAGATGATTTTAGGAAGACCATTTATGCGACAGTTGCAAGTGGTACAGGATTGGGGAACCAACTCCTTGTATTTGCAACACTTGGGTGTTACGACCAAAGTCAATCTCAAGGATTATTCTCATAGAGATGTCCCTCCTATCCAGTGGAATCCCATCCATAGAGCTAAAGATGACACAGAATCTGTGCATTCCATAGAATCTGGATCCTCATGGATGCATGAAGACACCCACTTATGGATGTGCAAGGTAGCAGTAGAGGAAGAGAAGAGAGAAAAGGCCAGAGAGGTAGGTGCGAAAGAAACCCATAGATCAATCCAAGACCCAGCCTATGCACCTGTAGTTTTTCCAGACGAAGAATTTGAACCTCATGGTTGGGCAGAAATCTTAGCAACAATGGACGTAGCCATCAACGAAGAACAATGGACACCTCACTGTGATGAGGATGGCTATGATATTTCAGTCTTCTCCATAGAACCAATCATGGGAGAGGCAGTCTTAGAAGAATGCGAACCTAGCCCTGATGCATTTGAGGATGCAAGTGACTCCGATCTAGAGTCAATCATTATGGACCCACCATTTGCATCAGATGAAGAATATTTCCATGAAGTAGAATTTCAACCCCAGAGGCATGGAGAGGTTACAAATGATGTAAGATTAGCAACCCATATGACCCCGAAGGAAGAAGGAAAGAAACGAAAGAAGAAAGAAGTCTCACCAGAGGAGGAAGAATCTTTGTTTGAGGTCCCGGAAAATTTTAAGAAGTATGAGATAGATGACAGGAGAGTCATGATAAGAATGCCTAAACGAGAAGCACAATCAGGAGAGGCCTATGATAACAAAGAAACCACCAAGAAAATAGTAGTGGCCATAGAAGAAGGAGAGGAGAGATGCACGTATATAGGCCATGATCTGACAGAAGAAGAAGAGCATGAATTGATTGCCTTGCTAAGAGAATACAGAGATGTATTCGCTTGGAGTTACAAGGATTTGAAAGGTGTTGACCCTGATATATGCTCACACACCATTCCCATGACCTCAGATGCTAAACCCTCTAAGCAAAAGCCATATACATATAACGATAACTATGCTGCTAAGATCAAGGAAGAGATAGATAGATTGGTCGAAGCTGGATTTATCTATGAAATTGAGCACACTGAATGGGTGTCCCCCATCGTAGTGGTGCCCAAAAAGAATGGCAAACTGCGTGTGTGCATTAACTTGAAAAAGGTTAATGCCGCCACGATTCGAGATAACTATCCGCTTCCCATCACAGAGCATCTCTTAGAAAGAGTGGCAGGCAAGGAAGTGTACAGCTTCCTTGATGGATTTTCGGGCTACAATCAAGTAGCCATAGCTCCAGAGGATCAGCATAAGACAGCCTTTGCCACAGAATGGGGCATTTTTGCTTTTAGAGTAATGCCATTTGGGCTTACCAACGCACCAGCTACCTTCCAGAGACTGATGTGCCATGTGTTTAAGGAGTTCCTAAGGAAGAGTTTAGAAGTCTATGTTGATGATCTTTGTGCTCATTCCAACGTTAGGCAAACCCATATTCCTGAACTCAGACAAATCTTTGACAAATGTAGAGAATATCAAGTCTGCCTAAACCCAGAAAAGTGCGTTTTTATGGTCAGGCAAGGCAAGATTCTAGGACACATAGTGTCAAAGAATGGCATATCTACCGATGAAGAAAAAGTGAGAGCCATAGCAGAGCTACCTAGGCCAAAGAATGTCAAGGAAGTACAAGCTTTCATGGGGCATTGTGGTTATTATCGACGATTTATACACATGTATGCTGTCATTGCAAAGCCCATGTACGGACTTCTGACAAACTTTGAGTGGACGGATGAATGTGAGAATTCCTTCCAAGAGCTTAAACGAAGATTATGTTCAGCACCAATCTTGACCACACCAGATTGGAATAAACCATTCCATGTTCATGTCGATGCATCCAATTACGCTATTGGATGTGTACTTGCACAACCTACTGGTAAAGGCAATATGGATCTTCCAATTGCCTACGCCAGCAGACAATTGAATGCGGCTGAACGAAATTATACCACTACCGAGCGAGAAGGATTAGGCATGGTATATGCAGTTAAAAAGTTTAGACATTATTTGCTTGCAAATAAGTTTAAATTTTTTACTGATCATCAGGCATTGTTATATCTTGTAAACAAGCCATGCAATACAGGAAGATTAGTGAGATGGTTTCTCTTGCTAATGGAATATGACTTTGAGGTTGTGGTAAGAAAAGGTAGGACTCATTTGAGAGCTGATCATCTCTCTAGGCTCACATCGGGAGAAGCCCCACAAGGAGTGTCAGATGACCTTCCTGATGCTTACTTGTTTAATCTGGAAGTTGTACCGCAGTGGGCCAAGCCAATCGTACCAGTATTGACCTACGGGCCTAACCATCCAGTGGTAAACACACGGAATAGAGAGGTTGTAAAAGCCCAAAAGTATCACATCATGGCCGGAAGCATGTACAAGCACACAGATCAAGGGATCTTGGCTTGTTGCGTAGAAGAGGATGAGTACGCTAAATGGTTGCAATTAGCACATGTAGGTGCATTAGAGCAACACCATTCAAAGCAAAGAACTTTGCAGACTCTAAAGAGATTCGGAGTGCATTGGCCAACTATGGAAGCTGATGTCCAAAAGTTGTGCAAGGAATGCCCAATCTGTTGCACTAAACCACCAGTGGAACATGCCACTCTTTATCAAGTATCCATTGTGCCAGATTGGAGCGAACCACTAGTATCATTCCTGAGGACAAACACTTTCCCCCCAGACATGACTCTGGCTAGGAAAAGGAGTTTAGAACAAGAAGCCTTGGATTACTCACTCATTGGTGATAATCTATACAAACGCGGTAAGGATGGTTACCTGAGACTGTGTGTCCATGAAAGTGAATATCTCAAGATCTTGGAAACTGCTCACCAAGGGGTAGCAGGAGGACACTTTGGACCAGATCGGGTGATCAAAGCGATACTATTTGCGGGCTTCTGGTGGCCTACCCTTCACATGGATGCACATACCTATGTGAAACGGTGTGATGTATGTCAGAGGACTCAGTATCCGATACGAAAAGATGAGATGCCACTGAAACCTATGATGGGTGGACGTGCATTCTCTAAGTGGGGAATAGACTTCGTAGGTCCTATTAATCCCCCAGCGAAAGGTTCTCATGCGGAATACATCATTGTGGCAACAGATTATCTCACCAAGTGGGTGGAGGTAAAAGCTACAACCAAGAACGATGCTCAAACAACGGCCAAATTCTTGTTTGAGAATGTATTCACGAGATATGGACTACCCATAGAACTTGTAAGTGATAGAGGCACTCATTTCTTGAACGAGGTGATTGAAAATCTACTCCAAGAATTCTTGGTAATACACAAGAAGTCTGCCCCTTATCACCCTCAAGCTAATGGACAAGCTGAGAGCACTAATAAGATTTTGTGCAATGTGCTGACGAAATTAGTGAACACTAAACGCTCTGATTGGGACAAACAGCTACACCATGTTGTTTGGGCATACCGAGTTGCCTACAAAACGGTACTCCAAGCCACCCCCTTTCAAATGGTATTCGGCCAAAACGCTGTGCTACCCTTGGACTTCCTAATCCCTACATTGAGAGTAGCACAAGAACACGAATGGACAGGTCATGAGCTCTCCTCTAGGATCTTTGACCTTGAACGATTAGGAGAGACAAGACTGAGAGCCGCTGCAGGGATATATGCAGCCAAGAAGAGACAGAAGGCATATTTCGATGCCCATGTGAAGGATAAAGGCCTGAAAGCAGGAGATCTAGTCTTAGTCTATACACTGAAACAACACGCAAGGAAGCTAGAAAAGCGAGGCTACGGACCTATGATCATCAATAGGATCTCCACAAGTGGCGCAGTACAATTGGCCACATTAGAGGGTGATGTTCTCCCAAATTATATTAGCGGTTGCAGAATCAAGTTGTATCAGGAACCCCTCACGGAGGAAATGCTTAGTCGACTCAACACTGCTAAGAAACGCAAAGAGGAAGAAAAGAGAATTAGAGAAGAAGCTCAAGCAGAGGCTTTAGAACGCATCAGAAGGATGAAATTACGAAGGCAAGGTAGAGATCAGCCTGGAGCGAATGACTCTGCGGACCAAGGATTTCCCATAGCCATGTGTGAAGTTGCAGGAACAAGCTCGAATAGAATAATTGATAGACGTCCTTTCATAACCATAGACATAGGACAAGGAAAGAGTGCAAGGACTGTAAGAGCCTTGATTGACTCAGGTGCTGCCACTAGCGCTGTTAAGTTGTCTTACTGTCAAGAGTTACAGTTAACTGTCCATCCTGTGGAAGCATACCTCATAGGATTGGGAGGCGTGGAAACCCCTTGCATGGGCGAGGCGGAACTTCCCCTTTACATTCATGATGAGGCAATGACAGTTAAAGTACTGGTGTGTCAAGATGAGGATCTCACTGAACCTCTAGTCTTGGGTCAGGATTGGATCTATGACCAAGCAGTCAATCTAAACCTAAGAAGTGGACTTCTCCAGGTTTGGGTCAATCATAGTCGAGTTACAGTAGAATTAGACAATGGAGCACTCAAGGAACTAGGAAAGGCACAGACTCCTGGTCCTTCCAGGGGTACACATGAAGATGACCATGCTGTTCTTGTTCAAAACCCTGTGTTGCAGAGGAATGATGTTTGCAAAAAAGGAATCAGGGATGCAACGGAACTCCCTTCTTTTCCAAAGGCCAGAAGGAGGCAGCAACCAAAGGTGGATCACAGGCAGAAGAAGCCGAGTACTACCTATGTCCGAGATCAAAAGTACCTGCGCAGCAGAATGCCCCTGAAACTCAACCAGATGTGGGTGCGGAAAGGCGAACGACCGGTTGCACCACCGTCAACCACACGGGCAAAGCCTCTTATTAGTAACCAACAACACGACGCTAATAAGAAGTCTTTCAGAAATTCTTCTGCTAAAGTAAAATCTATTTGGGTGCCCAAGAAGTCGATGAAGGCAAGCCCACAATCTAGACAAATTTGGGTTCCTAAGGCTTGCTTGCGGGCACAAGTAGTTAAGCCGAGGCCGCAACCTATGCAGCATAACCCATCTACGAGTACCACCAGAATTCCCTCGTGCTCAACACTTAGGAACACACAAAGACCCATGAGCATGCATGTAATCACTTATAAGTGGGTCCCTAAAAGGCCCCACTCCCAAACAGCGACACCGACACAGCTCTCTGGTGTCTCTACAAAACCGAAAGCAAAGCCCATCCACTGCATTTGGCAGTCTAAGATCTGTAATAAACCCCCCGACCCAGATTTGTAAATTCACCCCACTTACTAACGGCATTAGTCTCCTAGGAATACACAAACGTTAACTCCACTCACTGTCTTCGTGCACTTACTAACCACTAACTCACCATCTACCTCATGTTAATGTTGTAACGGGGGCAATAACGGATTTATTTTGTCCATTACGATGTTAACACATGATTCTATATTCTCACAGAATCAGAAAGCAAGAAGAGAAATGGCAGAAGCGACAGGTTCGGGCTCACAAGCAGGGATACTTACTGCAGGAATTGATGTGGATAGCCTACCTGTGGACGTGCTTCCGACTGAACGACCAGAGGAGATGCAACACCTTCAGCAACTCCCGGTGCCGGATCCACCTACAGGCATCACGGAAAGAGTTCATGCGAATTCTCATTGGTTCAATGGCATGCCCGGTCCATTAGGTGAGGCCAAGTATATCTGGGAGTCTAAATGCGAGTATGACAGATCATGGGTGCGTTTCCAATTTTTCTCCAAGGAGTTCGAGACTTTACAGAACACCGAAGACCTCCAGATCATATGGCAACGAGCAGGGTTGGCGGAATATTTTGAAGCCCCACTACCTAAACCCGACCTCCTCCGATGTTACTATCTGGTCTCTACATTACAAGCTCATGAAGATAAGGACCAACCCGGATCATTTGTTCTCCCTTCATTGCTGGGCAACAACGAGTTGAAGAGGTTTGAGCTTACTGTGGAGTTGGTAAGTGATGCTTTAAATATGCATGGCACGCATGTACCCTCAGAAAAGGATGCTCTCGTTCCCACCAACATGAAGGACAGGAAAGTAGTGAAGCTGAAAGACATGGCAGCACTCACCCCAAATGTGTCCATCCCTCTCCGAATGTGCATGCAACACTTCGCCTTCCCCGGTCAAGACCGATTCACGCAACCACACAAGAAGATCTGGTTTGCTCTCTACTTGGCGGCAGCAGGTGCGTTACCTATTAAGCTACCAGTGTGGATTATAGATCAGTTGTATGAAGCAAACAAACGGGCATCTAGGAAATTAGTGGTGAACGGATGCTGCGCACTCACACGCATCATTTATCGATGCTTGGCATATGATGTCCCCATTGAGCGTGCCTTAACTTGTGCACAATTACAAATGTTTAAAAGGCTCAAGACATCCACACATCAGTCCAAGCGCATGAGGGGCGCGATCCCTTGTGTCCAAACAAGGGAAGTCCTGACTACTCCTGAGGCATCACCATTAAGAGAGGGCACTGTACCCCCCTTTACCATTAGGATACCCAGGTCGGAATCTGACACTACGGCACAACCGACCCCATCGGCTCCTCCTGTTACACCTGAATTCGAATTTGCTGCCACTGGAGAGGCTGAAGGACTGGACCCCCAGGATTTCGAAGCATTCCTACAAAGCACACAATTCTCTGATGTGGAGTTTTATTCAGAGGCAGAGGAGCAGGGCACATCCTCACGAAGAAGACGAAGGTCTACAGACGGTAGACATGTCCATTGGAGTGACGCTCAGCAAAGTCAACAACACGGACACCCAGAAGAAGAAGAAGTGTATGAAGAAGAGACCACTGAAGCCCCAGCATATACAGCAGAACTCCGAAGGCTGTATCAGATTATGGAAAGAGTACGATCGCAGCAATTACTCACTGAACAGAGCAGCAGAGTACTTATGACTCAGTTGTTGGAAGAAGCGGGAGTTGACTCAGAGTACAGGGAAGGTCTCTTATTAATGGCAGAAACATATGGAGTTGTAGAAGCTGTGCGCACTGCCATTCAGAGGCCTTCAGTTCAATATGACCCACGAAGGTTCCAGACACGACCTCGCCCAGGTAAAAATATACAAATTCCCGTTACAGTTGCAGAAGAGCCAACTACTACACCAACCTCCCAAACAGCTAGTCAACAGCACCCCGCCATCCATGAGGAGTCCACCGAACCACTACCACCTACTCCCCCACCATCGCCTCCGAGAACAGAGACAGTGGAAATCCCATCGACCACTCAACCCACTGACCCAACCTTCATCTTTCGTACTCCCATCTCTAGTGCCACCCTATTCTCTACCACTGATAACCCGACCTTTGAAGCAAACCCCATCACTACACAACCCACCGAAACCCTTCCCGAGCCTGCCCTAGGACAACCATCCCCAATGCCTTCAGCCACGGGTCGTCCTGACCCCAGATCCACATTCATGGGTTTCCCTACTACCATGCCACCCTTTACACCCTTCTCAAATGTACGACCCCAACCCCCGATATCCCTTTCTCCATTTCTACAATCCCTCCAGGACATCTTTGCTAGGGCTTTCCAACCAGGCCCTCAACCATTCCCTGTCTTTTCAGCTCCCCACCCCACTTCACATCTATTCACCACTTCCACACACACACCACCTACCATACCCGTGTATATGGCAGGCCCCACACTAACACCCACTCCAGAAGGGATGGACATTTCACCACCCACGGCACCTCCACCCACGGTTTCACCTCCTCCCATTCCCCCTCCACCAATTTCACCCACACACACAACTTTTGTAGACACATCATTCACTGTCTCCCTTCCCCAATTCCCTTCCCATGCATCTTCCACGGTAAACACCCCCCACTCATCTATAGGTAATGCATTGGACACCATGTTGGCTTGTATATCAAATTTAAGAACAGATTACATTCAGCTCCAGCAACAAAACGCACGCCTGCAAGAGCACTCAGCGACACTACAGCTCCGCCTTGCGGTACTAGAAGAGGAGAACGCTCGCCTTCACACACAGTTCCAAACCCTCCAAGACGCCCATAATATATTGGAAGTACAGCTACAGAACGTAGATCAGGAAGCAGTGCAGGTGGTAGAAAGTCACCTACGGACACAACTGGAACGCAACTCAAAACTTCAGCGAAATATGGCGCTACTTAAACGCCATCTTGCGGCTGCTCAGGAAGAGAACAGACGTCTGCAAATACAAAATCAAGAGAACCTGGAGGCAGCTATTGAGAGCACACCGGGGGCACCCATCAGCCCATCCAAGTTTCAAGCAGTGACCCCCGATAATATCAAGATTATATTGGAAGATTATGCCATGCTACTCGAAGCACATGATAAGCTATCGGAGGAGCTAGGACAACTGAAGCAGGAACACCAACAAGGCCCAACAGCTGTCCCTCCAACCACCCCCTCTGCAGCTTCGCTTCCCTCCGACGCAGAGGCCATAAAAGATCTCCAGCAACAGGTAACTGAATTGCAGACACGCCTACTACAATATGAGAGGCCATCTTCCCCTCCGGAGGCTCCCACGGACGAAGAAGTTGTGCAAATTCCTGTGGAACAAACGTTTGATGAAGAATATGATCCTCAACCATTCCCAGGAGGCCAACAAACAGAAGAAGCGCAGGACACGTTCGAGGCACCACGGCTGCCATGGTTACGACAAGTGGAGGAAATAGGGACCTCGCATGAAGAGCGCACCGTAGTGCAAAATCAGGCTATGAGGGTCATAGAGGAGACTGTTTTACAATCAGATTACTTCAAGAATTTGTCCTCGAGACGCCTGATCCTCTCATCGGAACTCCAGTACAGGCCATATTATATTATCTTGGCTGATTATAATGCAGAAATACAAAGAGTCACGGGTCAGATTCCTACTTTTGCGACCCAATTTCAACCTGAAGACCTTCCTCCACAGGTGCAAAAAGGCAAGATTCGTCAACCAACATGGCGGCAGAAACTTTTAGAGACTTATCCAGAAATGCTACGCACATGGAACAACGCGCCGTTGCACCTCCTGTACAACCCATGCTACGGTCCAGTCCCCCGCCGCAGATCGTGGAAGGCATTTAATATCAAGGTACAGAACAATGCGCAATGCAAGGAATGGCTGAACTACCCGTACATCGCGCCACCACAAGGACCACCATCGGTAGCATATATGATGGGGACCATTCGCCACTGGATGCCGCGCTTGAAGCCCATGCAAGATGTAGCAGCGCAAATGATGCTTAAAATCTTAGATATGATGCAAGTAGTGCTGAAGACCTTTAGAAATGCAGCCGCACCACAGGTACGTCTTCCGGGGTTTAGCAATGGAAATTACGACTTGGTGTATGACATGAGCACCACCCCCAGTATCCGTGTGGCTTACACTTGGCATGCACGCATCAAGTACCTCCCCGCCTGCTACAAACAGACCTTCGAAGAAATGTTCAGATCTCGTTTCTGGGAGTACCACTCGGAGATTTTCGCACCAAAGCCGACACATCTGCTTCAACTGTTTGCTTGTGAACAAGCAATGTATTCAGAGTACTACACCACCCCGCAACCAGAAACCCCTGGCGCAATCAATCGGGAGGCATTGGAAGCCGATCTAGCAAGAGGCTTAAGGATAGGAGAACATGAACTGGCCACCAATGTCATCCAATATTACATTGACCACCCGCGCGAACAAAGGTCTGTCAGGGGCGACAGACGCTAGGAAGGGGGGAGTGTTGGCACACAAAGCAACAGAGGAATCATGCACAATACGGCAACAAGGCCAGATCATTTTTTCCCTTAGATTATGTACAACTCAAGTGATTTTAATCACTACACAAACATTGTAAATTCCGTTTTTGGTAGATTAGACTCCATTTTGTGCAAGCCGAGGAGTCCTCGAGCTTGAGGAGTATTAGAAGTACCATCGTACCAATTTTCATAATTTTTAGACTTCGTTTGAGCCATCAAATAAGCCCTGGAACCTAATTTTTGACTAGGCCGGACACTAGGTCTGGACAGGGCCAAAAGCTAGTCAAAAACTATAAAAAGAGCTAGAGAGCTCATTTTTGAGGTTAGATTGTAATTGAAACGAACTTGTAAGAGCATTTTGAAAGTAATCTAAAAAGCTCCATTGATTCTCACTCTTTGTCTTGCCTTGTGTGCGCGTGTGTGTGTATGTGTGTGCATGCTTGTGTGCTTCTCACTCACGCACTTGTGCCGCCACTTGCTCGAGGTCTTCATACCATCCTCACGTCTTCCCGGATTGACATTAAAGGAGGTGCTACTCATCATTGAGCTACAGGGAGTGTTGGCATACAAAGCAACAAAGGAGTCATGCACAATACGGCAACAAGGCCAGATCATTTTTTCCCATAGATTATGTACAACCCAAGTGATTTTAATCACTACACAAACATTGTAAATCCCGTTTTTGATAGATTAGACTCCATTTTGTGCAAGCCGAGGAGTCCTCGAGCTTGAGGAGTATTAGAAGTACCATCGTACCAAATTTCATAATTTTTAGACTTCGTTTGAGCCCTCAAATAAGCCGTGGAACCTAATTTTTAACTAGGCCGGACACTAGGTCTGGACAGGGCCAAAAGCTAGTCAAAAACTATAAAAAGAGCTAGAGAGCTCATTTTTGAGGTTAGATTGTAATTGAAACGAACTTGTAAGAGCTTGTGAAAGTAATCTAAAGCACTCCATTGATTCTCTCTCTTTGTCTTGCCGTGTGTGCGCGCGTGTGTGTATGTGTGTGCATGCTTGTATGCTTCTCACTCACGCACTGGTGCCGCCACTTGCTCGAGGTCTTCATACCATCCTCACGTCTTCCCGGATTGACATTAAAGGAGGTGCTACTCATCACTGAGCTACATTCTCACATAAAGTTGTAAAACTTTTCTTTAACCAAATCCTTCCCGAAAATCTGCAACTCCTACTTGAAACATACGTGGACAAACTCTCACCTTGAGAACTCCAAAAGCTGCAAGTTGATACTTCATATCTTCATATTCTACCCGGGTGAAATGTGATAGTACCTGCTTGACTTTCTTTTGGATAACTCCACTTCTCAATCAAGTGATAGGATCTAATGGAAAACCTTTTTGAATACAATCATGTATCCAAAAATCTAGACAATCATAGAAAGTAGATTCTTCATCTGACTAGTACAACACAAAAATCTGAATTTTGTTGAAGTTTTTGAATTTTCTCAAAATACTGAATATGTAGAATATGAGGTACCTTTTCCAAACACAAAACCTCAACCCAAGTCTCCAACATCTGCTACAAATAATCTTTTAGCTCAAGAGTTAGGTCAAGAAGAATCTTTGCAACTTGTCGAGTAGCTCTGAATTGGCACTCCAAGAATTCTTTGAGTGAACATATAGCTGCCTGCTCAAGATCTTTAACATAACTCATACACATATGAGTCAAAACATATAAGCTGCCTTTCTTTCTCTCAATGAAATTCTTTGTCAAAACCTAGTAAAACAGGACCAAGTATCATGCAAAATTAGAAATTGCTTCTTCTTTAGACTATCTTCACACAAAATGTTCTCATAGACTTGTCTTTGGGTGTAGAGGATAAAATTAGGAAAAGTATATGGAAAATACAAGAGAAAAGGAAGTCTTACTTTCCCTTTGGAATTGTTGGACTTTCTTTTTCTGCATCTTTCTTCCACCTAATAATGTCAACATCTTCAAACTTACCTTTTGTTCTCTTCATCTTGAAGTAGCAAGCACTCTTAACCTCTTCAAATGATTTTTTCTCTTCCTCTAGTGCTAAGAGTTAGAGACAAAACAAACATGGTATATAAATGGAAGTGAACATACAATCATGTTTTACCATCTCCTTATATCTCTAAATCAAAACTCTGCTTCAAATGTGACTGATATGACTGAATTCACCAATGTTGCTCTAGCACAATGGTGAGAACCACGTTAAGAAGCTCCACCTCCTTAATGCCAATCCGCGGAAGAGATAGGAGTGATATGAAGATCGTGAATGTGAGATGATGTGAGAGTGAAGGTGAGAAGCACCAAGATGCACACACACATACACACACACAATGAAGAGACAAGCAAGACACAATGGAAGGTGAGAAATTAACTCTATTACTCAAGAACACTCTTACAAGCTCAAAATAGCTCTAAGCTCTTCTCTACTCCAACAAGCTAACCCCAAAAATGAGCTCTCTAGCTCTTTTTATAGTTTCTAGACTAGTTTTGACCGGTTTCACATCTAGTGACCGGCATAGTTAAAAATTAGGTCCTAGATGCTATTTGAAAGGGTAAACGGTGTCTAAAAATAACGAAAATTGATACGCTTGTTCTACCTAAGCTCCTCAAGCTCGAGGACTCCTCGGCTTGCACAAAATGGAGCTAGAAATTAAGAAAAGGGTTTTTCTATGTTACATATGTTACAATAGTGATAAAAATCACTGTTAAAGTATTTCCAAAACATGATTCTTTGAAAAAAGATTCGAGTGGCTCCCTGCTCCGTCGTTACATGATTCCGCATCTTCTATGCCTCTGGCTGCTTCCAACACCCCCCTCCCTCTCGCTTCTGTCGTCCCTGACAGAACCTTATTGTGAGGTCTGCCGGATATAGTTCTGTAGGAGGTCTTGAGCGAGGGTGTGCTCGGAGATACGAATGCCTCGGGCCAGATCGGCCTCGAGTTTCTCCCAGTCTATTGGTTGTGGTTCTTCCGGTGGCGGGAGCTGATAGTGT
Organism: Ceratopteris richardii; assembly: GCA_020310875.1. Lineage (NCBI taxonomy): Eukaryota > Viridiplantae > Streptophyta > Polypodiopsida > Polypodiales > Pteridaceae > Ceratopteris > Ceratopteris richardii. The sequence continues at coordinate 250,708,463 of CM035406.1, forward strand.
GTGGAATAGGCCATTCGTTCACAGGCAAATAATTGTAATAAATGTGTAGGCCTGCTTATGAATACCTCTGAATGGTATTCCCAGAAGCCGGTTGTGAACATCTCTTCGAACGTCTGCTTGTAGCACGCCGGTAGGTACTTTATTCTGCAATGCCACACATAACACACCCGTAGCGATGGCGTTGTACTCATATCATATACCAGATCAAAATTGCCATGCTCAAAGCCCGGGGTGTTTACATGAGGTGCCTTGACGCGTCGGAAGACTTTAAAAACCATTTGCATCATGTCAAAGATTTTGACAGTCATATGCGCCGCTATATCGTCCATATGCTTTAATCTAGGGAGCCAGTGGCGAATTGTAGCCATCATGTAGCCTACAGTTGGTAACTCGATGGGTGGCTTAAAATAGGGGTAATTCAACCAGTCCTGGCACTGCTTATTGTTTTGTACCTTAATAGCAAATGCAGTCCAGGAGCGGCGTCGTGGTACTGGTCCCCAACATGGGTTGTACTTTAAATGCAAAGGTGCCTTTACCCATGTACTCATCATTTCTGGATACTTCTGTAGTAAATCTTTTTGCCACTCTGGTTGATAGATCTCTCCTTGCTGCGCATCTAGTGGCAAATCTTCTTCCTCGAATTGAGTCGCATGCGATGGTTTCTTACCGGTTTCTTTCTCAATGGCTAACTGGTATTCGGCCATTAACATAAAATACGGTTTATACTGTAGCTCATGCCCAGATATGTATCATCGCGGGGCCAAATGAGCAAAGAATGGAGATTGTAAAATTCGTTCTTCTATCATCGCCATGGCATGTAATTGTGCTTCTACTCTAGCTGAGTGCGTTGTCCCAAGTTCTTCAATTGTCTTCATCCACGCGGGGGTCGGGAGTTCGTAAGTCATCTGGCCTTCGGCCGTGACGCGTCCGCCTCGGATGGGTTGTGGCTCGTATGCCTCTTCAAACGTTTCCTCCACCGGGATGGTGACAGTTTCTTCCTCAGCTGGAAGCTCAGGTGGGGAATCTGGCCTTGGTGGTGCTTCATATACTGCAATCCTTGATTCAAGGTTCGATACCTGGGCCCTTAATGCGTTGAGTTCCTCTAAGATGTCAGGAGAGGGGTCCACAGGTGCTGGTATGTCTTGGTGTGCCGGTGCTCGTAACTGGAGTAATTTATGATCTTCTTTGAGTTTTTGTAACTCCTCGTTCATGCAGTCGTATTCATCTAGTAGTCTCACATGATCTTCTAGCAGCATCCTCATCGAGTCTGAGGGAATGGCTTTGAACCGACTAGGACTGAGTGGTTGGTCTGGATGGTCTAGGGCTGCTTCTAAGTTTTCTCGATTCTGGTCCTGTAAGCGTTGGTTTTCCTCCTTTGCTACTGCTAGATGTCTTCTGAGTAAGCCCATGTTTTGTGTTAGCATTGCATTGCGAACTGTCTAGGCTCTTAATAAGTTATCCAATCTTGTACAATTTGCAACTGACGCATGAATGGTCGTCCCAATATCATCTCATAAGCATGATTTTTTGCAAAGTCACAAATGGCGAAAGTATGCTCAAATTCTACACCACAAGTGGTGAGAGATATGCCTTCTAGTAAGCCTAATGGCTTTTCTATGTGTCTGTCAGCCATTTGTAGCTTCATCCTGGTGGGTCTTAATGCTGGCTTACCCCAACGTTTCCATAAAGCGGTGGTAGCTATGGCTACTCCGGCTCCTGAATCTAAGATGGCTTTCGTGGTGTAGCCCTGATGGGTTATTGGAAGATAAGTGTTACCTTCCTCTCCTTCGCTTACATCTCCAATCTTTTCTACAGGTATCTCGGGTACCTTATTTTGTGATCCTATTTGTGAGGAAGTAGTAGCAAGCTCGGGGAATTGATTTGCTACATGTTTCCACAATTCTGGTTTTACCTTTAACAACTCCTCTAGAGTGAGATTACATTGTACTTTGGTATTCTTGATCACTTCCGTGTTTCTAGGGATTACTGATTCTTCATTCCTCACTATTATCGTGGGTGCTCTCATACTAATAGACTTTGCTTCCCAAGGTCCTGTGAACTGAGGTAATTCTTGTAAAGAATTAGATTCAAAAGCTGTGTGTTCACTCAGTTGCTCCTCCTCTACCTCATTGTAAATAGAGGGAATGTCTTGGGGAAATTGTTCTTGCAAGTCATCTATTTCTTGAATAGGAGGATGGGTTCCTTGTTCCTTTCTCCATTTCTCTTCTTGGATTTCTCTCAAAAATTCATGTGAATATTTATGTATGGAAGACAAATTGTCTTGACTTTCTGTATTGGGTACTTGAGACAGGGATGGTGAATTCCTTTCCTGTGTCTCTAGGACAATAGGGTTCCTATGCTGATCCTTTTTCTCTTTGCTTTCAATCAAATATTCTAGCCTCTCCATTAGTCCTTGAAAATGTAATTCCGGTTTTGCCATGTTATTCCAATTAAGATATCTAGAGGCTTCGAACAAAGCTTGTGCTAGTTCCTTCATGCAAAGTTTAGTTCTCTCAATTTCTAGATCAGCTCGAGGGTAGTTTTTGCTCATTTCAGCAACTTGAGGTCCTTCTTTTAATCTAGCCTGATATGCACGAAACATCATGTCTAGATTTTTTGGTATGGGTTCCGCTAAAACTGATCCTGATTTTTGAGCTTGATTCTCTTGATTCAAGTCCTGTGAAGTCAATTCTAGGATTTTGGCTCTAGATTCCTTTAAACTTCCTTCCAACTCAGTTATCTTTTTACTCCATTTTCTCTTAATTCTTTCTCTAGAATCTTTCCAAGATTTTGTCTTTTTACTGCTAGATTCTACAACTTCACTACTTCCAGCTACTTTCCCTTGATTAAGCTGTTGGTTCTGTAAGAGCGCGTGGGCTCTTGTGATAGCTTGGATAGGCACGTATGTAGGGTTGGATCCATCTACGTTATTTACAATACCTATCACGTTGATCGGTGTCACATTTGAAGCATTAACAGGGTTCTTAGGACAATCTTTGATTATGTGCTCTTTGCCACAATCGGCACAAAAGCCTTGGATGTTATAGTACTGTGATTGTCCTGATATCGGGGGATGTGGACAATCCTTTATGAAATGGTCTCCTTGGCACTTAAAGCATGGTCCTCTAGGGCCCTGTGGTCTCTGTTGTCTTAATTGGGGCCGTGGATTTGGGTTTGTGTACATCACATTAGCATAATCGGGCTCCCAACTAGGTTCCACTGGTGGACTATCGTAATGATATGTCTCCACGTGTTCTGGTGACTCCATGTAATAAGCGGGTGGACTATCTACATGCGTAGAGTCAAAACTGTTTGAGTGTGGGTCACTCTCTGTGATCAAAGGTGAAGAAGGCACTAAAGCCCTACTTAGGTTCTCTTCTGCAGCAGCATATTTGACTGAGATGACATTCGCTGGTGGGGGTGGCTGCTGAGCTAAGACGGGTTGAGGTCTCTGTTGAGCCTGGTATGGTTAGTTCTGAGGAGGCCTATAGTAATAAGGCTGAGCATTGTATTGGCCTTGATACCTACCTGGCTGCGGGTATGCTTGCGGGTAGTTCTGTCTCACGGTCTGTTTGTTGTATGGGCAGTCCTGAGCCGTATGATTCGTGTATCTTCTCTCAATTGTACAGTATTGGCCACTAGGGTTGGCTTGAGGTTGTGGTGCATTGGGGCACACATTTGCCATATGGTCACCACCACAGGTGTAACAACGCTTGTTCATTAGCACCCTAGGTTTACTAGAAACTCCTAGTTTCTGAGCCACTTTTTCTGCTAGGTCTTCTATTGAGCTAGACAATTTTGTGGATGCTAGAGATGAACAGTCTGAGTCCTTATAGACCTTTGAGAGTTCCAACTCGTCTCCTAAGTTGTCCTCAATGTCTATACAAATTCTTACACATTGCTCTAGCGTTCTGGGTTCTTTTAGGTACACATATGAGCGTAGTTTAGTGCTCAACAAGCCATCTAAAAACAATGACACTTGCTTGGCTTGTGAGGGTAGCTCTTGCATTGGACATCGTTCAACATATTGTCTAAACCTACGTCCTGCCAGTCTAACTGTTTCCTGAGGGGTTTGTTTAAAGCTATGAATCAACGAAGACGTGTCATGTCTAATCCCACTTTTAGAGAATTCAGTGATGAATGACTCTAAAAAGTGATGGATGTCTCTAAATTGCCTCTGTTGCAACGGTTGGAACCAAGTTAAAGCGCTATTCTTAAACGTTAGCCCAAATGCATTGTATTGCGTGAACATGTCTTCAACTTGTTCGGCTCTTAGTACTTGCTTGAATTCTGCAACATGGTCATAGGGATCTCCTCTGCCATCAAAGTAATTTTTCATGGATTTCACTAACTGAGTGGGTCTCAACATTCTTGCGCGTTCACGTGGTCTAGGTAGAGGAAAATCATCTCTACCACCTGGTATTCCATGATCTCTTTGTCTATCCGTTCTATTAGTGTCCGTGGTTGTTCTATCTCTCCCTATGGGATGAGTGAAGCTTACTTCGGGTCTTTCTTTATTTTTCTCTCTTTGATTTCCATCGGCTAAGGATGTTCCTACCCCTTGTTGACTTATATTCATGTTCGTTCTAGATGGAGGGAATACCAATTCACCTCTCCATGTGTATGTGTTTTTAGCATGGTCAGGCACCACAAAGACTCTTTCTGAAGTCTCATCCAGGTATACAACCTTTCCAAGTGTATCCGGGTCCTTGAACTCGTATATAGTGATGATACCTACCTCACTAAGTAGTTCTGTCTTGTATCTCCAAAAGGCTTCATCAGTTTCTTTATTTACAAACAACTCTATGCTTCTGTTGTCCTGAGGGATCCATTCTGGGATTAGTACTCGTGTCAGTACAGATTTCCCTCTAGGTGTTCTAGGTTCTTCTAATGGTTCCTTTCCTTGAGATTTAGTTTCCGTCTCTAGCTGAATCACGCCAAACTCATTGGTATTGTTTGGCTACGTACTTAAGATGTACCTTGTTCTTTCCTTGTCTATGTACACGTCTCTCTCAAATTTCACCACTGGACATTCCAATCCAATGGGTTGATTGGGGTTGTGCATTTGCACCACTTGCCTTCGCAAACCATCCTCATAGATGCGAGCACCTAATCGGTTGGTTCAGAGAAACTCTAGTTGAGTCCTATAGGGTCCTTCTGGTCTTTCTAAATAGGCTACATTCGACCCTCCTTCTGGTCTTTCTGCGCTAAATGCCATTTCTGAATCACTAGTGTCTGAGCTCTCGTAGGGGTAATTACTATTCAATTGCTGAGCCCACGATCGAGCAGTAGTTCTTACACTTGCATCTGATGATCTAAGGCTTCGTCGGTCTGACTTACCTATATGTTTGCCCGATCTAAGGTTCATTAATTTTCTTCCTTGCACACTCAGTACACGCTCAGATCGTCAATGATTCTTTGTTATTACTTTCTTGATTCTTTTTAGATTTCTTTAGATTCTTGTCTTAATGTATGCGTCAGGAATTCGACTTTCCGTGGGACTTTGAGTTCTCGTTCCGTCAGACTTATGTTCTTTCCTTTAGGTTTTCGTGTCACACACCTTTATCTTTAGTCTTGGACTTGATAAATTTAATTCTCTTGAACTTGAGGCGTTCCTACTGTCTTTAATCCACAATACTACCGTTTATCCCAAGCTAAGAATTGACTGAGGGGGTTGAGTAATCTTCCAACCTCGAGTCAGCTTTTCTGGTTGCTCTGATGCCCAAGAAGCCGCGCTTCCCAAGCTTTATGCCCTTCACTGCCTTGCCTTGGTTGCCCTTGATTGCCCTTGCTAGACCTGGAAAAATCCAATATTAGACCAATTCACAGTTGGATGATCAAGCACTTGAGTATATACACCTTTTAAGTCCTTTCCCTTTTGCCCAACTTTTTAATGCTTGCCCCCTAGTTTTCTAGTCCCAAACTAGGTCAACCTCAAAATATCTTATAAAAAAAATAGACGTATCCTTTTAGAAAAAAACAGTTGAGGTCATGTAGTACTCGTAGAGAGCTTTCTAACGAGCTATTAAGCTCAAAAAACGGACTTCGGATGAAAAAGTTATGACCGTTCAGGCCCTGGGGGGTAAAAACTGACAAACAGGTTTTTCTCCAAATATGAGCTAAGGGGTCTCCTATGAGTCTAATCACCCAAAAATTTCCCAAAAATAGCCCCAAAATTGGCCAAAAAAATGAAACCCTAAAATTTGCGATGGGGGTGCACAATCGCGATGGTCGGAGATGATCGCGATGGTCTGGGACCGTCGCGATGGCATGAAGGTGAACAATCGCGATGGTCTGAAGTGCACGGTTGCGATGGTCCAAAAGTGAGCAATCGCGATGGCATGAGTGTGAACCGTCGCGATGGCTCGATCAGGCGGACAATCACGATGGCGTCAGTCAACGATCAACGTGAACAATCGCGATGGTCCAAAATTCGAGTTGTCACGATGGCTGAGGGTGTCATCGCGATGGCGTGAAGTGTGAACCGTCGCGATGGTCTAGCTTGCCACGTGGCACCGTCGGCGGGATGGCGTGAGCCAATCGCGATGGTGTGGGGTCAACCGAACAGTCGCGATGATCCGCGAACCGTCCCGATGGTCCAAATGAACCGTCGCGATGGCGTGAGACCGTCGCGATGGTCCGGCCGAGCCGTCGCGATGGCGTGAGCCTATCGCGATGGTGTGACACAATCGTGATGGTATGAGACCGTCGCGATGGTCCACCAAAATGTGATTTTTTGAGATGCAGCTATGGATTCCTATACATGCAGGGGTCGCCTACACGGTGGTGAACTCGCCTTCCTCAAAATCCGAACTTTGCAGACCATCGCGATGGTCTGACACAGTCAGAAATTTCTGACAGAAACAGAAAATTTTACCTTTTCCAAGCTTTCCTGATGCACTGGAGCTCTATACCTGCAAGAAAACTCAAGAAAACAAAAGCACATGCAAGCACAAAAGCTCTTTCTCACTCTCTCGCATGCACAAATGAGGGGAAATGAGGAGAATGGGTGGATATGGTGAATTTTCTGATTTTTTTGGAGATGAAGATGATGATGCAGTGATGAAGATGGAGTGTGGGGGAGGTGAGAAACACTAAAAACTAAGTAAAAACAACAACAAAAACTGAAATTTTTACCTTCCAACGCTACTTCTTGCTATACTCTTACCATCACACATTCGTCCTAGACTCGATCCCCGGCAACGGCGCCAAATTTGGTGTTGCTCTAGCACAATGGTGAGAACCACGTTAAGAAGCTCCACCTCCTTAATGTCAATCCGCGGAAGAGATAGGAGTGATATGAAGATCGTGAATGTGAGAGTGAAGGTGAGAAGCACCAAGATGCACACACACATACACACACACAATGAAGAGACAAGCAAGACACAATGGAAGGTGAGAAATTAACTCTATTACTCAAGAACACTCTTACAAGCTCAAAATAGCTCTAAGCTCTTCTCTACTCCAACAAGCTAACCCCAAAAATGAGCTCTCTAGCTCTTTTTATAGTTTCTAGACTAGTTTTGACCGGTTTCACATCTAGTGACCGGCATAGTTAAAAAATAGGTCCTAGATGCTATTTGAAAGGGTAAAGGGTGTCTAAAAATAACAAAAATTGATACCCTTGTTCTACCTAAGCTCCTCAAGCTCGAGGACTCCTTGGCTTGCACAAAATGGAGCTAGAAATTAAGAAAAGGGTTTTTCTATGTTACATATGTTACAATAGTGATAAAAATCACTGTTGGAGGTTTTTGAAAAGTATTTCCAAAACATGATTCTTTGAAAAAAGATTTGACTGGCTCCCTGCTCCGTCGTTACATGCTTCTGTGTCTTCTATGCCTCTGGCTGCTTCCAACACCCAACCTTTTGGTTGAATGCTGAATTACCTCTCTAGAGTACCTAGATCAAATTCTGTACTTGGATATTCAACCAACTTACAACACAAAGTTGGCTGAAAACAAAATTCATCCCATCTCCAAATTTGTCTTCTTAGATCAGACTTCTTGCCATGAAAGAGATCTATCAAAACTGTTTTGATTTAGCTTAATGCTTTTACTTTCAAAAAATGAAAGTGTATGAAAGCAATCCTTCAAATCTCTTCATAACTGCTCTTCTAAGATATGACCTGCAAATAATAATCTGATAGGAGAAACTAATACTTGTGATTTGACGTTGATCTGGTTCCTTCATCTTCTCCAAACCATTGTTTTTCCTTGAATTTGAAGTAGCCTTCTCTTCATCAAGTCTTGATCTTCAAGTAATACTTCTGTAAAGTATCTTTACTCTTCCAAAAGTATTTGGCTGCTAACAAATCATCAACTTCATACTCCACAATAATAAATAACATGTGACTCAATTGTCTAATTCCCAAATCTCTGCTCATCTAGATTAAGTGTGTATGTCATATGTCAAATGTTAGAAGATGCTCTTAAATCATATGTTGTAAATCTCGAAGTCTGGGAACCTAAGAATCTGAGAGCCTGAATGCTCTTATACCAAATGTTGGAAATTTAGTAGGCCCATAACTAATACCACAGGTCCAAGTTCCATAGGTCCAAAATCTACAACATAGAATCCAACAATCTTCCAATATTGACAAAACATGAACATACCACATTTAATCATACAAATGATGAGACAATGATAGAGAGAGATTAGACAACATGTTTAAAGTGTTACATAAGCCACTGCTTACTCACACTATCATATATACAAATGTCAATTTACAATGTGGGAGTCAAAATTCTCAACCACTTTATGTGAACAGAAATAGATGGATGAGTGAATGTACATAAATTACAATAATATTCAGTTGTAAGGACAAAAATATGAATATATAGGAGATGTATGACTTGATAGGTTGTAGAAGAGTGAATATGAGTGACAGAAAGAGAAAGGATCAATCTAAAACTGATAATCAACAAACCCTCATCTGATTTACATACATACATACATACATACATACATACATACATACATACATACATACATACATACATACATACATACATACATACATACATACATACATACATACATACATACATACATACATACATACATACATACATACATACATACATACATGCATACATACATATATGCATGCATGCATGCATCCATCCATCCATCCATACATACATACATACATGCATACATACATACATACATACATACATACATACATACATACATACATACATACATACATACATACATACATACATACATACATACATACATACATACATACATACATACATACATACATACATACATACATGCTATATTCCAGAGATGTACATGCTTGGAGGAACGAGAAGTTCCTTGCTCAAGGGATAGCCAAGGCCAAAAACCAAAGAGTTCATATGAGGTACCTACTCATGATGGCCAGATGAGTAGAGGGGCCTTAGACAGAATTCTAGGTGGTGACTAGGCAAGGGCTATAAATAGGTTGGGAGGTGTGAGTTTCAAGCATGTCATTCTCCACTTCTCACATTTGGCATTAGAGCTTGAGGGAGAGGCAGACCTTGGGCAAGGAGTTGGAGAATTCTTGAGGAGGCATGGAAACCATGGAAGGATTAGATGCTAATTTTGGGGGGAATCATCATCGTCCATGAGAAGAAAGGTTTGAGCAGCCACGAAGGATCTTCTTGCTCTTCGTACGTGGGGAAAGTTGAAATTTTTCAGCCTTGAGACTTGTGCAAAAGGCGGTGCTACTAAAAAAGGGTGATAAAACTCGTGTTTCCCACATATTGAACCGAAGGCAGCCTATAGGTAACGAACCCACAACCTCTACGCTAAGAGGTAAGTACTTTCCCCATTAAGCTACATATGACTTGTCGGACATAAAATCTTTAAATGTACTATTGATTCATGCTGCTGGACACACGGGACATAAACAAAAGAGAGAGGTTAAGAGAAAGAAATAAAGAAAGGAGAAAGGGAGGAAGGAAAGAGAGAAGGAGAAAGGACAAAGAAAAGAAAGAGAAAGAAAGAGAAAGAAAGAAAGAGAAGAATTAGAGATAGAAATAATGAGAAAGAAAGAGAAAGAAAAGATTAGAAAGAGAGAGAAGAGTAAAGAAAGAGAAAAAAAAGATAGGAAGTAAGAGAAAGATCAAGATTAGCATACCTACCTTCACAAAAATGGACATTACTCTCTCATATGATGCCCAAATCAGATGATTCCACTTGATATAGAAAGTAGACTCCAAGGGCTTTCTAATGAGTGGCTAGAACTATCATTGGATAACTAAAACCCACCTATAGAGAGTATTTAACTCTTTGCATATCTCTTCAAGGAAAGATGTTGCCCACTCACCTAGCTCCATTGTTTTGGCCATAACTTCCTCATAGAATATCCAAATCAAAAAATGCAATTGGTATAGATTGTAAACTTCAAGAACTTTCTTTTGACTGTGACATGTGCATTTAGGAGATATAAAGAAATTAGTAAAAGTGATCCTCTACAAATTCTTAAAATGTTGCAGGTATAGAGGCTTAGTATTTTAGTCATTGTAAAAGCTTCAAATGTCCAAATACTGTGAAATTTATATCAATAAGGGTAGAAAATAGTAGCTATATGCCATTAAAATCAGAAAGAAATTGGATATCGTTTGGTAGGTCAAATGACCTATTCTTCTCAAAACAATCTCTCGTGAGGATTTGCCAAAGAGTGATACATGTGTCCGATGAACACATGATTATTTCATACTGGAAGCTCCAATTTGAAATTTTTTTCTTGGAGAAGCTACTCCAGTATAGACCATATGATATAGCTAAAATTCAAAGATTTTGGAATTTATCTTCATAGTTAGAAGATATTCTAAAAGTGCAGCAAGATTGTTTTTAGGCTCACCTAAGCACAGGTGTAGCAGAGATAGAATGATAGATTTGAATGAGTATTTGATTGAATTTAAAATTGAAATTTTGTTAAAAGCAAACTAGATAGTTCACCTAAGCACAGGTGTAGCAGAGATAGAATGATAGATTTGAATGAGTATTTGATTGAATTTCAAATTGAAATTTTGTGAGAACAAACTAGATTTGGGCACAAATGAAATGAAATTTGGAGTTTGTTTGATTAGTCAAAGGGCTTCAAAAAGATGACCCTATATATTTTTAGAGTTGGTCGTCAAATGTTCGACCCTTCCAATGAAATGGTGATAAAACTCTGAGGAAATGCCCAAATCAAGTGATTTTTAAGGCTAATGAAATCTTGAAAAAAGTCATATAAGGCTAGAAAATTTCATAGATTTTGCATAGGTAAAAGTTAGTTAAAGTTAAGTTTTAATGTGCGGTTGTTGCAAATTGTTTATGCAGGAGACGTTGTTGAAGGGAAAAGATTTTCCACAAGTTTTTATGATATGCTTTTGATATAGTGTGATAACCATGGGCTAGACATGCCCTACATACTTGTTTATTGATCATTGGTTTATGGTGACCATTCTTAGTAGGACAAAGGAGACTTTGTCAGAATTTTCAAAAATATATATAGTGCCATGAGATCATGGAACATGAGAACTTTGCTAGTTGTTCTCATTTCATATAATTGGATTCATACAAGTTGTATAAATTCCAATTTTGTGTGAGTTAATATTTGATTCAAGTCGCATGATGCAAGCCGCATCCTTCACAACTCTAGTTGAGTTGATTTACCATATAATTTTCATTTCTCAACTCAAGATGAGTTGATGTTATATATAGTTATGAGTGATAGAGTCATAGGAATGACTCTGTTCTTTCCATAGAGGGAAGGAACTACTTCAGGGGAACACTTCATGATTTCATTATTATTGTTTATGGTTGTGAGTATTCACTGATTTATTCTTATTGTTTTGAGAGAAATGTTTGACTTTAATCTCTTACACGCATCTATGTGGGGTATAAAGTTTGGTGGTATGGGACATCACTTTGTATTCTACCTAGGTGTAGGACAAATGGTATGGGAGAGAAGTCTCTGATATTTTATTCTTGATATGATTTGGAGTTCATTCATATGATCTTCTTATTATTGGACAACAGAGGGGCAGTTGAGACAGTCAATCTCTATGTGATCGCAAACAAGGCAAGTTTGTAGGCTAGTAGCCTAGAAGCAGAAAAGCAAGGTTTGCACATACGAACTATGAATAGGCAACTGCATTGAGAAGAAATTCATAGACTACATACTACTTTATTTCATATGCCTGAGGATAGGCCATGGTTCATACATAGTGTGTATGAGGTGAGCTAGATGCTTAGCCTAGTGGGCTATGAGTGTGCACACATCTACTTACCATTTTTGAGTGTATTTAGTGGACTCATATTATGGTCTTGATTATATTTGGGAGTGCCATATTATTACAATAATTTACCAGAGACACCTCATTCCTAGTTGGGAATGCTTTTATCATAGTGATGATCAGATGGTAGTTAGAGATAAAGTAAGTTTCATCCACTTGGAACATCTTGCATGCTATTATTGAGAAGGCCGTGGTAGTTCCACTTATTGCTATACTTTCTTCGCATGTCTTCACTTGGTATGATGGACGTAGTTCCATAGAGTGGATTGGGATTTAATTTGTATGGGAGATATTTTGATCCACAGTTTGGATCATTGATAGATTGAAACCTTGGTCCATAGTTTGGATCATTGACAGATTGACATCTTGGTCCATAGTCTGGATCCTTGACAAATTGTCATCTTAGATTCACAGTTTGGATCATGATGAGACATTCTTGAGTTTCATTTCATTTCCGTGAGTAAATCAAGCAGATTTACTTGATCTTAGAGATTAAGCACTACTTGGAAAAGATTTCCATTTATTTTTAGTATTTTTTCCATAGAGATTGGAGCATTGTCATATTGTTTTGGATGAGCATAGTTTTTTTTGTTACTCTAATGGAGTAAGTGGTTTTGCATAATTATACCATACGACAAGTTGTGAGTGGGTGTTTCAGGGAGGCAAGGGCAAGTTGCCAACATTCACACGTTAGTGGTCAAGGTCTAGGCATAGGGAGTCTGAGGATATTCTGAGTACTTATGCTGCACACATAGGGACTCATTGGGCCTCAAAGGGATTCCTACAGTATGCCCAAGGCAAGGATTACTATTTATTGGTGGAAATGCTAGATAGGAGGCAGAGAGACGAGTTGTCTACTTTTTAATTATCTAGTATTTCAGACACTTAGCACACTCTACTCTTATTATTTGGAATCACAGATACTGATTTCCAAGTTTATAGCTCCTTCTATATCATTGAGGACAATAATCTTTAGAAGGGGGAGAGAGTGTTATATTCCAGATATGTACATGCTTGGAGGAATGAGAAGTTCCTTGCTCGGGGGATAGCCAAGGCCAAAAGCCAGAGAGTTCATACGAGGTACCTACTCATGATGGCGAGATGAGTAGAGGGACCTTAGAGAGAACTCTAGGTGATGACTAGGCAAGGGCTATAAATAGGCTGGGAGGTGAGTCCAAGGCATGTCATTCTCCACTTCTCACAATACATACATACATACATGCATTCGTATGTATGTACATAAATACATGCATGCATGCATACATACATATAAACATATGTATATACATACATACAAATATACATCCATGAATGCATCTTATGTACATGCCTAGAATGCAAAAATTATGTATATACATAGAAAACACACACACACACATACATACATACATACATACATACATACATACATACATACATACATACATACATACATACATACATACATACATACATACATACATACATACATACATACATACATACATACATGTTGGGAAAGATGGATGGATGCTCCAAGAGACTGAGTAGGTACTGCTAAAACCTGCTTTGTACCAACCCTCTTTTGCTTTAGACTTGATAAGTAGACCTCCTTAGCTTTCCAATGACACCATAAAATGCCCTATGTACTTTGGAAATGATGTGTGCAATGATTGAACCAAAACAGATAACTTTGAAACTCACAAACTCAAGAAAACCTTCTATTTATGTCTTGACACCTGCGAGGTATTTTTCTCAGTATGACCAGCACAGTAGGAATTGGAAAAATTCCTTTTAGGGGTATCTAATTAGCTTAGTAAGCTAACTATTTGAAGTGGAATGATATAAAAAGATAAACTATGTAAGAGAAATCAATTTAGCAAGTTAAGCTATACCCCCGAATTTTTAGGACTGTAGCAAAAATTCACCAGTGATTACCTCGACACAGATTCCTCTGAAATGGCTCAATAGAATCTCTTCAAACTTAAGCAGCATGTAGATAACTTGAAGCTGAATCCAACAAGCTTTGAATCACTGAATTTGGTCAAGAATTGGCCGAGATATGAACTTCACAAGTTGATAGACTTTTGAGTAGTATGACAAAGAACTCAAAAATGAACAATGTGAATGTATGTATTAATGAACACTTGTATACAAATCCATTGGCATGAAAATCATTGCCTAATGGTGTAGATAGGTGTGAGCTAGAGTGTAGGCCTCACACACACTCAGGATCACTGATGAGAAGCTCGAGAGTGATGAGTTCTACCCGCGACTTTTCCATGTCCATTTTTATAGAAGATGAGTAAAAATTTGAGTTCAAATTCAAACTTTTGGCTCCCTATGATCAAGCTCCTATATCCTAGGAGATATTCCTTCAATCAAAGAGCTACCTTTTTCCACAAATCTTTTTAGTAGGTGATTACAAAAGATTCCAATTCATCAAGATATCTCTCAAGCCAAATGTGTAGGCTTGTGATTTACACCAACAGCTCCCCCTCAAGCCAAACATTTTGGCTTGGTCTTCATCTTCAATCTTCAAGTATATCCTGCAATCCAATCATGGCTTTGAATCTGCAAAGTTTGGTCCCATCCAAAGCTTTAGTCAACAAATTTGCAAATTGCATGTTGGTTGATACATAGGTCAGTTGAATATCCTTGCTTATCAACTTCTCTCTCACATAATGATAATGGACCTCTATATGTTTGGTCCTAGCATGATAGATAGGATTAGCTGCAAGGTGAAGAGAACTTGTATTATCTCCAAAGATTATTGGAGACCTAGTAACCAAACCCAATTCTGTATACAAGAGCTTAATCCAAATTGCTTCTTGTGTGGCATTAGCCAGCCCTCTATACTCTGCTTCTGTAGAAGACAATGTAACAATTGGTTGCTTCTTTGCAGAACAAGATATTGGCTTATCACATGCAAAAGAAATATATCCAGAAGTGCTTCTCCTATCATCCTTGCATCCTGCCCAATCTGCATCTGAATAGATTTTGATATCAATATCTAAAGTGTAAGGGAAATACAAAACATGGTCCTGTGTACCCTTGAGATACTTCAAGATTCTCTTGGCAGCCTCTAAGTGAGGTATCCTTGGCTTGTGCATAAATTGACTTAGCACACTAACCCCATATGCAATATCTATCCTTGTTAAGGTAGCATAGTTCAAGCTACCCACCATACTTTGATAACCTGTAATGTCATTGACTTCATCACCTTCATGGGCACTTAGTTTTAGGTTTACCTCCATTGGAGTGCTTGCTACTTTGGCATCGTGCAAATGAAACTTCTTTAACATGTTCTGTATATACTTTTTCTGAGTAATGTATTTCCCTGAATTAGTGTAGACTAATTCAAGCCCAAGAAAATACTTCAATAGACGAAGATCACTTATCTTGAACTCCTTCATGATTTGACTGTTAATATATCTGATTCCATTGACATCATTACCTATAATGATGATGTCATCAACATAAACACAAAGGTATATTACCTCTGAATTACTTCTCTTGATGAATAGAGAAGTATCTGCCTTGCTCATAACAAAACCTTGGTCTTGGAGGTATGTAGTTAACCTGTAATTCCATGCCCTAGGTACCTACTTCAATCCATATAAAGCCTTTTTTAATTTGCAAACATATGTTACCTTCTTAGGGTCCTCATAGCCAGGAGGTTGTGACATATATACCTCCTCTGAAATCCATCCATTCAAGAAAGCATTCTTGACATCCAATTGGTACATATTCCAATTTTTCGATGCAGCCACACTTACCAACACTCTGATTGTTGGCATCTTGGCCACAGGAGAAAATGTCTCTTCATAGTCTATGCCTTGGGTTTGTGCCAAACCCTTGGCTACCAATCTGGCTTTGTACCTGTTAATTGTGCCATCAGAATTTCTTTTAAGCTTATAGATCCATCTCGATCCTATTACCTTCATGGAGTCCTTTTTGGGTACTAACTCCCATGTGTCACTCTCCTTGAGTGCTTCAATCTCCTCATCCATAGCTTCTTTCCATTCTGATTTGGTTATGGCTTCTTCATATGATCCTGGTTCTTCATTTGACAAATCTTTGGCAAGATAAACAAAATGTTTAGTAACAAGAGATGTATCATACCCATATCTGATAGGTTTTTTGCTTTCTCTTTGTGATCTTCTGATTGATTGAGTTGAAGATTCAGGTATGTCTTCAAGCTTCTTCATCTTCATTTTCCCCTTGGACTTCCATGCCTTGAACTCTTCAAGGTTGATAGTATCTTCATCATCTGAACTTGAGGCTTCATTCTGAGTAGGTTCCTCCTTCGGAAGATTTGGAAACTCCTCTTCCAAATCATAGGGTAATTTAACCTTCCTACATTCATTCTCATACCAAGAATCATTTTCATCAAAGACAACATATCTACTTACCATGAATCCCTTATTGGTAGGGTTATAAAACCTATAACCTTTTTGATTTAGATCATACCCAATAAAAATGCACTTTTCAGCCTTTGGGTCTAGCTTACCTCTTATCTGAGAGGGAATGTGTACATATGCTACACATCCAAATATCCTGCAATGGTCAAGTGAAGGTCTCTTACCATGCCATGCTTCATAGGGTGTCATGCCATCAAGAGACTTAGATGGTAACCTGTTTATGAGGTAAGTGGCAATAGAAACACTCTCTGCCCATAGATAGTTAGGTAATTTTTTCTCATTCAACATAGGTCTAGCTGTCTCAACAATTAACCTATTTCTTCTCTCAGCTACCCCATTCTGTTCAGGAGAATACCTTGTGGTTATTTCTCTTTTGATGCCTCTGTCCTGCAAGAAGTTTTCAAACTCATTGGAGAAGTACTCACCTTCTCCATCTGACCTTAGCCTCTTCAAATTTCTTCCTGTCTGATTTTCAACTAGTGCAAGATATTTTTTAAAGCAATTAAACACCTCATCCTTGTGCTTCATGAAGTACAATACAATCCATCTGCTATAATCATCAATAAAAGATACATAGTACCTTGATCCTGAGACTAAGGGGTCTTTGCTTGGTCCCCATACATCTGTATGGACAAGTTCTAGGTAGTCTTCATGCATGTAGCCTTTCCTTGAGAAGGGTAACTTGTGAGACTTCCCAAATTGACAAGCACCACACTTGTAAATCATATGTTGCTTGGATACATTAGGTATTCCAAGCACATTGGTCCCTGCATATTTGCTTCAAAGTTCTTTCTCCTATATGCCCTAATCTTTTGTGCCAAATCTCAAGCTCTGAAAGTGTTTGATCTTTATAACTGTATAGTGCAATATTCTTTGTGTCTTCTAACTCAAAAGTGAAAAGTCTACCTGATTTTTCTCCTTTAGCAATTCTCTTGAACCCATGCCTTGGATCCTCCACAAATGCTCCATATTGGTTGAATCTAACCTGCAAACCTTTCTCCACAATCTGTCCAACACTCATCAAATTTTCGGTAATGGTTGGTACATAGAGTACCCTGCTCAACAAATTCTGATTTCCATCACAAGTCTTAACATTTCCAACTTTAACTACTAAATGCTTGGTGTCATCACCTGTTTGGACTTGATGCTTACCTTTTGGTTCCTCAAGATCAGAGAGTAATGCTACATTGCCAACCACATGATTTGAGCACCCTGAGTCAATGTAGAATAGGTGGTCATCATTTGTACCTGATTTTGAAGTCATTCTCATGATCAGAAGAGAGTCATCTTGCTCCTCTATGCAGTTGTTATAGTCCTTTCTGGATTTGAATCCTCCTTGGTAGTTGCCATTGTAATTACTGTTGTGATTGTTGTTGTAGTTGTTATTGTAGCCTTGGTGATGGTTGAATCTACCTCTTGACTGTGAGTATCCACCTCTTTGGTATCCTCTTCCTCTCTGATTCTTGTAATTCCTGAAACACTCATCTGTAGTATGATTTGATAAACCACAAATGTTGCATGGTGAGGAGTTATAGGATCTCCCCCTACCTTGCTTACCTCCTCTGCCCCTTCCTCTTGATGATCTACCTCTTCTTGCATAGTTGGCTTGGGAGGTAGAGCCTTCATCTTCCACCTTCTTGCTCTTGCCTTTATCTTTAGACTTCTTATCAGTGTATAAGGCAGAAGAGTTATTACCTTTGGAAGTATCTCCATTCTTGTTGAGCTTTGCTTCATGTGTAAACAATTGTCCCATGAGGATTGTGAGATCTTGTATTTGCATGTCCATGTAGAGGTCCATGGCAGTGGTGAAGCTTTCCCATTTGTCATCAGCCTTGATCCCATTGATCACTTGCCTTACAATCTGCTCTTCTTCAATCTCTTCTCCTATGCTTGCTAACTGATCTGCTACATCTTTAATCTTGGTCACAAATTCTGAAACAACTTGCTTAGGTTGCTTCCTTAATGTTGTGAATTCAATCCACAACTCATTTTTCCTAGCCCTTGTATTTGAGGAAAAATATGATGACAAGGTTTCCCAAGTCTCTTGGGATGTCTTACAATTTCTAATATGTGGCAAAAGAAAGTCAGAGATAGAGTTGAGTAAATAAGACCTTGCCAATGCATCCTTAGCACACCATGTGTTGAGCTTTTCATGTTCTTCCTTGGTTGGTAATTCTCTTGTTTTAAATGAGGGCAATTCCTCATCTCCTGAGATGTATCCAAAGAGACTCCTTCCTTGTAAGTAGGTCTTCATCCTCAGAGACCATGCTGGATAGTTGTTCCTGTCCAAGTTATCAATAAATGAAGGAAAACCATCTCCCATTTTACCTTAGTTTGCTCTGATACCACTGTTAGGAAAGATGGATGGATGCTCCAAGAGACTGAGTAGGTACTGCTAAAACCTGCTTTGTACCATCCCTCTTTTGCTTTAGACTTGATAAGTAGACCTCCTTAGCTTTCCAATGACACCATAAAATGCCCTATGTACTTTGGAAATGATGTGTGCAATGATTGAACCAAAACACATAACTTTGAAACTCACAAACTCAAGAAATCCTTCTATTTATGTCTTGACACCTGCTGGGTATTTTGCTCAGTATGACCAGCAAGTATGCTAAGAGAAATCAATTTAGCAAGTTAAGTTATACCCCCGATTTTTTAGGACTATAGCAGAAATTGACCAGTGATCACCTCGATGTAGATTCCTCTGAAATGGCTGAATAGAATCTCTTCAAAACTTTAGCAACATGTAGATAACTTCAAGCTGAATCCAACAAGCTT
>CM035406.1:250730427-250800427 GCA_020310875.1 Ceratopteris richardii
AGAATGAGGCGGCTTCAAAAAGCACGTGTGGAAGTAAAATTTGTTCTCTTTTGTGGAGAGCCTTTGCTTTTATTAATAGAAATCACAGTTTACAATGATCATTATCCCAACCACTACTTTTATTAACTGTTTCTAAAAATAGAACCCTCTAAGTGGGTTTATTTACAATTTATGTAGAATATAAATCTGATTATTGATGTCCAAACATATTCAAAACGTCCATGCCCTTTCATGACTCTCCTCCTCCTTGCTTTAGATGCTTTAAATCCTGGAGCTTCTAATTTTTCCATATCTTCATCACTTGTAGATTCCATGTCTACCCATCGATGGTCTTCATCTTTTGCCTTTTTCTTTCCTTTGCTACTTCCTTCACTTGAATGAGCTTCATTCCTTGTCCTTCCATGCCAAGCCGATGTAGTACTCTCCTCTGATTGTGTGTTTGAAGTGGTTGGACCACTTATGTCCATGCTTTGTTGTTGCTCTTTAAACTTCTTCTTGGCTTCATATGCATTGTCAACCTGTAACACATCTTTGTTACCATACCAAGGTAGCAACTCATCAAATATTACATCCCTAGATACCTTAATCTCTTTGGTGCAAGGTTTATAGCATCTAAAACCCTTTTGCTCTAAAGAATTTCCAAGAAATATACACCTATCTGCCTTCGGGTCTAACTTGTGTCTCAATTCTTGAGGTATGTGAACATAACACACACAACCAAATACTTTGAGATGTGAAAGTTTGGGTTTCTTACCACACCAAGATTCATAAGGTGCAACTCCATTTACTCTTGAGGTTGGACACCTATTCATAATGTATATGGTTGTATTTGTTGCATCAGACCAATACGAGTTACGAACATTCATTTCATTTAACAAAGCGCTAGCCCCTTTTGCTATGTATCTATTCTTCCTCTCTGCCACCTCATTTTGTTGAGGTGTATACCTGCAAGTGAATTGCCTTTTGATCCCATGGTCATGTAGAAAATCTGAAAATTCATTTGAAAAATGCTCTACCCCTCCATCTGATCTGAGAGTCCTTAAATACTTCCTTGTTTCCTTCTCCACTAGGTTTTTGAACCTCTTGAAGTGGTAAAACACCTCTGACTTTGACTTCATGCAATACATCCAAGAAAACCTTGAATGATCATCTATAAATGTGACAACATATCTATTACCTCCAATGGATGACTCCATTGTAGTTCCACATACATCTGTGTGTATGAGATTCAACACTTCATTGCTCACATGTGCTCACTTCTTGAATGTCAATCTGCTTTGTTTCCCTAATTGACAAGCATGGCACAAATGCTGCATATTATGAGATGTAAGATGAGGTAGACCACTCACCAAGGCCTTCCTTTGCATTTCCTTCATCCTTTCTAAGTTTATGTGTCCAATTCTTTTATGTCATAAGTCTATTTCTGTAATCTATTTATTTCCAATTGACAAGTAGACAATGTGAGGGGTTGATGGCTTTACCTTCATGGTGAAGAATCTTCCTTAATTCTTTCCTTTTGCTATGAGCTTGTAGTCCTACATGGGGTCTTCAAAAAAACATCCTTGATCATTGAACCTCACCTCATAACCTCTTTCAACCATTTGACCTACCAAAACCAAGTTTTTTGTGATGGTTGCACATGCAACACATCCTTCAACACCTTGGAGCTTTGAGATCCATTCAATGCAACATCTCCCACATGTGTAATCTTGTGCTCAGTGTCATCCCCTATCTCTACATGTCATTGAGTGATGGGTGAGTGTAAATTAAAGAAAACATCTTTAACGCAACCCATATGGTTGCTACAACCACTATCAATGTACCATGTAAAATCTGAATTTACTCTTTCACTTGACCCATACATCATAAGCAAGTCCTTTTTTTTTTGAATTTGTTGAAGAACTAGCATAATTACCTTGGTTCCTTTTGTATCCTTGATTGCCTCCTCAGCTGGACCAAAAAACTCTTGCATAATGGCCCGGTTTTCCACAATTGTAGCATTCTCCATTGGATGCTTCTCTTCCATATGATCTTACTCCTCTTCCTCTACTCCTTCTCTTCCTCTTGATCCATAACTTTGGTTGGAAACTTCTTGGTTGCTTGAACCTGAGCTTGACCTTCCTCTCCCTCTACCCTTGGAGTTTTGTCCACCTCTTTTGCCTTTGCCTCTACTTCCATAGAAAACTTGGGCTTGGCTATCCTTTGATTGTGAACCTCCTTGGTTCATCTCCTCGCTCACCATCAATGTGACTAATTGATCAAATTCTAGTAGGGAATCCCTCATATAAACTGATGTGGTGAATGTTTTCCATCTTTCATCCTCTCTCAAGCCATTGAAAGTGTGCACGACAAGATCATCATCTTTGATTGGGCTCCCAATTGAGCCTAGAGCATTTGCAAGCTCCTTAACCTTCAAAATGTACTCATTTATGTTATAACTTGGTGATTTCTTAAGATTATTCAGCTCATTCTTGAGCTGAATCTTCCTTGCCTTGGTTGATAAAGAGTACAATCTCTCCAAGGTTTCCCAAACCTTCTTGGATGTGTCCAAGTCTTGTATATGCCCTATCATGCCAATGCTCCAAACCTTCTTGGATGTGTCCAAGTCTTGTGTATGCCCTATCATGCTTATGTGTTGGGATAGAATGAATATGACTCTCCCTTTCTATCCATTCATTAAGTGCCTTGACATGCTCTTGAAGTGGTGGATCATGTACATGAGGCATTGGCTCCGTGCCGCTCACTAATCCCCACAATCCTTTGCCCATAAGATAGTTGCTAACTCTAAATTTCCATGGTTTATAATGGCCTTTCTCTAACTTCTCTATTTGTGAATTATACTCAGCCATACTAAGCTCTAAGATGCTCCTCTAGCTTCTCCTCAAGTGTTCGTATGCTTTAGAAGGTGTGGATATTACCTTTCAATAGCTTTTCCCTTGCAAACCTTTGACTAGTTGAGATCTCAATCAACATAGCCCCCCTTCGATGTCTTCTTGCTTTGATAAGTCCTCCTTGTGCTTCAATGAGTTGTCTTGATAACTTCAAGTCTTCAATATGCTGCCCACTGATGTCTTTGAGCATCTAGAATGGCCCTGATACCACTGGTGAGGGATGATTCTAACATCCCAATGCAAAAATGGAAGATGGCTACCCTCCACTAGGTCCACAAGCAGTGATATATGCTCACTGTTGTGAACTTTTCTCTGCACTCGTATATAGACATAAAATGAAATTTTGCAAACTTATAGTAGACTATAGCAGCTACACATTAAGCTTTAAAAAATCCAAAATGGATATTTCAGTTGGGAGGACCTGCAAAATAGGATACCTGTTTGCAACACTCTCGTAGAGATATACCTTCACAAAGTTGGCAATATCTCACAACTCCCTAGACCCTTTGATGTCCTCAGTAAAAATTTGCAGATATATACATCCCCTAGAGGCTATGGTTTTCCTTGATCTATTGTATATACTACTACTAGTGTTTAATCTCTATTTGTACAGTTCTTGGAGGTGCCTGTGTTGTCGGTGCTCTTCAGTATTGAGGTTATTGACTAGCTCTATTGAAGCTTTCCTCCAGTTTACAGCCAATGCATCTATTGTATTCTGGTTCTGATACTCTACATAGGTAGCTTCATATGCAAGAATGCATGCCTCAAGACCCAAGGATATTCTTCCAATAACTTCTGAGTCTATCTCAAAAAATCTTGTAGTGAAGGCATCTTTGAAGGTTTGTAAGTAAATACTTTGCATAAACATCACTCACACATAATATGCCATGAGACATTGTCTCTCTAGCATTTCACTGAGATAAAAAAGAAGGGTATTGGTTCCTGGATGGAAGCCCAAAAATTTCACGGTTCTGGTGTTAACCTCTCAAAAGCTTTCCAGACAAGTCTTAATCATTGTTGATATATGGGTTTACACAATGATTGTGTAATCTTGCACATCTCACATATCTTCCAAAAAGGTGTCTATGACTTGTATCATGTATGATTGGGTCGGCCAACCGCGTGGAGGTCCTGTTAACTTAGCAAAATTCAGCCATGTGCTGGGTATCTATCCACTCCTCCGAAGTTCCTAAAATGTTGGCCAATCCCTTCAGCATGCACACGGGCAATAAGCAGGGTTGAGTCTTAGGCTGATCGGAGCTGTCCATATGTGCCGACATTCTTTTTGCTTATTCAAAAATTCTCTGCACCACCATGGGTTAATTTTATGGAAGAATTCTTTCATTAGCATGAACTTGCTTTCCGAGTACTCCAAAAATTGATCAGGCTTTGTCTTCAAAATGCCTATCTAATACTCCTTTATTGATTCGTGGATATACACTAGAGGCATAACCAGGATGTCAAAATTGGATAGCGTCCATGGAGGTTTCTTTAGCTTTTGTAATAGGAATCTAACTAGCCTAACTTCATATCTGTCATATAGCTGTTGTAGGTATTTGATTCTACTATTTCTATCATTTATTAATGTAGAGGGTGGTAGTGGTTCTTCGAGATCTAATTCATCAAATTTCTCATTCATTGCTTGTGAATCTCCTATGGTTTCCATCCAAATCACTTGATGGGATGACCCCATATGAAGCATGGCATGGTAGAAGGCCATCACTTGATCATTGCAGGATCTTTGGATGTGTTGCTTATGTGCATATCCCATCTCAAATAAGAGGTAAGATAGGCCCTAAGGCAGAGAAGTGCATCTTCATAGGTTATGATTTAAATTAGAAAGGATACAAATTCTATAATCCATCCAACAAAGGTTTTATGGTTAGTATATATGTTGTCTTTGATGAGAATGATTCTTGGTTTGAAAGTGAATGGAGGAAAGTAAAGTTGCCTTATGACTTTGAAGAGGAGTTTCCAAGCCTCACCAAAGAGGAGCCAAGCCAGATTGAAGACATCAAATCAGATGATGAGTGTTGATATATTTAGGTAGTGATGTGTGTGAACACACTAGGACCGCCGGGGCACTTTTTTCGCTCTTTAGGAGGTTTTTTTCCCTCGGCTTGTATATGTGCCTATTTCCCTAATTGGCTACTTTTGTACATTCTCTAGTAATACATTCAGTATTGTGTGTTGCGCTCCAAGCTTCTTCTTCGAATATGCAGAATTAGCAGATTTTTGCTTACTAGTTGAAGAGCTCCATTTTCCTTTGCCCTTCTGACTAGCCAGGAAAGCTTGATCTGCAACTCGCATAATGGACCTATTTTGCCTAGACTGATCTTCCTGCAACAAAACAGAGACTAACTCCTCAAATGATAAGGCATTCGGATTGCCTTTCATCATCAACCGAAGAGTAGAAGCAAAACTCTGATATGAATCAGGAAGACCATTCAGAACGGTCTGCACAAGTGAGCTATCTGGTATAACCTCATCAGTAGAAATCAACTATTCCTTCAAATCTTTGATCTTTGTTAGGAAACTATCCATAGAATCACCTTCATTCATGTGCTCACTCTCCAACTGTTTTCGGAGGTAAGCAGCACGAGCCTCATTCCTAGCTTGGTACAATGTGGTAAGTGTATCCCAAGCATCCCTAGCTATTCTGCAAGAGCGAATATGAGGAATAATGGCACGTTTGACAGACAAAGCTATCAATGCATGTGCCTGGGCATCTCTGCCATCCCAACGAATCTGCTCTGTAGTAGGTGCAGCAGAAACAACAGCACGAACAGGAATCTGCAGAATATCATCTTCGACACCATCTTCATCAGCTCCAGCACCTGTATTTGCAGTACCTGTTGTTACAGGTGTAACAGGACGTCTTTCAACACCCTGCACAATGTTCCATAATCCTTTTGCAACCAAAACATGTCACATCATATAAGCCCATAATTGGTAGTTGACACCATCCAACTTATCCTCAACAACCAACATACAGAATACATCACTGCTTTTAGCCATGGCCGGTGACTAAAATACCTTGATGCAAAAAATTGACTGTATCTCAAAAAGTTGAATAGAACTGCCCAAACGAGTTCTGCTAAACCTGTAGCAGACTTCGAGACGCTTATACTGGCGAACAGAAATATGTATATACCTTTGGCACAAAAAGACGAAATAGCCTGCACAAGCACTATGATAGTGCATTCGGAGGCCGAGACAAGCTCAGATCGCGATTTTGGCACCACATAGCAAAGCTGTTTTGATCTGGGAAACACGCTGAGTATGCTCACCAAATTTTGTGCGAATCTGAGATTGCGAATGGAGAAGTGTCGACGGCGCCCTAGATGAAGCGACGACCTGCTGTGATACCAATTGTTGGAGTTAGACGTCTGCAGAAGCACGTGAACAGCACAAGGAAGAAGAAGAAGCTTGGAGCACAACACACAATACTGAATGTATTACTAGAGAATGTACAAAGATAAGTAGCCCATTAGGGCAATAGGCGATCAGAAAAGCAGAAATTGTTTTGTAAGTACTGTAAAGGGAATGATCATATCATAAAGAACTGTCCAAAACTGGCTGCAAAAGAGGCAAAGAAAAAGGAGGCTGGAATGGTTGTTGCAGAAGCCTCTACACCAAAAACAGAGTCTGCTAATCTTGTGCAGGAAGAAGAATGGGTGTTTACTACTGTTTGCAGTTTTGACCCATCTTCTCATGAGCAGTGCATGTCTGCAGTGGACTCAGATGTTTGGTACTTTGACAGTGGGGCGACCAAACATATTACCTCGCAGCGCAATTTCTTCTCTTCACTCGAGCCTGCCCCTACAGGGAATACTGTCACATGCGCCAACAACTCCTCTTATCCTGTTATGGGAGTTGGGAAGATCATTCTGACTATGGCTGATGGTAGTTCTTTCACCTTGTCAGATGCTTTATTTGTGCCAGGGATCAAGAAGAATCTGTTATCAGCTTTTGCATTAGCCAAGATTGGCTTGGTTGTGAAATTTGTTGATGACATGTGTACAGTTCATGATCTATCAAATGGCGATGTGATTATTGCTTCTGGCATTTTATGTCGTGGGTTGTATAAGCTCATAGACTATGAAAGATCTGTGAATGATTCGGCATGTGCAGTTCATGATTCTCAGGCTATGTCAGATGCAAAGCTTTGGCATGCACGCTTTGGTCATCTGAATTTTGCTAGTTTGCTACGCCTGCAGAAATATAATATGGTGTCTTCTTTGCCCAAGCTTGAGGCACCTGGAAACATGTATGTGAAGGCTGTATTTTGGGCAAAATGCAACGTTCCTCCTTTCCAAAAGATGGTTCAGTTCAGGCTACGCAAAAATTGTAGCTTGTACATAGCGATGTCTGTGGTCCTATGCAGACACCCTCTTTTGGAAATTACCTTTACTTCGTGACTTTCATTGATGATTTTTCCAGGCACGCATGGGTATATCCACTCAAAGCAAAGTCCAAAGTGTTCATGTGCTTTAAACAGTTTTTGGTTTTGGTTGAAAATCTGTGAGCATGTAAAATGGGCACCCTCCGTTCTGATTGAGGGGGGGAATATATGTCTTCTGATTTTAATGCATTTCTGGCTGAACGTGGGATAAAACACCAGTGTACAGTGCCGTATACACCTCAACAGAATGGAGTTGCTGAACGAAAGAACAGGTCACTCATGGAGATGGCGAGGTGCATGGTCAAGAGTCAGGTTTTACCACATAGTTTCTGGCTTGAGGCTGTCATGTGTGCAGCATATGTACTGAACAAGTGTCCCACTAAAGCGCTGCAGTCTATCACTCCATATGAGGCTTGGCATGACCGCAAGCCATCTGTTGCTCATTTGCGTGTTTTTGGTTGTTTGGCATATGCACTAGTGCCTGAACAACATCGCAGAAAATTGGATGATAAGGCAGTAAAATGTATTTTTGTTGGGTACAGTTATGAAAGTAAAGGCTATCATCTGTATCATCCACAGACTAAACACATTCTGGTTAGCCGTGATGTTGTCTTTGTGGAAGATGCTATTCAGCCATTGCTTTCATGTACTAAGGAGACATCTGTTAGCTCCAAAGACATGTATGATACTTTGATGCCTCTTTTTACAGGTGGACAGTCTAGCGCTGGTCCTAATGAGGCAACTTCTCAACCTTTGCAGGTTTCATATGATGATGCAGATCATTCCATTTCTGATGCAGATTTACATGATGCACTTGTTGATGAGAGAGCTGATATTGAGCAGGCAAAAACTATGCCAAAATGGCTGGTGCAGACTTTGCGTGAAAGCAAATTAGATGCACCTTTGTCATATCGTACTCGTTCAGGCTCTCATAGTGCCTCCTTTGCATCAGATTGCTATGCTATGGCTGCGTCTAGTCTATGTGATGAGAATGAGCCTGTTTCTTTCGATGAAGCACAGAATTCTGAAAATTGGATGGCTACTATGCAATCTGAATATGATGTTATAATGAAGAATGGTACATGGTCTTTATGTGACTTGCCTCCTGGCAAGAAGGCCATTGGCACTAAGTGGGTATACAAGCTGAAGCGTAAACCTGATGGTATAGTTGACAGGTATAAGGCTAGGCTCATTGCAAAGGGTTATGCGCAGGAAAGAGGCATTGATTTTGATGAGATCTTTGCACCTACATGCCGTATGACTACTGTTCGGAGCATTTGTGCACTTGCAGCCCATCATGGTTGGAATGTACATCAGTTGGACATTAAAACAACATTTCTGAATGGTGACTTGCATGAAGAAGTGTATGTTTTTCAGTCCCGTGGCTTTGTGCAAAAAGGGTATGAAAACTAGGTGTCCAGGTTAAAGAAGGCATTATATGGTTTAAAGCAAGCATCACGTGCTTGGTATGAGAAGATACATGCCTATCTAATTGCACATGGTTTTGAGAATAGTCCAATTGAAAGCACCTTATATGTTAAGCGTGCTAATGATGTGCTTCTAATCATTGTTGTCTATGTTGACGACATGCTGCTGACTGGTCCTATTGAGAAGCATATTGCTGATTTCAAGGTTGATATGCATGCCTCATTTGAGATGTCTGATTTGGGGCATTTGCATCACTATTTGGGCATTCAATTTATGCAAGTTGATGGTGGAATGGCTTTGAGTCAAACGAAATATATTGACACATTATTGCAACGTTTTGGCCTTGAAGACTGTAAGCCTATTGCCACTCCTATGGAGACAGGTTTACGATTGAGTCTTCATGATGCTTGAGATGCATTTGATGCTATTCTCTATCAGCAGGCTGTTGGATGCCTGATTTACTTATGCATTACTCGGCCAGATATTCAGTTTTCTGTCTCACAAATGAGCAAGTTTATGCATTGCCCAGGAGTCACACATTGGAAAGTGGTTAAGCACATCTTTCGCTACTTGAGTGGTACTCGGCTACTTGGGTTGTTTTATCCCAAGGGGGGATCACTACCGCCAGATTTGCATGCTTTTTCTGACTCAGATCGGGCTGGTTGCTATGACACTCGTGTGTCCACCGGTGGTTTTTGCTTCATGCTTGGTAGCTCATGTATATCTTGGTTGAGCAAGAAGCAGCCTACTGTGGCCACTTCGAGCTGTGAGGTTGAGTATAGGGAAGCTTTCACAGCGAGTGTTGAGTGTGTGTGGCTCAGACGCCTTATGGCTGATTTGGGTGTTGGCCAGTCTTCTGCCACCACCATCTTCACTAACAGTCAGAGCACATTGGCAATTGTGAGGAACCCTGTGTTCCATGTTTACACTAAGCACATTGAGGTGCATTATCACTATGTCAGGGAGAGGTTCTCTGCTGGCGAGATCAGCTTGGCATATGTGCCCACGCAGGAGAACATTGGAGACCTTTTCACGAAGGCTCTGCCTAGGGAGAAGTTTGAAGCTTTCCGCAAAGCTTTGGGCTTACTTCCTTTTGTGGAGTGATTTCCACATAGCTTGGCACTTCCTTATACATGAGTGCCAGCTCCTTGTTCACCGCATCACTCCCAGGGGGGATTTGTTGATATATTTAAGTAGTGATGTCGTCTTTGTGGAAGATGCTATTCAACCATTGCTTTCATGTACTAAGGAGACATTTGTTAGCTCCAACGACATGCATGATACTTTGATGACTCTTTTTATAGGTGGAAGATAAAGATAAGAAGAAATCAAAAAAGCAGAACTTGTTTTGTAAGTACTGTAAAGGGAATGATCATATCATAAAGAACTGTCCAAAAGTGGCTACAAAAGAGGCAAAGAAAAAGGAGGCTAGAATGGTTGTTGTAGAAGCCTCTACACCAAAAACAGAGTCTGCTAATCTTGTGCAGGAAGAAGAATGGGTGTTTACTACTGTTTGCAGTTTTGACCCATCTTCTCATGAGCAGTGCATGTCTGCAGTGGACTCAGATGTTTGGTACTTTGATAGTGGGGCGACCAAACATATTACCTCGCAACGCAGTTTATTCTCTTCACTCGAGCCTGCCCCTACAGGGAATACTGTCACATGCCCCAACAACTCCTCTTATCCTATTATGGGAGTTGGGAAGTTCATTCTAACTACGGCTGATGGTAGTTCTTTCACCTTTTCAGATGCTTTATTTGTGCCAGGGATCAAGAAGAATCTGTTATCAGTTTCTACATTAGCCAAGATTGGCTTGGTTGTGAAATTTATTGATGATAGGTGTACAGTTCATGATCTATCAAATGGCGATGTGATTATTGCTTCTAGCATTTTATGTCGTGGGCTGTATAAGCTCATAGACTATGAAAGATCTATGAATGATTCGGCATGTGCAGTTCATGATTCTCAGGCTATGTTAGATGAAAAGCTTTGGCATGCATGCTTTGGTCATCTGAATTTTGCTAGTTTGCTACACCTGCAGAAATCTGATATGGTGTCTTCTTTGCCCAAGCTTGAGGCACCTGGAAAACATGTATGTGAAGGCTGTATTTTGGGCAAAATGCAACGTTCCTCCTTTCCAAATATGGTTCAGTTCGGGCTACACAAAAATTGCAGCTTGTACATAGTGATGTCTGTGGTCCTATGCAGACACCCTCTTTTGGAAATTACCTTTACTTCATGACTTTCATTGATGATTTTTCCAGGCATGCATGGGTATATCCACTCAAAGAAAAGTCCGAAGTGTTCATGTGCTTTAAACAGTTTTTGGTTTTGGTTGAAAATCTGTCAGCATGTAAAATGCGCACCCTCCATTCTAATCGAGGGGGGGAATATATGTCTTCTGATTTTAATGCATTTCTGGCTGAACGTGGGATAAAACACCAATGTACAGTGCCGTATACACCTCAATAGAATGGAGTTGCTGAACGAAAGAACAGGTCACTCATGGAGATGGCAAGGTGCATGGTCAACAATCAAGCTTTACCACATAGTTTCTGGCTTGAGGCTGTCATGTGTGCAGCATATGTACTGAACAGGTGTCCCACTAAAGCGTTGTAGTCTATCACTCCATATGAGGCTTGGCATGACCGCAAGCCATCTGTTGCTCATCTGCATGTTTTTGGTTGTTTGGCATATGCACTAGTGCCTGAACAACATCGTAGAAAATTGGATGATAAGGCAGTAAAATGTAATTTTGTTGGGTACAGTACTGAAAGTAAAGGCTATCGTCTGTATCATCCACAGACTAAACACATTCTGGTTAGCCGTGATGTTGTCTTTGTGGAAGATGCTATTCAGCCATTGCTTTCATGTACTAAGGAGACATCTGTTAGCTCCAAAGACATGTATGATACTTTGATGCCTCTTTTTACAGGTGGAAAATCTAGTGCTGGTCCTAATGAGGCAAATTCTGTGCCTTTGCAGGTTTCATATGATGATGCAGATCATTCCATTTATGATGCAGATTTACATGATGCACTTGTTGATGAGAGCTGATATTGAGTAGGCAAAAACTATGCCAAAATGGCTGGTGCAGACTTTGCGTGACAACAAATTAGATGCACCTTTGTCATATCGTACTCGTTCAGGCTCTCATTGTGCCTCCTTTGCATTAGATTGCTATGCTATGGCTGCGTCTAGTCTTTGTGATGAGAATGATCCTGTTTCTTTTGATGAAGCACAGAATTCTGAAAATTGGATGGCTGCTATGCAATCTGAATATGATGCTATGATGAAGAATGGTACATGGTTTTTATGTGACTTGCGTCTTGGCAAGAAGGCCATTGGAACTAAGTGGGTATACAAGCTGAAGCGTAAACCTGATGGTACAGTTGACAGGTATAAGGCTAGGCTCGTTGCAAAGGGTTATGCGTAGGAAAGAGGCATTGATTTTGATGAGACCTTTGCACCTACATGCCGTATGACTACTGTTTGGAGCATTTGTGCACTTGCAGCCCATCATGGTTGGAATGTACATCAGTTGGACATTAAAACAACATTTCTGAATGGTGACTTGCATGAAGAAGTGTATGTTTTTAAGCCCCATGGCTTTGTGCAAAAAGGGTGTGAAAACCAGGTGTGCAGGTTAAAGAAGGCATTATATGGTTTAAAGCAAGCACCACGTGCTTGGTATGAGAAGATACATGCCTATCTGATGGCACATGGTTTTGAGAACAGTCCAACTGAAAGCACCTTATATGTTAAGCGTGCTAATGATGTGCTTCTGATCATTGTTGTCTTTGTTGACGACATGCTGCTCACTGGTCCTATTGAGAAGCATATTGCTGATTTCAAGGCTGATTTGCATGCCTCATTTGAGATGTCTGATTTGGGGCATTTGCATCACTATTTGGGCATTCAATTTATGCAAGTTGATGGTGGAATGGCTTTGTGTCAAACGAAATATATTGACACATTATTGCAGCGTTTTGGCCTTGAAGACTGTAAGCCTATTGCCACTCCTATGGAGAGAGGTTAACGATTGAGTCTTCATGATGCTGGAGATGCATTTGATGTTGTTCTCTATCAGCAGGCTGTTGGATGCCTGATTTACTTATGCATTACTTGGCTAGATATTCAGTTTGCTGTCTCACAGATGAGCAAGTTTATGCATTGCCCAGGAGTCACCCATTGGAAAGCGGTTAAGCGCATCTTTCGCTACTTGAGTGGTACTCGGCTACTTGGGTTGTTTTATCCTAAGGGGGGATCACTACCGCCAGATTTGCATGCTTTTTCTGACTCAAATTGGGCTGGTTGCTATGACACTCGTGTGTCCACCAGTGGTTTTTGCTTCATGCTTGGTAGCTCATGTATATCTTGGTTGAGCAAGAAGCAGCCTACTATGGCCACTTCCAGCTGTGAGGCTGAGTATAGGGCAGCTTTCACAGCGTCTGTTGAGTGTGTGTGGCTCAGACGCCTTATGGCTGATTTGGGTGTTGGCCAGTCTTCTGCCACCACCATCTTCACTGACAGTCAGAGCGCATTGGGAGTTGCGAGGAACCCTGTGTTCCATGCTCGCACTAAGCACATTGAGGTGCATTATCACTATGTCAGGGAGAGGTTCTCTGTTGGGGAGATCAGCTTGGCATATGTGCCCACGCAGGAGAACATTGTAGACCTTTTCACGAAGGCTCTGCATAGGGAGAAGTTTGAAGCTTTCCGCAAATCTTTGGGCTTACTTCCTTTTTGTGAAGTGATTTCCACATAGCTTGGCACTTCCTTATACATGAGTGCCAGCTCCTTGTTCACCGCATCACTCCCAGGGGGGATTTGTTGATATATTTAGGTAGTGATGTGTGTGAACACACTAGGACCACCGGGGCACTTTTTTCCCTCTTTAGGAGGTTTTTTTCCCTCGGCTTTTATATACGCCTATTGCCCTAATGGGCTAATTATCTTTGTACATTCTCTAGTAATACATTCAGTATTGTGTGTTATGCTCCAAGATTCTTCTTCTTCCTTGTGCTGTTCACGTGCTTCTACAGATGTCTAACTCCAACAATGAGTACATCCTTACCTAGAAGAATTTAAGGCATGGAATTCCAAAGGAAAATTGAAGATGAAGGATATACCTAAATCATCCAACCAAACAATGAGAACATCACAAAGGGAAAGCAAGAAACCAATCAGATATGGGTATGATACTTCTTTAGTTACCAAGCATTCTATTTACCTGGCTAAAGATTTATCACTTGAAGAGCCATCATCATATGAAGAGGCAAAGACTAAGGTATAATGGAAGGAATCTATGGATGAAGAAATTGAAGCACTCAAGGAGAATCATACTTGGAAGCTAGTGCTAAAGAAGGAGACTATGAAGGTAATTAGTTCTAGATGGATTTATAAAATCAAGAGAACGTCAGATGGATCAATTAAGAGGTATAAAGCTGGACTTGTGGCTAAGAGTTTTGCACAAACGCAAGGAGTTGATTATGAAGAAACCTTCTCACCTATGGCCAAAATGTCAACCATCAGGGTATTGGTAAGTGTGGCTGCATCAAGGAATTGGAATATGTACCAATTGGGTATGTTTTTCTTAATGGCTAGATTTCAGAGGAGGTGTACATGTCTCAACCTCTTGGCTATGAAGACCAAAGCAAGGTATCATATGTATGTAAGTTCAACAAAGCTCTTTATGGATTGAAGCAGGCACCTAGGGCATGGAATCATAGGTTGACTACCTATCTCCAAGTCCAAGAATTCATCATGAGCAAAGCAGATACTTCTCTATTTGTCAAGAGAAGTAATTCAAAGGTGATATACCTATGTGTGTATGTTGATGATATCATACTTACAAGTAGTTATGCCAACGGCATTAAACAGATTAAGAACCAAATGATGTAGGAGTTCGAAATCAGTGATCTAAGGTCACTAAAGTATTTTCTTGGGCTTGAGTTAGTATATACCAATTCAAGGATTTATATAACTCAAAGAAAGTATGTGCAGGACATGTTAAAGAAGTTTCACTTGTAGGATGCCAAGGTAGCTAGTACTCCTATGGAGGTAAACCAAAAGCTAAGTGCTCATGAAGGTGATGTACTTGACAATATTGCAGGATACGAAAGCATAGTTGGAAGCCTAAAGTATGCTACATTGACAAGGATTGATATTGCTTAAAGTAAGTGTCGTAAGTCAATTTATGCACAAACCTAGAGCACCTCACTTGGAAGCTACCAAGAGAATTTTGAAGTACCTTAAGGGTACTCAAAATCAAGGTTTATACTTTCCTTATACTTCAGACTTGGACATTAAAATATACTCAGATGCAGATTGGAGAGGTTGTAAGGATGGTAGAAGAAGTACCTTAGGTTATCTCTCTTTTGTAGGGGATAAGCCCATTTCATGTTCTTCCAAGAAACAACATACTATTGATCTATCTTCAATAGAGGCATAATATAGAGGATTAACCAATGCTACTCAAGAGGCCATATGGATCAGATTGCTGTATACAGATTTGGGATTACATTCTAACTCACCAATGATTTTTGGTGACAACACTAGCTCTTTACATCTTGCAACAGATCCTAGCTATCATGCTAGGACTAAGCATATAGAGGTTCACTATCATTATGTCAAAGAGAAGCTATTCGGTAAGGAAATTCAGTTGGCATATGTATAAACTAATATGCAATGTGCAGACTTATTGACCAAAGCACTTGATGGTACTAAACTTTGTAGGTTTAAAGCTATGATTGGACTGTACGACATTCAAGAGGATTGAAGAAGACCAAGCCAAGATGTTTGGCTTGAGGGGGAGCTATTGGTGCAAGTGCCAAGCCTTCAACTTGGCTAGGCATTGGAAGCTTTTATGTGCAAATATTTGAAGACCCATAAGAACCATCACTTATGGTTTTACCATTAACTCTTGTAAAAGTCACTTGACTTAAAAGAATCTTTGTAAATGCCACTAAACTTGTGGAGTTAGGAAACCTTTATGGTACGACTTCATTTAGAGAGAATATCTCCTAGATTAAGGGATCAGTTTTTAGTGAGAGCCAAAGTTGAATTCAAATTCAAATTTTGAATAAAGCATCTAAAAACGATGATTGTAAAATCTCGCCAGGTACCTCTCCATTCTAGATCCTTTAGTGGATCACATTATAGAGATTGTGTGGCTCACACTATAGCCTACACTTCTGACTATCATTAGGCATTATTCGTCATGCCAATGATCATGTAAAACATTGTCATATAATACAATATATCATTGATTATCTCTGTTGGTCTCTCTGTCATTGCCACTCAGAACAATGTTCTTGTCTTACTCATATCTCAGTCATTTCTCCATCATTTTCAATGTTCTATAGCTCATTGAAATAATCTCAAAGTCTACTACAACCTGACAGATTTTGAAGGCATTCCCTTCAGCCAATGGGGAGAAAAGTGTCTCGAAGTGATCGCTCATCATTTTCTAGAGAGGTCCTAAAAAGTCAAGGATAATGCTTTACTTGCTAAATTGATTGCTCTATGTAAAGTCAATCATTTTAAGTGATTCAACTTGGAATCATTAGCTCTTTAAGTTAATTATATACCCCTAGAGGGAATTTTTATAATTGCAACTGTGCTAGGAGTACTAAGCTTAAGAACCAGCAGGTGTGTGAACCAAAATAGCAAGTTTTTGATGACTTGTGACTTATGAAGTTGTCTATTTTGGATTAATTATTACATGCATCATCTCCAAAGTACATAGGCACTTACGTAGTTTCATTGGAAAGCTAAAAAGGCCTACAACTCAACTCTGAAGCAACAAAGGGAAGGTAAAGAGCAAGGATTAGCAATACCAACTCCTTTCTTGGAGTGTCCAATCATCTTTCCCAACAATAAGCTTGATCTTTTCTCCCTTCTCTTTGGGGTTTTTGGAATATGACTTTTCTTTCTTCCACTTCATATCTCTTGAAATGTTTTGGGACATTGATTTGGTTATCTTCTTGTTCTTCATTCTTTTTCTCCTTAAGTGTGCTAGAGGTACTCTTGTTATTACAACTCCTTGTGTCTGATACTACACAAACCATGTTGAATGGTATTAGGTCATACCCTTCTAAATCACAGATGTGGGATATGCTCTGTTCATTGATCGCTACTTCTAGGGTTGACAAATTTTGATTCCACCCACAAGGTTTAAAATCCTGCTCCTCAAACCACTTCGGTAGATAATTAGAGTCCTCTATGCTTCTCTCTAGTATGCATTCTTCTTTGTTCAATTTATACATCCCTCCTTTTTTTGGTTTACACATCCATATCTGGAGAGACTCCTCAAAATCCACTTCTCCTAATGAACTAGAATCTATTGATGTGTTTTTTGGGGATGCACTTTTTTCCAATCTCTGGTAGAGATGTCATGATAGGTGCCATTCTTTAGGTTCACCTTGGTCACATTATCTTCATGTTGCAAGTAGATGTGGTCAGTTCCCCAATCTTGCACCACTCTTAGTTTTCTAAGAAATGGTCTTCCTAATATGACATCATATGTGGTAATTCAAGAAAATCTACTTCAGCTAGAGTGTGTTGGAATTTGATTCCACATGTCTTCAAATCCACCTGTTCTAGCAATCCAATGGTCTGCTCCAAATGACCATCACCTAACTGAAGTTTCAACTTGGAAGGTTTCATCTTTTTCTTTCCCCATTTCTCCCATATCTCCTTGGTTATAATGGCCACTCCAGATCCACTGTCCAAAATGGCTTGCACCTTGTGGCCTTGGGAATCCAACATGATAGTGGAGTTCCCTTCTTCACCCTCATTAATATCCCCCTATTTTGTCCAATGGCACTTGCACTATTTTCTCATCCTCATTTGAGTTTTTGTCATTCTTTGTTGGGTTCCTGCAAACTCTTTCCAAATTAGGGTTTTGTTTTACCAGTTGATGCCATGATATTTTATAAGTCACCTCTATATCTTGAAATTTTGGAGCTTTCATTCTAGAATTTTTTTCGTGTAATCTCAAGTTTGTACACTTCACACTCTTTTCCTCTTCATCTTGTAGTATCTTATCTCCCACTTCCCCTAGAGGAGACTTCTCCTCTTTGTACTCTCTAATCTTTTGTTCTCTCAAATCATTCCAAACAAATTGATCCATACATTTATGTAATTGTTCATTTGTCATTCTGGTTTCTTTCAAGGCCTGATCTTTTTCCAATAATTGCGGAGTAGTTTCTATTAATTCTTGCACAAATCAAATCTTCTCTTTTCTTCCTCTGGCATTGGGTATTCTTTCTCTTGTTGTTGTTGTGGAATTTTTTTTGAGGGTTCCCTGAGATTGTTTCATCAAAGTCCTCATTTGGTTGGACAATGGTTCTTCCAAAACTGATCCCTCCTTTTCTTTCCTCTCAATCCCTTTTGGATCCTGTTTTTGCTCTCGTGGTTTAGCTCTTTCCTTCCTTTTTCTCTAGGAGTTCTTCTTCCTTTTATCCATCCTTTCTTCTAAAATTTCTTCCACCACAGTCTTCTCAGGGTTTCTTCTAGCCTCAGCCCTAGTTATCACTTGAACTTGTACTCTCTCTTTTATCTCATCATCACTTGGTATGATGGACTCACCACTAGTTTGGATGTTTGGTTCCACCACATTCACAACTTTTAATGGGGTTGTGCTCATGCTAGGTTTTTTAGGGTTACTTGGAAAATCCTTTATGAGATGATTTTGCCACAATCTTTGCAATACACTTCCACTTTTAGTATAGGAGGTTGAGGAAAATCTCTTATAAAGTGATCTCCCCCACACCTATAGCAAGTTCCCCTTTGGAAGTTCCTAGGGTTCTTGTTACTCAACATTCTTTGTTGGGGCATGAACTTGTTTTCTACAAACATGAAAATTGCAAGATCTAACTCATAATTTCCTTTACTGTTCTGGTAGGCAAAACATTGATTTTCTTTGTTGGCCCACCTCTCTTCTTACTGACATTCCTTTGGGTAGGATATAGAGACTCTATCTTCTGAATCCTCTTAATACATTGGTGTTGAGGGTGTTATTGCCCTTTCCAAATTTTCTTCCAAAGTATATATTTAACAGGCACTACATTGGTAGGTAAAGGTGGTTTTTGACCTAAAATTGTTTGTGGACTTTCTTGATTGGCTATGTCGCTTACTCGGTAATGACCTTGGAATGCTCTTGCCTTCCCCAATGGTGGGTGTGTTTGCCCTATAGTATTGTTCCATTGCCTCTCTTGTGGGTAGAACTCGATGACTCTCTTTCCCCCCTAAAAGTGTCTCTTTGGTTTGGTGCAGAGATTGTTGTGGTGATTTTCCCCATAGTTATTGCATCTAGGGTTCTGGTTTCTTTGTATGTTGGTCTGTTGGAACCCCATGCCCAAATGTTTTGCTATGAAGGTCTACACCAGCCATTTTGGCATAGTTCATGTCTGCTCAATATTAGCTCTCTCATCAATAAGTGCATCATGTAAATCTGCATAAAAAATGGGATGATCTGCATCATCACATGAAATGTGCAAAGGTTGAGAAGCTTCCTCATTTGGACCAACACTAGACTGTCCACCTGTAAAAAGAGGCAGCAAAGTATCATACATGTCTTTGGAGCTAACCGATGTCTCCTTAGTACATGAAAGCAATGGCTGAATAGCATCTTCCACAAAAACAACATCATGGTTAACCAGAATGCCTTTAGTCTGTGGATGATATAGATGATAGCCTTTAATTTCAGAATTGTACCTAACAAAAATACATTTTACTGCTTTATCATCCAATTTTCTATGATGTTGTTCAAGCACTAATGCATATGCCAAAACAACCAAAAACACGCAGATGAGCAACAGATGGCTTGTGATCATGCCAAGCCTCATATGGAGTGATCGACTGCACTGCTTTAGTGGGATACCTGTTAAGTACATATGCTCCACACATGACAGCCTCAAGCTAGAAACTATGTGGTAAAACTTGACTCTTGACCATACACCTCGCCATCTCCATGAGTGACATATTCTTCCGTTTAGCAACTCTATTTTGTTGAGGTATATACGGCACTGTACACTGGAGTTTTATCCCATGTTCAACCAGAAATGCATTAAAATCAGAAGACATATATTCCCCCCCTCGATCAGAATGGAGGGTGCCCATTTTACATGCTGACAAATTTTCAGCCAAAACCAAAAACTGTTTGAAGCACATGAACACTTCGGACTTTGCCTTCAATGGATATACCCATGCATGCCTGGAAAAATCATCGATGAAAGTCACGAAGTAAAGATAATTTCCAAAAGACGGTGTCTGCATATGACCACAAACATCATTATGTACAAGCTGCAATTTCTGAGTAGCCTGAACTGAACCATCTTTTGGAAAGGAGGAACGTTGCATTTGGCCCAAAATACAGCCTTCACAAACATGTTTTTCAGGTGCCTCAAGTTTGGGCAAAGAGGACACCATTTCAAATTTCTGCACACGTAGCAAACTAGCAAGATGAACAAAGTGTGCATGCCAAAGCTTTGCATCTGACATAGCCTGAGAATCATGTACTACACATGTTGAATCATTTACAGATCTTTCATAGTCTATGAGCTTATACAACCCAGGACATAAAATGCTAAAAGAAATAATCACGTTGCCATTTGATAGATCATGAACTGTACATCTATCATAAACAAATTTCACAACCAAGCCAATCTTGGCAAATGCAGAAACTAATAACAGATTTTTCTTGATCCCTGGCACAAACAGAGCATCTGACAAAGTGAAAGAACTACCATGAGGAGTAGTCAAAATGATCTTATCAACTCGCATAACAGGATAAGAGGAGTTGTTGGTGCATGTAACAATATTCCCTATAGGGGTAGGCTCGAGTGAAGAGAAGAAACTAGGTTGTGAGGTAATATGTTTGGTCGCCCCACTATCAAAGTACCAAACATCTGAGTCTAGTCAGGAGAGCCATGACTCTCAAGAGAATGTGCAGACTGATGAACAGGAACAACACACAGACACTCAAGGTGACACAAGTACTTATGAAGATGAGACATTTGAAGCAGCTGCCTATACATTGGCAATCAAGAAGCTATACCGCACCATGCAAGCAGTTTGGGCACGTAGAAAACTATTCGAAGAAGAAAGCCAAGCGCTTGTAGAATAGGAACTCGCCAGAGGAGGCTTCGAAGAAGCCTATATTCAAGGTTTTAGAGAACTGGTTAAATTAGTGGGCACTAATGAAGCATTACGATATTTGTAGAGAAAGCCACTACCACGGTTTGACCCATGCTGACTTCGCTTACTATCAAAACCTGGTCAATATATTCGTATACCAATGGATGCCCAGACTTCACAAGAGGCCCGGGAAGCACGCCTCATTCCTGAAGGATCTTTGGAAAATGAAACGATCATCATCAAGTCCCCGCCCCACACTTCTATTGTAAATACCACCACTGTTGTCGAAGTACCCACCACACCAATCGTTCCTCTTTCACCTCCCATCCCTCCAATCTCTCCTGTACACCCTGCTTCTCCCAGACCATCCACATCCTTTAATAGTGTGATAGCAAAAGCCTTTGTTGCCTCAATTCCTCTCACACTTTCCGCACCTACACAACCTAGCCTCCGTCCTAGGACTTCCACCATTCTATCTAGTCCGTTTGTCCATCCATCCATCCCTTCCTTCCCCACCCCTCCAAAGACCCCTAATCCCATTTCCCCCGCCATTGACCTTTTCCCCTGTCTCACCTCCCCGACCCACTGTATTTCCTCTTTCCCCTCTCCACCAAGCAGTACAAGAGACCCCACCTGTAAATTATTCGGCAACCTTTGTAAATCCTATTTTCACACCCACTCAAGCACCCACTAGCACTCCACTATTCACAGTCACGACACTCGACACAACGTCCAGTGACATGGACATATCATCACCCACTGCACCACCTCTCACCTCATCCATTTCACCACCACATTTAGGCACATCACATTTTTCCACAGTCACCACTGCATCCACTTTCCGATCCCTCTTTCCCCTTCCCCTTGCAACAACACCCACACCCACAACATCTTCACTCACTTCGCTGTTAATATTATCACACACCATCGACACCACATTCCATCAAATGTTCACATGTATGACACAAGTGAGAGATGAATTTGCATCTCTAGGCACTAGTTAGCAGATGTTTTAGCAGACCACGAACGACTTACAGCCACAGTTAAATTCTTTAACTATCAAGAATGCCTCCCTTAACACCCGCTACCAAGAGCTACGCTAGGACTGCCATACACTTGAACTAGAAAGTGAATAGAAGAAAAAATAGGCCTTTACGGATATCGAAAATTTGTTAAGGGCTCAAACCATTCGCAATGCGACACTCACTAGAAACATGGGACTACTAAGACGCCACCTAGTAGAAGCCAAAGAAGAGAATCAATGCTTGCAAGAATAGAATAGAGAGAACCTTGAAGCTGCTTTAGATCAACGAAATGAACATCTCAGTCCCATCCATTTCAAAGTTGTCCCCTTTGAATCTATGAAGATACTATTGGAAGACCATGTCAGACTACTAGAGGATTATGATAGTATGAACGAGGCATATCAAAAGCTCAAGGAAAGACCACAAAATGCTACAGTTGAGAGCACCTGTAGAGCAAGTACCACCAGCTCCTGCGGCCACACCTACTAAAGTCATCGAAGAACTCAACGCTCTACGTGCCTAGGTACGGACTCTTCAAACACAGAGCGTAGCACACAAAGAACCCCCTAGGCGTGATTCCCCACCAAAACTCCCAACAGAGGAAGAAATTGTATCTATCCTAGTGGAGGAAATGTATGAATAAGCCTAAGAACCACAACCCATCCCAAGCGGACGTTTCATGGCTGAAGGCCAGACCACCTTTGAACTCCCTACCCCCGCGTGGATGAAGACAGTCGAAGAACTTGGAAAGACCTACTCAGCATGTGTGGAGGCTCAATTACACGCCATGGCCATGATAGAGGAATGTATTCTACAATCCCCTTACTTCGCTCACTTGGCCCCTCACAGGTATATATCTAGGCATGAGCTTCAATATAGGCCATATTTTATACTAATGGTAGAATACCAATTGGCCATCGAAAAGGAGACAAGCAAGAAACCCTCACATGCAACATAGTTTGAGCCTGATGACTTGCCACCGATGCCCAGAGCAGAGCAATATTTCAACCAACTTGGCACCAGGACTTATTACAATAATATCTAGAAATGATGAGCACATGGGTCAAGGCACCCCTGCATTTAAAGGATAACCCATGTTGGGGATCGATACCATGACGCCGCTCCAAGAAGGCCTTTGCAATCAGAGTATGGAACAACAAGCAATGCCAGGACTGGCTCAATTACCCGTATTTCACTCCACCCACCGGACTGCCCACTGTAGGCTATATGATGGCAACTATTCACCACTAGCTCCCCCGCTTACGCCACATGGACGATGTAGCTGCCCATATGATGGTCAAAATATTTGACATGATGCAGATAGTATTCAAGGTCTTCCATCACGTCAAGGCACCACATGTTCACACCCCGGGCTTGGAGCATGGTAATCAAGAATTAGTGTATGATATGAGCACGACACCATCGCTTCGGGTGTGTTATGCTTGGCACTGTCGCATCAAATATTTATGGGCATGCTATAAAATGACATTCGAAGAAATGTTTACTATTGGTTTTTTGGAATACCATTCAAAGGTGTTCATAAGCAGACCCACACACCTACTCCAATTATTTGCTTGTGAACAAATGGTGTACTCCACGCACTACAGACTCCCGCCACCAGATGAACCTCAATCCATCGATTGGGAAAAACTTGAAGCAGATCTTGCAAGAGGTATTTGCATTTCAGAGCACACCCTTGCTCATGACCTCCTACAAAATTATATCCGACAGACCCTACAATAAGGTTCTGTCGAGGACGACAAAAGCGAGAGGGAGGGGGATGTTGGCAGTATCCAAAGGCACAGACGACACGAAAGCATGTGAAGGCGGATCACAACAAAGTAGTGGGGAGCCAAGCATATTATTTTTCAAACAATTATGTTTTATAATACTTTTCAGAACTCCCAACA
Source organism: Ceratopteris richardii (assembly GCA_020310875.1). Taxonomy (NCBI): domain Eukaryota; kingdom Viridiplantae; phylum Streptophyta; class Polypodiopsida; order Polypodiales; family Pteridaceae; genus Ceratopteris; species Ceratopteris richardii. The sequence continues at coordinate 250,754,232 of CM035406.1, forward strand.
GTGATTTTCATCACTCTTGTTATTTTCGTCTTCATCGTCAGTTTCGGTCCTCTCTTCTTCGGAGCTGGATACTACTTGCTTTTGTGATTGATCAGGGGGTCTGGTAGGGTAACTTGGTCGTTCATATTCTTGTGAGAAAAATTATCCTTCTGAAAACTGAAATTTGCTTGAAAAAGCATCGTGCATTTCGAAATCAAAAGTGGTGTTTGTTGGCTCTGCTTCCAAATTGGGTATAGGAAAAGTAAATGCTTCCGCACCAATGGAGGTGGGAATTTCTGCTGCTGTAGTTGTAGGTTCCTGAAGTGTGGTTGCTTGAGAGGTAACAGTACTAGTAGTACCTTCTATGATAACCGGTATTGATAGGCATATGCATATGGGTTGTATCGGTGCAAGGGGTTCCCTAGATGAGTGCTCTAGAGATGGCTGAGTTGATGGGGACTCTAGGACTTGCAAACATGGGATAGATCCGTGCATGAGCTTGCTTGCCCGTCCCTTGCTAGCTTTTTTGGCTTTCTTGGCAGTTCCTTTGAATGCATTCAATTCTTTACTTATCATTGCATGCTCTATAGGCAAGTCATATGCCAAACACATATAAACAATCTGAGTGAGAGCACAACATCCATGGATGAATTTTTTTCCTTTCCCATCTCTGCTGAGCTAAGTACAACTGATCAATGATCTAGCTTGCAAGATCTAGTCTTTGGGGCCCAATACATGCCAAATATAAGCCGAACCAAATATGCTTGTGGGGCATAGTGAAACAACCCTAAGCCGGGAATGCAAAGTGTTGCATACAGATACATAATGGCTTCGAGAGTTTAGGTGTAATGGCCGAAATGTCTTCCCATTTCACGACATCACCCTGCTTCATCGGCTCTGGAATCAATCTTTTGCGCTCTGTTGGCATGTGAGTACCGTGGATCTTAATTGCAGCTCGAATCAAATCCTTTGAAAGATAGAACTTCTTGAATGGAGGGTTATTCACTAAAGACGACAGAATGAACATATCCGGTAAGTCCTTCTTCTCTGAGGCTGTAAGTGTGGTCACCAGGTAGTAGCATCTATAAAAATCTGGTTTGGGTAGTGGATCACCAAAGTATTCCGTAAAACTTGCTCTAACCCAAACGTGCTTTAAGTCTTCTGTATTTTGCAGCACTTCAACTTCTATAGAGAAAAATTGATACTTGCCCCCTTTACTACTGTCAAAAGTCAACGTGGCATCAAAAATGAAGTCTGCGTTTGCCAATGGTCCTGCTAAACCTTGGAACCAATGGGAATTACGGTGAACTTTTTCAGTGTATCCCCGAGGAGGATCATCAATCGGCATTGGTCCTAGGAATCCTTGAAATTCAGGTGGTTGTATTGTGGGATGTGGCTTCACCAGTAATTCCCCAAAATTGACCACAGGTAAACTAGGGCCAGCTTCAGGTGGTCCTTCTATCTGCATGATGATGGATGCAAATGTGGAGAAGATCTGCTACAAAAGATTAGCACATTAGTATGGAAATTAATCATGATCCCATTAAAGTGAGACCACAATCCCTTTCCATAACGGATGTGTAACCCGTGTAGCTGAGTGTTGTGAGGTGATTTATGGAATGATTTTTGCAAAACTAATGCAGGTCTCTAGACACCTACATGCTTTCGATAACGCATACATTGCTTGATGAGATGTTATTACAAGTGATGTTGGGTTAATGTAGATGCGTTTATACAAAGTTCAATTGTGAGTGAGTTATTACAAGGGAGTTGGTTACTCAGAATGGGATTAATGTTATACAATTGGTCATGAGAGGGCTTCTGGATATATTTCAGTATCCATTTCCTAAGAGTGGTTCAGTGGGTGGTATGTTTCCGCTGAGGGACAAAAGATGATTTCGGATATTGTGTTGTTGATGGGCAAAGAGATTTCTGAGGGGTATATGTTACATGGCTTGAGTGTTGAGCTATAATACACTATTTGGGTACCCAAATTTGCATGGGTGTGGGTCGATTGGTCAGGTACTTCCTAGGAATCCAGATATGTCGAATGTTCGTACTTGTAGAAGAAGGTCGAGGGGATGTTAGATGATAACTCTGCTTCTGCCTTAACTTCTTCTTATCATTGTCTACCTTGTCGAAGTCTGTCGTTTCTTTGTGTCCTTTTGGCACCCATATTTGTTTCGTGCTACTTGTTCTATGATGCTAATACTGCTGATTTCTTTGCATCATCTGGTAGGGTCTTTGGTTTGGGTTCCTTAGTCGTGGGTGACTCCTTTATGGTTGGAATAAGAGGTCGGATGGACACTCTACTTTGGAAAAGAAGGGAGGTCCAACACTTGCAAAACTTGCCCATTAGGAAGTGCAGCATTTTGTACCATTAATCTAGGCCAGTTTGCAGTAAGTGTGGAAGGATGGGCACCGCAGGGTGTTGTGCCCATGTGTCCGCTGATGGGGTCCACCTGACCACTAATGCAACCCACCTGCCCGCTGTTGGAAGACTGAGGGAAAATCTGTTGACACTCTTTTATCTGGAAACTATCCATCACCAAGCTCTCATGGGTTGACTTTGGAATGTGTGTGCTTAGCCGAGGGATCTGGCCAAAGATCTTCCAGTCCTCCGTCGCATGCATTTCATATGGTCTAGGGTTACATACCTCAGGCGGAGTGCAGTTAGGGAAGTCAAGCGGTATCACTCGCTGCTGATCTAAGGTTCCAATATGCAAGGATCCTTGTCTAAGATTTAGGTCCACTGAGTGATCGTATAACCAATCTTCGCCAAGGATTAGGGGTTCTATTAGGTCATCGTCATGGCACACTAGTAGCTTCGCTATCATGGTCACATCATGTATGAGGATAGGAAGATCCACCTCAACCATGCAAGAGGTTTCCATGCCTGCTAGCCCTATGAGGTATGCCTCAATTGGCCGCATTTATATTCCTGAGTCCTTATAGTGGGACATCTAATCACACTAGTCACAACACCTGAGTCAATTAAATCCCTGAGCTCATGGTAAGGGTTGTCATGCTCTAGGCTAACTGTAATGAATGGTCTCCTATCCACTATGTTAAGATGAGTGGTTGACTTTGCTTGACACATGGCCAAGGGGTATCTGGGTGTTGTTTCCAGATGGTTATAATGTTCTCTCCCTAGTCCTTGTCTTCTTAGCTTCATGCACTTAATGTGTTCTATATATTCTGTCTGAGCTTCTACGCATATTCTTTTTTCTTCCTCCTTACGCTTCTTTGCCAATGTGAGTTGCCTAAGCATATCCTCAGTAAGAGGTTCCTGAAAAAGATTGACTCTACAGCCACTAATGTAATTAGGCATTATGTCTCCTTCTATGGTGGCTAATTGTACTGCTCCACTTGTCGAGAGTCTGTTAATGATCATAGGTCCATAACCTCGCTTTTCTAATTTTCATGCATGCTGTTTTAGCGTATACACTAGGATTAAATCTCCTTCTTGTAAGCCTTTATCTTTCACATGTGCATCAAAATAGGCTTTCTATCGCTTCTTTGTTGCATATATGCATGTTGCTATTTTCAGCCTGGTTTCTCCTAATCGTTCCAAGTCCATTATTCTTGATGATAATTCATGGCCGGTCCACTGATGTTCTTGTGCAACCTTAAGGGTCGGTATCAAGAAGTCCAAAGGAAACACAACATTTTGACCAAAATCCATATGAAAGGGAGTTGCATTGAGTACAGTCTTGTAGGCCACTCGATATGTCCAAACAGTGTGGTGTAACTGTTGGTCCCAATCTGAACGTTTGTTGTTCATGAGTTTCTTCTGTAGGTTACAAAGGATCTTGTTAGTGCTTTCTGCTTGACCATTGGCCTGATGATGATATGGTGTGGATTTCTTGTGAATCACCATAAAATCCTGTAACAAATATTCAATGACTTGGTTTAGAAAGTGAGTTCCTCGATCGCTAACTACCTCTATAGGCAGTCCATATCTTGTAAAGACACTTTCAAATAAGAATTTTGTGGTCGTGTTTGCATCATTCTTTTTTGTGGCCTTGGCCTCTACCCATTTGGTAAGAAACTCTATCGCAACAATGATGTATTCCGCATGTGTACCTTTTGCAAGGGGGTTAATGGGTCCTACAAAGTCTATACCCCACTTAGAGAATGAACGTCCTCCCATCATGGGTTTCAATGGCATTTCATCTCTGTGAGTAGGAAATCGAGTTCTCTGGCACACATCACATCTCTTAACATAGGTATGTGCATCCATGTGAAGAGTGGGCCACCATAATCCTACAAATAGTATGGCTTTGATTATCCTATCGGGGCCAAAATGACCTCTTGCAACACCTTGGCGTGCAGTCTCTATTATGCTCAAATAATTGCTCTCATGAACACATTGTCTTAAGTATCCATCTCGTCCTCGTTTGTATAGATTGTCGCCAATAAGTGAGTAGTCTTGAGCTTCCTACTCTAGACTGCGTTGTCATGCTAAGGTCATTCCTTGAGGGACTGGTTTCTTCCTCAAGTACATCTTCTTCTTGAAAAAATCAGTTGAGGTCCCGTAGTACTCATAAAGAGCTTTCTAATGAGCTATCAAGCTCAAAAAACGGACTTTGAATGACAAAGATATGAATGTTCAGGCCCTCGGGGGTAAAAACTGACAATTAGGTTTTTCTTTCCCTATGAGCTAAGGGGTCTCTAATGAGCTTAATCACCCAAATTTTTTTTTCAAAATAACCTCAAATTTGCCCAAAAAATAAAACCCTAAATTTGGCATTTTAGGTGGACAATCACGATGGTCTGGGACAATCGTGATGGTCTGGGACAATCGCGATGGTCTGGGACCTCTGCGATAGCTCAGGTGAACCATCGTGATGGTGTGTTACAATCGCGATGGTCTGATGATGCGAGGCATCACGATGGCTAGTGAACAATCGCGATGGCGTGAGCCTGTCGTGATGATCAATAGTCAACGCAACCGTCGCGATGGCGTGAGCCCGTCGTGATGGTCACAAGGCGTGATGGCTTGAGCCAATCGTGATGGTCCAATTTTGAATCATCGTGATGGCATACCTGGTATCGTCACGATGGTCTATCTTGAGACATGATAGGGGATCGTCACGATGGCGTGGGCCAATCGCGATTGCGTGGGGTCGACGGGATCATCGTGATGATCACGGATCCTCGTGATGGTTCAACTGAACCATCGTGATGGTGTGAGACCGTCGTGATGGTGTGAGACCGTCGTGATGGTCCAGTCGAGCCATCACGATGGCGTGAGCCAATCACGATGGTGTGATGCAATCGCGATGGCGTGAGCCCATCGTGATGGTCCACCAAAATGATGATTTTGAAGATGCACTTGTGGATTTGTGCAAGCGCAAAGTGTCTGCTACCTTGTGGTGTGGTCGTTTACCAAAAGTGCCGACTTTGTCAGACCATCATGATGGTCCAACTCCAATGGCAGATTCTGACAAAAAGTGAATTTCTTACCTTTTGGAAGCTTTCCTACTGCTCTAGAGCACTGTACCTGCAAGAAAACTAAAAAACACACAAGCACATACAAGCACAAAAGCACTCTCTCTCTCTCATGCACAAAGAGGGGAAATGAGGAGAATGGGTGGATATGGTGAATTTTCTGATTTTTTCAGAGTGGAAGAAGATGATGTGGTGGTGAAGAAGGAGTGTAGGGGATGTGAAAAACACAAAAAATTAATTAAAAACAACAACAAAAAGTGAAATTTTTACCTTCCAATGCCACTTCTTGCTATACTCTTACCATCACACATTCATCCTAGACTCGATCCCTGACAACAGCGCCAAATTTTGTGTTGCTCTAGCACAATGCTAAGTACCACGTTCAGAAGCTCCACCTCCTTAATGTCAATCCGCGGAAGAGATAGGAGTGATATGAAGATCGTGAATGTGAGATGTAGTGAGAGTGAAGGTGAGAAGCATAAAGATGCACACACACATACACACACATGTATGAGACAAGGAAGATGCAATGAAAGGTAGGAAAATAGACTCCATTACTCAAGATCTCAATTACAACCTCAAGCTCACACTAGCTCATACAAGTCTACACTAGCTAACCTCAAAAATGAGCTCTCTAGCTCTTTTTATAGATTCTAGACTAGTTTTTATCAGTTTCACATCTAGTGACCGGCATAGTTAAAAAATAGGTTCTCGGTGCTATTTGAAGGTCTAAAGGATGTCTAAAAATAGCCAAGATTGGTAGGCTCGTTGTACCTAAGCTCCTCAAGCTCAAGGACTCCTCGGCTTGCACAAAATGGAGCTACTAATTACAAAAAGGGTTTTTTCTATGTTACATATGGTACAAGAGTGATGAAAATCACTGTTGGGAGTTTTGAAAAGTATTATAAAACATAATTGTTTGAAAAATAATCTGTTTGGCTCCCCACTACTTCATTGTGATTTGCCTTCACATGCTTCCGCATCGTTTGTGCCTCTGGCTACTGTCAACAACAACAACCTTAACTTCACCTTTCAACAAGTCTTTGTCCCATTGCAATAGTAGGGAACTGATGACAAAGAAGTGGGAAAGGGATTCCCTTTTTAATTTGTCAATCCAAGAACAAGCTAACCTGATTGGTGTTTAGAGACTAGTGCTTCACAAACCACACATTAATCATGCTCAAAGCATGCAAGCAAGCATACTTGTATGATGATCCATAAGAACTAATCATGATGAAGTAAAACGAAGCTATTAAAAGTCACATTCTGACCAACACGACTTTCTGCAAACATGTAAGTTGGAAACTTCAAATGACCATATCTCCCTCATACGAACAACAAATCAAGTGATTCAAATGTTTTTTCCATGCCATTATTCATGTACATTTCAAATATGGATTCAGAATTAGCAATACTCATGTGTATAGGCAGGTGAGAGAGATTCATGTTCGGAAAGCTTCATTAAAGTGGTTACAGAAGTGCATATGATAGATATTACTACTCAAGGACTTCTCAATCAAGTAGAACAACATCCACAGATTCACAATCAACCAAGCAAAACAACAACACTTCCATTAAGCATGAAGAAGACAAAAGACATAAGAGATGACACAGGTATCACAACCAATGGAGCTTCTCTTCTCAATACTGCAAAAGATACAAGTGTGAATGGCCTGAAATCCTTCACATTTGTGGCTTTTATACTATTTTTAAAAGAATCAGGATTTCCTACCTAGAGAAAGTTGTGATTTCTTTACAATGTACTTTTCTATACCAAAGTAAGGATTTCTTTTGTCCACTTGGGGTTGGATACTCCTGGATCACTACAGGAAGACTCTTCCTGAGTGTTACAAAGTTTTGGAGCTTATATATACATGATAGTCTAAGAAATCACTATTGAAAGTATTTTGTCAACAATATGCCTCATATCATTCATCGCCACCACCGAACATCAAAGTTCAAGCCACTTCAAGATTTCCAACACTGACAATCCATATACATGTTAAACCACCTACTGACCCAATAGAGTTGTAATTCACAAAATTATCCACTCCATCTTCATCTCCACAACACCCATTCCCCATCCATTCACATCCTATCCCACAGGATTCCACTCCCAACGAACCAACACATTCTACTCCACTAGAGTCCATTCCACAAAACCAACCATCTACTACACTAGAGTCCATTCCATAGGACCCACTATTTAAAATCATTGGCCTCTCCTTTGAGATTTTCACCTCAAAGATACACCCCCACCTACAGAGATGCCTCTCGATCTCACAATTCTTTCTTTTCAGCCTACCTTTTTTAGAGGTTTATAGGGGTATCAATCTCAAACACCTCTTGGGAGAAGTAGCAGCAAACAATCCAAATCCACAAAAGCTTTCTTCAATGGAAAGATACAAATTGAATTTTTGGCCTCCAATTCTTGATCACTTACAAGGAATGGCATAAATGGATGTGGCAAAAAATATGTTTACAAAAGTTTTAATAAAAATCCATGAAGATAGGTAGACATGCATTGACCTCGAGCATCGATTATGTAATCAGATTTACACACTTAATGAGGAATGTTTGAGATTTTGCTTAGTTACAAAAGAAATGTATATGCAAATTAAAAAGTTATCCGAGCATTTCAAAGATGCGAACACGACTAAGAAGAAAGCGAAAAATCTAGAAGCAATGTTGGAGAGCACAAAAAATGAGATAAAAAAACTCAAGGCTGAAAACACAGAGATGAAGGTAGAAAACACAAACCTGAAGGCAGAAAACTCAAATATAAGAAAACAAAGAAATTCCTTGAAATCCAAATTTGATGTTCTAAGGTCACTGATTTCTTCACATACAAAGGAAATTCAAAAAACACAGGAGGAAGATGAAGGTTAAGAATAGAGCAGGAGACCTGGCAAAGAACCTATAAATAATTAAATGCACCCACTCAAGATGGTCATTTTGTCTAGTGTCATACAATTTTATTCTGTACAGTGTCCTAGTTTTTCATTCTATCTAGTGTCATAGTCTTTAATTCTGTACAATGTCATCGACTTAAATTTTGCAATGATATAAACTTCACTTTTGCGATTCACTAGCATCCAATTTCTTTCATCAACATCCCTTACTTTGAAACACTTGATTAAAGAAAGAAAAACAGAGAGCAGTATTTTCTCCAATCATATATTTGAGAAAGAGAGACACTAGTGATGGGCAACCAACATGTATAATTTTTTTTTTTTGAAGAACAGGATGGATTTGGGCACCAAGGAGCCCAAGTGCGGGAATTGGACATGAGCGAGCCCAAGTGTTGGAATTGGGCACTAGGGATCCCAAGTGCTAGAATTAGGCACCAAGGAGCCCAACTATTGGAATTAGGTGCTTAGAAGCCTAGTCATTGGAAAAGATGCCAAGATGCCCAAATTCACAAAGGGATAAGTGGGCCAAGCCCTAATAAGGCGAGGATGGTAGCACAACTAAGAAGGAAGCTAATGAACCCAAACCACTCAGCACTACAAGACAAATTCTAGTACTGTGGTGCCGACAATCAAAACAGTCCACTGCATTAATGACCATTACTCTTACGTAATAGACTACTCTCCTTGCAATTGTCTATTAGACTATTTTGGTCGTCATGTCTATAAACACACAAGGAACCACTAGGGCACTTTTTCCCTCTTTAAGAGGATTTTTCCTAGTTTGTATATATGCTCATAGTCATTACATGCTACTCATCTTCGTACTTTCCATCCTTAGTAGTATATTATATGTTGTGCTCCCAAGATTCTTCTTCCTTGTCATTTTGTTTATGCGTGTGCTAATTTTTCCTATTCCAACATGGGAAGCCATGAAAAATTATTTTTATATTTGTAGTGATGTGTGTGAATACACTTAGGACTATCACGACACTTTTTTAATGTTGTTTTATGCTCCAAGCTTCTTCCTCTTGCTTGTGTTTTTCATGTGCTTTCACAGACCTCAAACTCCAACATTTGGTATCAAAGCAGGTTGCCACGTCATCTAAGTCGTCCACACCTCTCGGATCAAAGGCCCAAAATCACATGAAAATTGGTGAGCATCATCAAGGAAATTAGGAGATCAAAAAAGTTTTGCTTTGTTGTGTCAAAATTTTGATCTTAGCTCGTTTTGGCCTTTGCATGCACTATTGCAATGATTGTGCAGGAAATTTTTTAATTTTGTTCTTAAGATATATACAGGTTTCCGTTTGCTAGTACAAGTGCTTGGGAGTTTGCTATAGGTTTAGTGGAGCTCGAGAGGGTGTTTCTGTTCAAGTTTTTAAGATACTATCATTTTTCTACATCAAGGTATTCAATCACTAGCCATGGCTAAAAGCAATGATGTATTTTGTATGTTGGTTGTTGAGGATAAGTTTGATGGTACTAATTACCCATTGTGGGCACATATGATGCATCATATATTGGTAGCAAAAGGGTTTTGCAATATTGTGCAAGATGTTGAAAACCATTTTATTACACCTACAAATATGATTATTGAAGGTGAGAAGATGGAGTTGAAGATGATTTTCAAATTCCCGTTCGAGTTGGAATTCTTGTTGCATCTGTTGGATGTGATGGCTGGGTACAATCAGAAGATCAAGTTGGTGCTGCTAGACCTGCTTCACACCTGCCCTCTTTTCTCTTCAGATATGATTAGGAGACTTCTTGAGCTTCCAAATGACACCAAGAAACTATATATGTGCTTTACAAAATGATTGAGTAATGACCAAATCAAAACAGATGATTTTGAACCTTCACAACTCCAAAAAACTTTCTATTCCTGTATTGATACCTGCTCAGTCCTAAGCTCAGTGTGTCCAGCACACTTGCAATTGGTTTAATTCCTTCTGGGAGTATTAAATTAACTTAACAAGCTACCATTAGCAAGTTAAATCACTCCAATTAACAAACTATACACTGAGCATGATCTTTAGCAAAATCAGAGACACCCCCGACTTTTTAGGAACAACACAGAAATATACCAGTGTCTGTCTCGACTGAGATTTCTCCCAATTGGCTGAATAGAATGACTTGAAATTTTGTAGTGTTGTAGAATGTTTTGAGCTGGTTTCAATGAGCCCTTGATCATCAAATTTGGTTCAGTAGATCTTGAGATATGCCCTGTTGAAGTTGACAGACTTTGAGGTGAATGACTCAGAGAACACAGAGTTAAGAACTATGAGTATTTGTATTGAAAACTATCAAATGTACATTCCCATTGGCATGTAGAGTAATGCACAATGGTACTCAGAGGTGTAGGCTCAATAGTAGCTCTCACACACTCAATGTATTGCTAAGAAATTCCTCGGGAAGTGAGCAACTAGCCCGCGACTTTTTGATAGTCTTTTTATATAAGTTTGAAGAAGATTTGAATTTCAAATTCAAATGTAGGCTCCCTCAAATCTCTCATCTAATCACATGGAGATATTCTCTCCATTCATAACTTCTAATTTCCACGACTTTTGAATGTAGGTGAGATTACAAGAGGTGAGTTAAGTCACATTGACTTTTACATTGGATAAAAGATAATAAAGCATAGGCATGTGTTCCTATGGTCTTCCTTCAAGTGAGTTAATCCAAGAACTTTTGTAACATCTTCAAGATTGGTATTCAATGCTCTTCAAGGTACAAGACAAGGCCAAGTGTTAAGGCTTGTTTGCACCAACAGCTCCCCCTCAAGCCAAACACTTGCTTGAGTCTTCATCTTTAATCTTCAATGATATCCTGTAATCCAATCATGGATTTAAACCTGCATAGTTTGCTCCCATCCAAAGCTTTTGTAAGCAAATCTGCACATTGAATATTAGTAGACACATATGATAATTGGATTTCCTTGCTAAGTAATTTCTCCCTCACATAGTGGTAATGCACCTCTATGTGTTTTGTTCTAGCATGATAAACAGGGTTAACAGCTAGGTGAAGTGAACTTGTGTTATCACCAAATATGATTGGTGCCCTTGTGTATAGGCCCAATTCTGAGTATAGTAGCTTCAACCATATGGCTTCTTGAGTGGCATTGGCTAGCCCTCTGTATTTTGCCTCAGTAGATGATAGAGCCACTGTGGGTTGTTTCTTGGATGACCAAGAAATTGGTTTATCACCTGCAAAACATATGTAACCAGATGTACTCCTCCTGTCATCCTTGCAACCTGCCCAATCTGCATCTGAGTATACCTTGATGTCAATATCTGATGAATATGGATAATATAAACCATGATTTTGTGTTCCCTTTAGGTACTTTACTATCTTCTTGGCTGCCTCCAAATGTGGTACTCTTGGCTTATGCATAAATTGGCTAAGTACACTAACACCATATGAGATATCAATCCTGGTTAAGGTAGCATAGTTAAGACTACCTACCAAACTTTGGTAACCTGTAATATCCTTGAGTTCTTCTCCTTCATGTGCACTGAGTTTGTGATTGACCTCCATAGGAATGTTTGAAACTTTAGCTTCCTGCAAGTTAAACTTCTTGACCATGTCCTGAATGTACTTCTGCTGAGTAATGAATATACCTGAATTTGTGTAGACCAATTCAAGCCCTAGGAAGTACTTCAATAATCCAAGATCATTGATCTTGAATTCCTTCATCATTTGACCTTTGATGTGTCTAATTCCTTGAACATCATTTCCTGTAATAATGATGTCATCAACATAGACACACAAGTATATTACCTCTGAATTGTTCTTCTTTATAAACAATGAAGTATCTGCTTTACTCATCACAAATCCTTGATCCAAGAGATAGGTTGTCAACCTATAGTTCCATGCTCTAGGTGCCTGCTTCAATCCATACAGAGCTTTCTTCAATTTGCAAACATGATTTACCTTATTGGGATCCTCATAGCCAGGTGGTTGTGACATGTAGACCTCTTCAGATATCCATCCATTCAAGAATGCATTCTTTACATCCAATTGGTACATGTTCCAATTCTTGGATGCAGCTACACTCACCATAATTCTGATAGTTGGCATCTTTGCCACAGGAGAAAATGTCTCCTCATAATCAATGCCTTGGGTTTGTGCAAAACCCTTGGCTACCAACCTAGCTTTGTACCTGCTTATTGTACCATCTGAGTTTCTCTTGAGTTTGTAGATCCATCTGGATCCTATCACTTTCATGGAGTCCTTCTTGGGTACCAAGTCCCAAGTATCACTCTCCTTGAGAGCCTCCATTTCTTCATCCATTGCTTCCTTCCATTCCGGTTTAGTAATTGCTTCTTCATATGTACCTGGTTCTTCATTCAAGATATCCTTTGCAAGATATACAGAGTGCTTGGTTACAAGTGAAGTATCATACCCATACCTAATTGGTTTCTTCTTCTCTCTTGAAGATCTTCTCATAGCTTGAGTTGAGGATTCTGGATTGTCTTCAAGTTGCTTCATCTTCATCTTCCCTTTGGATTTCCAAGCTTTGAATTCTTCAATGTTGATGGTGTCTTCATCATCTGAGCTTGTGTCCTCCTGGTGATTTGGTTCTTGCCTGACAAGCTTTGGAAAGTCTTCTTCCATATCATAAGGTAGGCTAACTTTCCTGCACTCATTATCATACCATGAATCATTTTCATCAAAGATTACATCTCTGCTTACCTTGAAGCCTTTATTTGAGGGGTTATAGAACCTGTATCCTTTCTGATTCAAATCATAACCAATAAAGATACACTTTTCAGCCTTAGGGTCTAGCTTTCCCCTTACCTGTGAGGGAATATGCACATATGCAACACACCCAAAGATCTTGCAATGATCCAGAGATGGTCTCTTACCATGCCAAGCCTCATAGGGTGTCATTCCATCAAGTGTCTTTGATGGCAACCTGTTGATTAAGTATGTGGCAGTAGATACACTCTCAGCCCAAAGATAATTTGGTAGTTTTTTCTCATTAAGCATAGACCTAGCTGTCTCCACAATTAGTCTATTCCTCCTTTCAGCTACCCCATTTTGTTCAGGTGAGTACCTTGTGGTAATCTCCCTTTTGATGCCTCTTTCCTGCAAGAATTCTTCAAAGTCATTGGAGAAGTATTCTCCACCACCATCAGACCTTAGCCTCTTCAAATGTCTACCTGTTTGATTCTCAACTAATGCAAGATACTTTTTGAAACAATTAAATACTTCATCTTTATGTTTCATGAAGTACAAAACAGTCCATCTGCTATAGTCATCAATAAAAGATACATAATACCTAGATCCAGATATGGATGGCTCCTTGCTTGGTCCCCAAACATCTGTATGCACCAATTCCAAGTAGTCTTCATGCATAAAACCCTTTTTGGTATATGGCAATCTGTGTGACTTACCAAATTGACAAGCCCCACACTTGTATATCATATGTTGCTTGGATACATTAGGTATCCCAAGCACACATTGATCTCTGCTTATTTGCTTTATTGTCCTTTCTCCATGTGACCTAATCTTTTATGCCACATCTCCAATTCTGATAGGGTTTGGTCCTTATAATTGTACAAGGCAATATTCTTAGTATCCTCAAGTTCAAAGGTAAATAGTCTACCTGATTTCTCTCCCTTGGCTATCCTTCTGAATCCATGTCTTGGATCCTCCACATATGCACCATGTTGAGTGAACCTGACTTGTAGACCTTTTTCAACAATCTCACCTACACTCATCAGATTCTTGGTGATTGTTGGGACATACAATACTCTGCTTAGCAAATTCTGATTACCATCACTTGTTTTGACATTACCTACTTTAACCACTGAATGTTTAGTGTCATCACCTGTCTGCACTTGGTGCTTGCCTTTAGGTTCTTCCAAATCAGAGAGTAAGGCAACATTCCCAGCTACATGGTTAGAGCAACCTGAGTCAATATAGAACAAATGATCATCATTGATACCTGATTTAGATGTCATGTTCATAATCAACAAAGAATCATCTTGATCCTCTGCATAATTGTTGTAATCCTTTCTGTTCCTGTATCCTCCTTGATAATTGCCATTGTGATTGTAGCTATTGTTGTAGTTGTTGTTGTAATTATTGTTGTAGCCATGGTAGCCTTGAGATTGATTGAATCTACCTCTGCCTTGAGAGTATCCTCCTCTTTGGTGACCTCTTCCTCTTTGATTCTTGTAGTTCTTGTAGCATTCATCTGTAGTATGGTTAGACAAGCCACAGATATTGCATGGAGATTGATTATAGGGTCTCCCCCTACCTGACTTACCTCCTCTGCCCCTACCTCTAGATGATCTACCTCTCCCTGCATAGTTTGCTTGGGAGGTGGATCCTTCTTCATCAACTTTCTTACTTTTACCCTTGTCTTTAGACTTCTTATCTGTATATAGGGCAGAGGGATTATTACCTTTTGATTGCTCTCCATTCTTTGTGATCTTTGCTTCATGTGTAAAGAGTTGTCCAATCAGAGTTGTTAAATCAGGTGCTTGGATGTCCATGTACAAGTCCATTGCAGTGGTAAAGCTCTCCCACTTGTCATCTGCCTTTAGTCCATTTATCACTTGTCTGACTATTTGCTCCTCTTCAATTTCTTCTCCAACACTTGCAAGTTGGTCTGCAATGTCTTTGACTTTGGTGACAAAATCTGAGACACATTGTTTTGATTGCTTCCTAAGAGTTGTAAACTCAATCCATAGCTGATTCTTTCTGGCCCTTGTGCTTGATGAGAAGTATGTTGACAAGGTTTCCCAAGTCTCTTGGGAAGTCTTACAGTTCCTAACATGAGGTAGAAGAAAATCAGAGATAGAGTTTAGAAGATATGACCTTGCCAAAGCATCTTTAGCACACCATTGATTAAGTCTCTCATGCTCATCCTTTGTAGGTAGGCCTCTGGTCTTGAATGAGGGCAACTCCTCATCTCCTGATATGTATCCATACAAGCTTCTCCCTTGTAGATAGGTCTTCATTCTCAATGACCATGCCTGGTAGTTATTTCTATCTAATTTGTCAATGAAGGAAGGGAAACCATCACCCATAATTACCTTGTTTGCTCTGATACCACTGTTGGATGTGATGGCTGGGTACAATCAGAAGATCAAGTTGGTGCTGCTAGACCTGCTTCACACCTGCCCTCTTTTCTCTTCAGATATGATTAGGAGACTTCTTGAGCTTCCAAATGACACCAAGAAACTATATATGTGCTTTACAAAATGATTGAGTAATGACCAAATCAAAACAGATGATTTTGAACCTTCACAACTCCAAAAAACTTTCTATTCCTGTATTGATACCTGCTCAGTCCTAAGCTCAGTGTGTCCAACACACTTGCAATTGGTTTAATTCCTTCTGGGAGTATTAAATTAACTTAACAAGCTACCATTAGCAAGTTAAATCACTCCAATTAACAAACTATACACTGAGCATGATCTTTAGCAAAATCAGAGACACCCCCGACTTTTTAGGAACAACACAGAAATATACCAGTGTCTGTCTCGACTGAGATTTCTCCCAATTGGCTGAATAGAATGACTTGAAATTTTGTAGTATTGTAGAATGTTTTGAGCTGGTTTCAATGAGCCCTTGATCATCAAATTTGGTTCAGTAGATCTTGAGATATGCCCTGTTGAAGTTGACAGACTTTGAGGTGAATGACTCAGAGAACACAGAGTTAAGAACTATGAGTATTTGTATTGAAAACTATCAAATGTACATTCCCATTGGCATGTAGAGTAATGCACAATGGTACTCAGAGGTGTAGGCTCAATAGTAGCTCTCACACACTCAATGTATTGCTAAGAAATTCCTCGGGAAGTGAGCAACTAGCCCGCGACTTTTTGATAGTCTTTTTATATAAGTTTGAAGAAGATTTGAATTTCAAATTCAAATGTAGGCTCCCTCAAATCTCTCATCTAATCACATGGAGATATTCTCTCCATTCATAACTTCTAATTTCCACGACTTTTGAATGTAGGTGAGATTACAAGAGGTGAGTTAAGTCACATTGACTTTTACATTGGATAAAAGATAATAAAGCATAGGCATGTGTTCCTATGGTCTTCCTTCAAGTGAGTTAATCCAAGAACTTTTGTAACATCTTCAAGATTGGTATTCAATGCTCTTCAAGGTACAAGACAAGGCCAAGTGTTAAGGCTTGTTTGCACCAACAACATCCACCATAGAGCAACTTTGTTAGGATGACAGAGATGCTCATGCACATGCATTGATAGCTTTGTCTATCAAACATGCAATTATCCCTTACATTCCCTCTTGCAAAAGAGTTAAAGATATCTACGATACACTTAAAACTTTATACAAGGCAATAAATGAGATTCGTGTTGCTTACCTCAAATATAGTTGGAGAGTGAGCATCTAAATGAAGGAGATCACACAGACAGTCAATTTCAAGGAGCACTTGATTTTTGCTGTTGATATCTTACCAGATAGTTCACTTGTGACACTATTCTTAATGGTCTTCCATATTCATATCACAGTTTTTCTTCTTCTCTTTAGTTGATGATGAAAGGCAATCCAAATGCATTAACATTTGAGGAGTTTCCTCCCTGTTTTATTGCGTGAAGATCAATCCAAGCATAACACATCAATTATGCATATTGAAGATCAATTTTTCTTAGCTAGTCAAAAGGGAAAAGGAAAATGGAGCTCATCTACTAGTAAAAATAAATTTGCTAATGCTACATAGTCAAAGAAGGAAGACAAAGATGAGAAGAAAACAAAATAGCACAAATAGTTTTGCAAATACTGTAAACAAAATAACATTTCATAAAGAGTTATCCTAAATTGGATATAAAAGAGGCAAAGAAGAAAGAGGCTCGAATAATTATTGCAAAGGACTCTACATCTAAATCAGAGTTAAAATCTTGTTCAATTTGAAGAATAGGCATTAACTGCTATTTGCAGCTATGAACAATATTCACATTAGCAATTTATGTCTACAATAGACTTAGATGTTTGGTACTTTGATGGTGAGGCAACCAAACATTTTACCTCGTAGCACAATTTCTTCACTTCACTTGAGTGTGCCCCCTATAGGGAATATTGTCGCATGTGCTAACAACTCCCCTTATCCTATAATGGAAGTTGGTAAGATCATTTTGACTACTACTGATGGTAGTTCTTTCACTTTGTCGGATGCTTTATGTGCTAGAAATCAAGAAAAAATTATTGTCACTTTCAGCATTAGCCAAGATAGCCATAGTTGTCAAATTGCTTGATGACAGATGTACAATCCATCATCTCTCAAATGGTGATGTTGTTATTGCTTCTTGCATTTTATTTCATGGGTTGTATAAGCTCATAAACTATGCAAAATCTATGAATGATTAAGCATGTGCAATTCAAGATTATCAGGTCATCTTACATGCAAAGCGTTGGTATGCATGCTTTAGTCATCCGATTTTTTCTAGTTTGCTATGCTTGCAGTAATTTGAAGTGGTGTCCTCTTTGCCCAAACTTGAGGCACCTTGTAAAGATCTCTTTGAAGGCTAGATTTGGGGAAGCATTCTTCCTTCCCTAAAGATGGTTCAATTGAAATACTCATAAATTACTTCTTCGTAGTGATGTTTGTGGTCTTATAGAGACACCTTCTTTTGGGAACTAACTTTACATTGTGACTTTCGGTGATGATTTCTTTAGGCATACATGGGTGTATCCATTGAAAGAAAATTTCCTAGTGTTTATGTGCTTCAAACAAATTTGGGTTTTGGCTAAAAATCTATTAGCATGTAAATTGGGCACCTTCCGTTCTGATCAAGGGGGGAAGTACATGTCTTTTGATTTTAATGCATTTTTCAATCAGCGTGGCATAGACATCAATGTACAATGTCATATACACCTCAAAATAATAGAGTTAAAGTAAATTCTATCATCAGTATTATCCACATACTAAACACATTTTTGTTAGCCATGATCTTGTCTTGTGGAAGATCAACCATTACTTTCATGTATTCCTTAGCTCTAAAGATGTGTATGGCACATTGGTTCCTCCTTTTTACAAGTGGAGAATCAAGTATTGGTCCAAATGAGACAATTTCTTGGCCTTCATAGATTTCAAATAATGATGCAAATCATCCCATTTTTTATAAAGATTTACATGATGCACTTGTTAATGAGAGGGATGATATAGAGGAGGCAAAAATTATGCCTAAATGGAAGGTCCACACTTTGAGATATAACAAATTCGATGCATCTCCATCATATTATACTTCTAGGCTCTCATAGTGCTTCTTTGCATCAGATTGTTATACAATGATTATCTCTGGTATTTGTGATGAAATAAGCTTGTTTGTTTTGATGAAGCACAACATTCAAAAAATTGGATGGCTTATATGCAATCAGAACATGATGCTATTATGAAGAATGGTGCTTGATCTTTATGTTATTTGCCTCCATGAAAGAGTCCATTGGCACTAAATAGGTATACAAGTTGAAATGTGCGCCTAATGGGATAATTGACAAGTATGAATTTAGGTAGGTTATGCTTAAGAAAAGGGCATTGAATTTGATGAGACGTTTGCTCCCACATGTCGAATGACCACAGTTCATAGCATTTGTGCAATTGTTGCTCATCACGGTTGGCATGTATATCATTTCAAAATTAAAACTACATTTGTGAATGATGACTTACATGAAGAAGTATATGTATTTCAGCCCCATGGCTTTATGCAGAAAGGGCATGAAAACAATGTGCAAGACAAAAAAGGTATTATATAGTTTGAAGCAAGCAACACATGCTTGGTATGAAAAGATACATGCCTACTTGATGGTTTTGAGAGAATCCCAACTCAAAGCACCTCATGTGTCAAACCTGCACATGATGTACTTCAGATCATCGTTCTATATGTTGATGACATGCTGCTCATTGGTCCTAATGAGAAGCATATTTTTGCATTTAAGGCTGATTTGCATGCCCCTTTTGAGATGTCAGATGTCGGGCATTTGCATCATTGTTTGGGCATTTCTTTAATGCAAGTTGGGGGAACAACTTTCTGTCAAACTAAATATATAGACACATTATTGCAGCATTTTGGCCTCCAATGTTTCAAACCTAATGCCACTCCTATGGAAACAAGTTTATGGTTGAGTCTTCATGTTGCTCGAGATGCATTTGATGTTGTTTTCTATCAGAAGACAATTGGATGCTTGACTTAGATATGCATAACTCATCTTGATATTAAGTCTGTTGTCTCTCAAATGAGCAGGTTTATGCATTACCTAGCTGTTAAGCATTGGCAGGTCGTTAATGCATCCTTTGCTACTTGAGTGGTAACCAGGTACTTGGTTTGTTTTATTCCAAGGGGGGATCATCACTATAACATTTACATGCTTTTTTTGACTCAGATTAGGCTGTCTCTATGACATGATGGAGATAGATGTCTGCAGTCGCACGCAAACAACACAAGGAAGAAGAAGAAGCTTGGAGCACAAACACACAATATTGAATGTATTACTAGAGAATGTACAAAGATAAGTAGCCCATTAGGGCAATAGGCGTATATACAAGACGGGGGAAAAAACCTCCTAAAGAGGGAAAAAAGTGCCCCGGCGGTCCTAGTGTGTTCACACACATCACTACCTAAATATATCAACAAATCCCCCCTGGGAGTGATGCAGTGAACAAGCAGCTGGCACTCATGTATAAGGAAGTGCCAAGCTATGTGGAAATCACTCCACAAAAGGAAGTAAGCCCAAAGCTTCGCGGAAAGCTTCAAACTTCTCCCTAGGTAGAGCCTTCGTGAAAAGGTCTGCAATGTTCTCCTGCGTGGGCACATATGCCAAGCTGATCTCCCCAGCAAAGACCCTCTCCCTGACATAGTGATAATGCACCTCAATGTGCTTAGTGCGAGCATGGAACACAGGGTTCCTTGCAACTACCAATGCGCTCTGACTATCAGTGAAGATGGTGGTGGCAGAAGACTGGCCAACACCCAAATCAGCCATAAGGCGTCTGAGCCACACACACTTAACAGTCGCTATGAAAGCTGCCCTATACTCAGCCTCACAACTGGAAGTGGCCACAGTAGGCTGCTTCTTGCTCAACCAAGATATACATGAGCTACCAAGCATGAAGAAAAAACCCAATCTGAGTCAGAAAAAGCATGCAAATCTGGCGGTAGTGATCCCCCCTTGGGATAAAACAACCCAAGTAGCTGAGTACCACTCAAGTAGCGAAAGATGCGCTTAACCGCCTTCGAATGCCTGACTCCTGGGCAATGCATAAACCTGCTCATCTGTGAGAGAGCAAACTGAATATTTGGCCGAGTAATGCATAAGTAAATCAAGCATCCAACAGCCTGTTGATAGAGAACAGCATCAAATGCATCTCCAACATCATGAACACTCAAACCTAAACCTGTCTCCATAGGAGTGGCAATAGGTTTACACTCTTCAAGGCCAAAACACTGCAATAATGTGTCAATATATTTTGTTTGACACAAAGCCATTCCACCATCAACTTGCATAAATTGAATGACCAAATAGTGATGCAAATGCCCCAAATCAGACATCTCAAATGAGGCATGCAAATCAGCCTTGAAATCAGCAATATGCTTCTCACTAGGACCAGTGAGCAGCATGTCGTCAACATAGACAACAATGATCAGAAGCACATCATAAGCACGCTTAACATATAAGGTGCTTTCAGTTGGACTGTTCTCAAAACCATGTGCAACCAGATAGGCATGTATCTTCTCATACCAAGCACGTGGTGCTTGCTTTAAACCATATAATGCCTTCTTTAATTTGCACAGCTGGTTTTCATGCCCTTTCTGCACAAAGCCACGGGGCTGAAAAACATACACTTCTTCATGCAAGTCACCATTCAGAAATGCTATTTTAATCTCCAACTGATGTACATTCCAACCATGATGGACTGCAAGTGCACAAATGCTCTAAACAGTAGTCATACGACATGTAGGTGCAAAGGTCTCATCAAAATCAATGCCTCTTTCCTGCGCATAACCCTTCGCAACAAGCCTAGCCTTATACCTGTCAACTGTACCATCAGGTTTATGCTTCAGCTTGTATACCCACTTAGTACCAATGGCCTTCTTGCCAGGAGGCAAGTCACATAAAGACCATGTACCATTCTTCATTATAACATCATATTTAGATTGCATAGCAGCCATCCAATTTTCTGAATTTTGTGCTTCATCAAAAGAAACAGGCTCATTCTCATCATAGAGACTAGACACAGCCATAGCATAGCAATCTGATGCAAAGGAGGCACTATGAGAG
Organism: Ceratopteris richardii; assembly: GCA_020310875.1. Classification (NCBI taxonomy): domain Eukaryota; kingdom Viridiplantae; phylum Streptophyta; class Polypodiopsida; order Polypodiales; family Pteridaceae; genus Ceratopteris; species Ceratopteris richardii. Next base: position 250,775,831 of record CM035406.1, read on the forward strand.
CCCGAACGAGTACGATATGACAAAGGTGCATCTAATTTGCTGTCACGCAAAGTCTGCACCAGCCATTTTGGCATAGTTTTTGCCTGCTCAATATCAGCTCTCTCATCAACAAGTGCATCATGTAAATCTGCATCAGAAATGGAATGATCTGCATCATCATATGAAACCTGCAAAGGCTGAGAAGTTGCCTCATTAGGACCAGCACTAGAATGTCCACCTGTAAAAAGAGGCATCAAAGTATCATATATGTCTTTGGAGCTAACAAATGTCTCCTTAGTACATGAAAGCAATGGCTGAATAGCATCTCCACAAAGATAACATCATGGCTAACCAGAATGCGTTTAGTCTGTGGATGATACAGACGATAGCCTTTACTTCCAAAACTGTACCCAACAAAAATACATTTTACTGCCTCATCATCAATTTTCTGCGATGTTCAGGCACTAGTGCATATGCCAAACAAGCAAAAACACACAGATGAGCAACAGATGGCTTGCGGTCATGCCAAGCCTCATATGGAGTGATAGACTACAGCGCTTTAGTGGGACACCTCTTCAGTACATATGCTACACACATGACAACCTCAAGCCAGAAACTATGTGGTAAAGCCTGACTTTTGACCATGCACCTCGCCACCTCCATGAATGACCTATTCTTTCGTTCAGCAACTCCATTCTGTTGAGGTGTATACGGCACTGTACAATGGTGTTTTATCCCACATTCAGCCACAAATGCATTAAAATCAGAAGACATATATTCCCCCCCTCGATCAGAACGGAGGATGCCCATTTTACATGCTGACAGATTTTCAGCCAAAACCAAAAACTGTTTAAAGCACATGAACACTTCGGACTTTGCTTTGAGTGGATATACCCATGCATGCCTAGAAAAATCATCAATGAAAGTCACGAAGTAAAGGTAATTCCCAAAAGAGGGTGTCTGCATGGGACCACATACATAACTATCTACAAGCTGCAATTTTTGTGTAGCCCAAACTGAACCATCTTTTGGAAAGGAGGAACACTGCATTTTGCCCAAAATACGGCCTTCACAAACATGTTTTCCACGTGCCTCAAGTTTGGGCAACGAGGACACCATTTTAGATTTCTGCAGGCGTAGCAAACTAGCAAAATTCAGATGACCAAAGCGTGTATGCCAAAGCTTTGCATCTGACATAGCCTGAGAATCATTTACTGCACATGCCAAATCATTCACAGATCTTTCATAGTCTATGAGCTTATATAATCCACGACATAAAATGCCAGAAGCAATAATCACATCGCCATTTGACAGATCATGAACTATACACCTATCATCAACAAATTTCACAACCAAGCCAATCTTGGCTAATGCAGAAACTAATAACAGGTTCTTTTTGATCCCTAGCATAAATAAAGCATCTTACAAAGTGAAAGAACTACCATCAACAGTAGTCAAAATGATCTTACCAACTCCCATAATAGGATAAGTGGAGTTGTTGGCGCATATAACAGTATTCCCTGTAGGGGCAGGCTCGACTAAAGAGAAGAAATTGCGCTGCGAGGTAATATGTTTGGTTGCCCCACTGTCAAAATACCAAACATTTGAGTCTACTGTAGACATGCACTGCTCATGAGAAGATGGGTCAAAACTACAGACAATAGTAAACGCCCATTCTTCTTCCTGCACAAGATTTGCAGACTCTGTTTTTGGTGTAGAGGCCTCTGCAACAACCATTCCAGCCTCTTTCTTCTTTGCCTCTTTAGCAGCCAGTTTTGGACAATTCTTTATGATATGATCATTCCCTTTACAATACTTACAAAACAATTTCTGCTTTTCTGATTTCTTCTCATCTTTATCTTCCTTCTTCGAATATGCAGAATTAGCAGATTTCTGCTTACTAGCTGAAGAGCTCCATTTTCCTTTGCCCTTCTGACTAGCCAAGAAAACTTGATCTGCAACTCGCATAATGGACCTGTTTTGCCTGGACTGATCTTCCTGCAATAGAACAGAGACTAACTCCTCAAATGATAAGGCATTCGGATTGCCTTTCATCATCAACCGAAGAGTAGAAGCAAAACTCTGATATGAGTCAGGAAGACCATTCAGAACCGTCTGCACAAGTGAGCTATCTGGTATAGCCTCATCAGCAGAAATCAACTGTTCCTTCATATCTTTGATCTTCGTTACGAAACTGTCCATAGAATCACCTTCATTCATGTGCTCACTCTCCAACTCTTTTCGGAGGTAAGCAACACGAGCCTCATTCCTAGTTTGGTACAATGTGGTAAGTGTATCCCAAGCATCCTTAGCTATTCTACAAGAGCGAATGTGAGGAATAATGGCACGTTTGACAGACAAAGCTATCAATGCATGTGCCTGGGCATCTCTGCCATCCCAGGGAATCTGCTCTGCAGTAGGTGCAGCAGAAACAGCAACACGAATAGGAATCTACGGAATATCATCTTCGACACCAACTTCATGAGCTCCAGCACCTGTATTTGCAGTACCTGTCATTACAGGTGTAATAGGACGTCTTTCAATACCCTGCACAATGTTCCACAATCCTTTTGCAACCAATACATGTCGCATCATACAAGCCCATAATGGGTAGTTGGTACCATCCAACTTATCCTCAACGGCCAACATACAGAATACATCACTTCTTTCAGCCATGGCCGGTGATTAAAATACCTTGATGCAGAAAATTGATTATATCTCAAAAAGTTGAATGGAAGTGCCCAGATGAATTCTGCTAGATCTGTAGCAGACTTCGAGACGCTTAAACTGGCGAACAAAAACTGGTATGTACCTTTGGCACAAAAAGATGAAATGCTCACCAAAATTCATGCAATTCTGAGACTGCAAACGGAGGAGTGTCGACGGTGCCCTAGATGAAGCGACGACCTGCTCTGATACCAATTGTTTGAGATAGACGTCTGCTGAAGCACGCGAATAGCACAAGGAAGAAGAAGAAGCTTGGAGCACAAACACACAATATTGAATGTATTACTAGAGAATGTATAAAGATAAGTGGTCTATTAGGGCAATAGGCGTATATACAAGCCGGGGGAAAATACCTCCTAAAGAGGGAAAAAAGTGCCCGACGGTCCTAGTGTGTTCACACACATTACTACCTAAATATATCAACATGACACTTATGTGTCCACTAGTGGTTTTTAATTCATGCTTGGTAGCTCATGCATATCTTGGTTGAGCAAGAGGTAGCCTACTATGACCACTTCTAGTTGTGAGGCTAAGTATAGGGTAGCTTCCACAATAAATCTTAAGTGTATTTGGCTCAAATGCCTTTTTGCTAATTTGAGTGTTAATCAATCTTCTGCCACCACCATCTTCATTGACACTCAAAGCACATTTGCAGGTTTGAGGAACCATGTGTTCCATGTTCACGCTTGGTACTTCATGCATATCCTAGTTGAGCAAGATGAAGCCTACTATGGCCACTTCTAGTTTTCAGGTTGAATATATAAAACCTTTTAGAGCTACTATTGAGTGAACATAGCTCAAACACCTTGTGGTTAATTTTTTGGTGTTGATTAGTCTTCTACAGTCACCTTGTTCACTGCCTCACTTCTTATGCATGAGTACCAGCTCCTTGTTCATCGCATCAATCCCAAGGGGGATTTGATAAAATATTGTTGGAAAACAATGTCACATTAGTCCAAAATCCATTTAGGGAAAAAACCCTAATTTTGGTACTTAGTCATTTTTGGCACAAAAATGGCAAAAAATTTTATGAGCCTATCTTGTAGAGCTTGAAGAGAGCTTTCCAATCCTATATGACATTCAGTCATCAGAGATCAGATTTGGAAGAAAATCCTAACCCTAACTTTTTATTGATTTAGGGTTTTGACCTCATATGATAGCTCTCGACATGAGGATCATAAAAATGTTGTCAAATCATTCATCAGGTAGTCAGAAGTGTGAAAAAGTAGGTCAAGAAGTTAGTTTTAAAGTTAGCTAAAAGCAACTTTAAAAATAAAGCAAACTCACCTAAAATAACACAAAAGCAATTTGAAAAGCGATGTGATTAAAATAAAGCATTTTTTTGTGAGTTTTTCGCATGGAGCTTTAAAACCTATATAAGAGAGTCTTGGGTCACTTTGTTAAACATCACACACCAATTGGCAACACTAATTCTTGGTCCCTCAGTAGAGGTGGTGCTCTAGCACACATGGGGCACCCATGGTGCACTCTAGGAGCATGTTGAGGAGCAGCTATGGAGTACTTCTTGGAGAAGAGTAAGCTCACACTCTTGCTTATGGAGAGGACTTACCCATCACTAGCTTGGTGGTGTGGATCAACCATCTACATAATGTATTTGAAGATTGTCTTCTACATGAAGATTTCGATGTACTTCAAAGACATTGAATGGAGGTTAACATAAGATTTGCATCTTATGTTAAGAATTCAGGTACATATTCTCTTTATGCACACAGGTACTACTTGGAGTTTATGGAGGCAGTGGCATCCATATCAGGAGGAGTCCTATTTGGCATCTCTAAAGGAAAATCAGTACATGTATGCTTTATGCATATTTGGATGAGGTGCTCAAGAAGGTATGTTCATATGAAATTGAGGATTTCTAGCAGCAAACTTGTTAGCATTCTTTGCTACTTCTGTAAGTATGTGATCTTTCACGTACGTATCTGATTTAGGGTCTTCCATAGCCTAAGTTCAGATGAGGGTTTGCTGATTATCAGTTTTAGGCTGATCCTTCCTCTTTTTGTCACTCATATTCACTCTTCTACAACCTATCAGGTCACACATCTCATACATATTCAGATTTTTGTCCATACATCTGAATATGTTTATTACATTTGTACATTCACTCATCCATCTATTTCTGTTCATATAGAGTGGTTGAGATTTTGACTCACACATTGTAAATTGACATTTGTATATATGATAGTGTGAGTAATCAGTGACTTATGTAACACTTTACGCATGTTGTCTAATCTTTCTCTATCTTTGTCTCATCATTTGTATGATTAAAGTGTGGTATGTTCATGTTTTGTCAATATTCGAAGATTGCTGAAATTTATGTTGTAGATCTTGCACCTACAGAACTTGGACCTGTGGTATTAGTTAGGTATTTTGTCAGTAAGATCTTGAATAGATCTTGCATGATCTTGATAGATCTCAAATGATCTTGAAGATCTTGAGTACTTTTAAGTCGGTTGTATATCCTTTTTTTGAAAAATTCTTAGCATTGGAAGAAGTAAGTCAAAGGTTCAAATTCTATCAGATTTGTGCTGCAAAGGAATAGAAGAAGATACTTGTTATGTTGCAGAAGGTTATGAATCCTAAAATGCTTTCAGCAAGGTTTTTATGATAGATCAGTTCACCTTATTCTAGATTTTTTGGGAAGCTGAGGAATGACAAGGAAAGCTATTGGCATGTTCATATTTCTAATAAAAGGGTTCAAATTATTTGTTTCAAACATAGGTATTAATGTTATGAAAAATCAAATTTATAAAGGAAGACGTTCCAGATTTCATAAAGTGATATATATTTGAAGAATTCTGGATACTAATGTTAAATCATCCAGCGGGGTGATGAACATGAAGACTTATTTTTTAGCCATATATGAAAGAATGCAGAGTCATACCTATAAGAATTCCAGGTATTCCTATATCTCCTTTGTCAGTTTCTCTTTATGTTCCAGCTTTGAAAGAAGAAAGAAGGAGGAGAATGTTTGGAGCAAAGTTCATGTTAGATGTTCCTGTTCAGGAGAAGGTTCCAGAGTTCTATTGAAGAGAAGCTTGATATTTCAGAGAGGTATGTTTAAGAGGTGCGCACATATATGTTTATACCAGGTTCTGAAGGAAAGAGGTATGGACTTACAAATAAAATAAAGATGAAGACAAGATGACATCATAGATATGAAATTTTGGTAAGACTCCCATGAGTTGAGTTGAGTACACTCAGAGATGAACCAGCTACTGTTCATAATACGCTAAGTCGTGAGTTATCAGTCACAAGTCCGAGGATTGAGTTCTTGATTATGTTTACTGTATTTACATGACACAACAAAAGTACATTGAGAAAACTTTCTTAAGGTTAATGCAAATATATGGATCCTAGTGTATGTTTTCAAGTTTGAGAAGATATATTACAAGAGATAGCAGCTATATATGTTGTCAAGCAGTGATTGCTTGATGTGTACACTATTCGATATCTAGTTTGCATATTTTCTCAGGTATTATGGTTCATATTCAGCAAATTCAGTTTTTTGAAGTTTGAAGAATTTCAAATTCAGTTTTGAAGAAGACTTTTGAAGAAAAAGTTTGAAGGTCAATTCAGGACAACAAGTTTGAAGCTTATGACAATTTGCAGATGAATGAAGTTTCTTATCCAATTCAGTTTGTACCAATATGACATTGTAGGGGGGATTGTTGGAAAACAATGTCACATCAGTCCAAAATCCATTTAGGGCAAAAACCCTAATTTTGATACTTAGTCGTTTTTGGCACAAAAATGGATATAATTTTTATGAGCGTATCTTGTAGAGCTTGAAGAGAGCTTTCCAATGGTATATGGCATTCAGTCATCAGAGATCAGATTTGGAAGAAAATCCTAACCCTAATTTTTTGCTGATTAAGGGTTTTAACCTCATATGATAGCTCTCGGCATGAGGATCATAAAAATGTTGTCAGATCATTCATCAAGTACTTAGAAGTGTGAAAAAGCAATTCAAGAAGTTATTTTTAAAGTTAGCTAAAAGCAACTTTAAAAATAAAGCAAACTCACTTAAAATAAAGCAAAAGCAATTTGAAAAGCGATGTGATTAAAATAAAGTGTTTTTTTGTGAGCTTTTCGCATGGAGCTTTAAAACCTATATAAGAGAGTCTTGGATCACTTTGTTAGACATCACACACCAATTGGCAATGCTAGTTCTTGGTCCCTCAGTAGAGGTGGTGCTCTAGCACACATGGGGCAGCCATGGTGCACTCTAGGAGCATGTTGAGGAGCTATGGAGTACTTGGAGAAGAGTGTGCTCACACTCTTGCTTATGGAGAGGACTTACCCATCAATAGGTTGGTGGTGTGGATCAGCCATCTACATAATGTATTTGAAGATTGTCCTCTACATGAAGATTTCGGTGTACTTCAAAGGCATTGGATGGACGTTAACATAAGATTTACATCTTACATTAAGAATTCAGGTACATATTCTCTTTATGCGCACAAGTACTACTTGGAGTTTATGGAGGCAGTGGCATTCATATCAGGAGTCTTATTCCACATATCTAAAGGAAAATCAGTACATGTATACTTTATGATATTTGGATGAGGCGTTCGAGAAGGTATGTTCATATGAGTTTGAGGATTTCTGGCAGCAAACTTATTAGCAATCTTTGCTACTTTTGTAAGTATGTGATCTTTCACACAAGTATCTGATTTGGGGTCTTCCATAGCCTAAGATCAGATGAGGGTTTGTTGATTATCAGTTTTAGACTGATCCTTCCTGTTTTTGTCACTCATATTGACTCTTCTACAACCTATCCGGTCACACATTTGATATATATTCAGATTTCTGACCATACATCTAAATATGTTATTACATTTGTACATTCACTCATCCATCTACTTTTGTTCACATAGAGTGGTTGAGATTTCGACTCCCACATTATAAATTGACATTTGTATGTATGATAATATAAGTAAGCAGTGACTTACGTAACACTTTACACATGTTGTCTAATCCTTCTCTATCTTTGTCTCATCATTTGTATGATTAAAGTGTAGTATGTTCATGTTTTGTCAATATTGGAAGATTGCTGAAATTCATGTTGTAGATCTTGGACCTATGGAACTTGGACCTATGGTATTAGTTATGGGCCTACTAAATTTCCAACAACCATTTCAATAATGATGTGTGTGAACACACTTAAGACCACCAAGGCACTACTTTTTCCCTCTTCACAAGTTTTTTTGCCAACTTGTATATGCACCTATCACCCTAAAACTAGTTATCTTTTTTAGTGACTTACTAACATACATACATACATTCATACATACATACAGAAATGCATACACACATGCATACATGTTTCCATCCATATGTATATAGTACATACGTACATACATACATATACATACAATCATACATACATACATACATAAATACATATATACATACATACATGTGTACATACATGCATACATATTTATGCACATATATATATACATACATCCATACATGAATACATACATGTGTACACATGTGTACATACATGCATACATATGTATGTACATACATACATACATACATACATACGCATGTACATACCTACATACGCGGATACAATAAAAAATTTTGCACAATTCTTATTTTATGAAAACGATTTAAAATCGCACTCACGATTCAAATTGCCTGTAGTGATTTTTATTCAAAAAATCATACCCATACCGAAGGATTCTCCTATTTTGGTTAAGTTCATATGCACATATTCCTTGCACGCATCCATTCTCAAGCCTTGTTGAGCCTTTGATCTTTATGTGTGTGTGTGTGTGTGTGTGTGTGAGAGAGAGAGAGAGAGAGAGAATTGCCCTTAGAGTTCACTTAGCAATTTAGTACTATTGAGCTTAGGCTTAAATTGGGGAGAGAGAGGTACTTATTCAACCTTGGGGAGATATATATATATATATATATATATATATATATATATATATATATATATATATATATATATATATATATATATATATATATATATATATATATATATATATATATATATATATATATATATATATATATATATATATATATATCTTGTTAACCTCTTTTTATCCAGTCCAATTAAGGAGCAAGACATATTGACAAGGTTCTTGGGGTTGTCGAATCCAATGATGACTAGATCCCTGTGTTTCTCCTAGACTACTTCACCAAATTAACTTATTGAATTATCAAATACAGTAACAATCTATTGCTAGCTTCAATGAAATACAAACCAAACAAACTGCCAGACTGCATCACTCACAAACTTACTTTATCATTTATTGTATCACCACACACACACAATCACTTACTTCACTAGACAGTACAGAATAACTTCAAATACTTCAGTACACAACAATAGATGGAAGCGATGTTCTCGGTACGATAAAACACAGACAATTTGGCATGTCTAGTACTTGTCTTTCTGGCTTCATTTTCCCATGCACACAAGATAGAACATCGTTTATTACTATTGAAGAGTTACATTTCAGCATCTATCTCTTTCGCGAGACATTTCAAGGGTATTCTAATTACAAAGGTGTCCGACGACTAACACACACATAGAGAAATACACACATAGACAAATACACACATACACAAAAAGACACATACACAATTGATATATTGCCATCTTCATTATGATGAAAAAAAATAAATCCTTAAGATGAGAGATTCTAGCCACAACACTATATTTGCCAACATGAGTATCACCATGGCCATCATCATATATCAAATAAAGAATATGTACATTTCTTATGAGGTGATTAAATGTAACCACGTGACTAGATTATCATCATTATTGAACAACTCAATGACATTATGAAATACTATTGGTTTGTGTCTCAAGACAATGAGTAATCTTATTTTATGTTCTTAGAAATACTAATTGTGTAAATAATAAAAGATGAGCTACCATAATGATCTTGCAAAAGAAGTGACCATGAATAGCATGGCATCAAAGCTAAAAAATGTGGACGTTTTTGATGATTTTTCTTTTTATTCCACAATGTGATATTTTTGGATCCTACAAACTTGATACCAAATGTGTACAAGGTAATTCATTATCCAAATTGACTATTATCTTCATATACTCTTGGACTTGAAAAAAATGTGTTGCATAGAAAAGAGGGTTAATAACATGGATATTGCTTCACTTCATATGCCATTCCACCAAAATTCAGTGTTGAGAATTTTTTTTTTTGGTTTCATATCAGATGGTTCAACGTTCATATTCAAAACATCTCTATATGTGAATGGAACCTATCATATAACAATGAGGGTGTGGTGGTATAAATATTTTTCTACTCCTTACGAAAACCTACAAGATTCAAGTGACATATTTATATTTGCATAGATTGAGTAATATGTCTAAGCGAACCATCAATCATTATGAGCTACATAACAAAATGCTATAAAGCACTTCCTTCATATTTAAAATTGACTAACACAAATTATTATGAATCTCACCTCATTATGGCTATCATTTCTTTTCTATTAAATGTGTATATTCCATGGTATGCAATATAGCATTGTAAGACCTTGAAAATGTTGTTGTGAGTTCTTGTATTTGCACCAAAGGTTGTCATTGGTATTCTTCTCATTATTTATTTTTGTTGGTTTTCTCAGTAATCCCGAATTTAGTATCCTCCATTGGTTGAAAAAACATGCAAACATCATTGGTAGCAAAGAATTCCAAGCTAACTTGACAAATCTATCTTGCTTGTTGAACTTCTTCAAGGAATACATCCTCTTCAAGTGTTTCAAACTTTAAAAATATTTCTACTACGAAGGTTTTTCGAATGGTGTTATGATTTGTTAATAATATGGTAATCAATCAAAGAGAGGAAAAAACTAAACATGTCAAAAATAAATGAAGCTTTTATGTGTAGGACACAAATGGGATGGTCACATTGGATAGTGTGTAATCAACAAAATGATCGTAGTGAAATGTTAAATATCACTTCAAAGGTGAAGGTTGATTAAGTCAATTTTTTCCTTTGAATTCTATGAGTTCTATCTCTTTGTCAAGTTTTGAAATGCATAATTATACAATATCTTCGAGTCTTTGAATTCTCAATGACACCAACTAACATGGCACCTAAAGTACATGACCATGTTGTATTAAAATGCCTACTATTGAGTGGATCAAAAAGCCCATCTAAAACTTCACATATGCTATATCATACACATAAAATGTCTTCAAATTTTTCCTTTCATGTTGCTTGTGGACCTTTCTTTAGTTGTTGCATTCCTTTTCTCTATAACATTTTTCAATAAAAGCTTTAAAAAAGAAATTGTTGGAGGGAATGAACTATATAAGGATGTATGGTTAATATGATAATTTTAAAGTCATAATATGAAGGAAGATTTAGCATTAAGGGTGAATACGCCTACTTTGATATGCAAGGAATGAATGCGTTTTAGCATTAAGGGTGAATACGCCTACTTTGATAAAGGAATGAATGTGTTAGCCAATGAACATGCAAGACCAACTATTAAGAGGTGTCCAAACTAATGTTGTTACATGACATGCAAAACCTATGTGAATCGAAATGGATGGTAGGGTGACGTACACATTATAATACTTAATTTGCACATACTCTCTACACCAAGGCACACTTCACAAATAGTTAACTTTTGTGCCTTATTGTATAGTTTCCATGAAATATTATATGGTTTCTACTTCAAGCGTGTGTGACAATATCATGAGCCTCTGGGAAATACATATGCAGCACGTGGAAAGAATGCATCAAGGATTTAAAATTTTCATATGATGCCATCGTTTTAAGTGCTCATTCACCAAGAACCAAAGTAGAACTTCTTCTTGAATCATAAGTACAATAAAAAAGGATCCAAGGACTATTCATGGACCCACAGTTATTTTACACAGCTTTCTAAGTTCGTACTTCCAAATGTCAATTACGTACATACAATAATGTATGTGGAAATCCATCCACATCAAGCTCATCCTCTTTGAAACATAAACTTGGTTAGCATGCACTGTTACTTGCTTTCATTCTGTTTTATGGGTTCCTAGATGTCTCAAACACATTCAACAATAGCTAATAGAAATGTGTTACTACTTTGTAGAGTGGACACATGATCGTAATCAGTAGCTTCACAAGCTACCATGAAACAACAATCTCTTTTCTTACAATGCTATCTCAAATCTGATATGAAGAAACAACAATCTATTTTCTTAGAATGCTATCTCAAATCTAATATAAAGAAAGTAAACCAATAGTAAACTAAGATGAATTGGCCCATCAATGTGTAGCTCGTGTAAGAACCCTGAATCATTCACCACTTCTGACACAGTGAGGAGGCCAGTAACAAGTTTGTAATTCATGACTGCACTTTTTCCACAAAAACTGCAAACTTGCCTTTGTTCCCATTGTTCAGGTTTATTTTAAACCGGGGATTGCATGGTGTGTCAAATCGTATTATCACTCTTTTTGTTTTAGTGTTAACTTTAAAATGTTCTCCACATACATTCCATAATCTAAAATGGACTCAACCGGCCATCCAATTATTTATTTCGCCATACTCAGTTACATTTGCTTTTCTTCATAGTTTTGCACGCATCCTTTGGGCTTTTGTACAACTTTCTCTTTTTCATAACTTCTCAGTAGGAAACATGATGGGTGACTTGATCTCATGCAAAAACAATATTGTGACTTTGTTCACAAAACACATAGGAACCAACCTACTTTAAAACGATATCTGAGAGGATTGATCATATAACAATACATAGATGGGAATGCTATTATGATGCCATGCAGATTCTCAAGTCTATTATTTCAACAAATGTTTTATGAGTGTCTCATGCAAATGGCCATTACTCACAACGATGCTATTCCTAGAGGGCATAAATGTCCTTTCCCCATTCCTTATCAATCTTTCCAAATCAAAGCCTTCACCATCAGTTGTCTGCAGAAAATCAGTGATTCGGACATTCCAAAGGATTAGTGTGAATTCATGAGAAGACATATACAGTAGTGTGTGTGTGGTTTGTTTTTCTTGGGGGGGGGGGGGTGTGTGGGTGGGTGTGTGTGTGTCGGTTTTGTGTGTATGTATATGAGAGAGAGAGAGAGAGAGAGAGAGAGAGAGAGAGAGAGAGAGAGCCTCTGCAATAAGTGGCTCCCTACCTCGCAATCTAAAAACTCAGCATGTGGGTTCTATCTTGTGGTCCCTCCAAATCCATCCCCTAAGCACCTTTGATTTTCTGAGCCTGGCTCAGTTCTAATCTTTCTGTATCATCCATGGTTGTCATCACCATTTGAACGTTGTGATCTTCATGAACTCAAAGTTAGATTCAAAGGTTCTGCAGAGCAAGTGAGTTTCGTGATGAATCGGATATCACCTGTGCAGCGTGCATTATGTCTTGTTTGCTAAGTTTTGTATACAGCATTGTGGGATTCCTTTCAGCCCAAGGCTCCCAGATTTTTTATAGTTTTATTTTTTGAAGGGAAGTTTGATCTTATGATCTAGATCTCCCTAGGGTTGAACAAATTGAAAATGCGACTGTACAATGAAGGGTGCAGTACCACAACCATGGGTAGAACATCTAGCACCTACTAGGAATGAACGGAGCCCCAAGGCCTGCTAATAATAGGAATTGGGAAACGACAACCCTGAGATCAAATGACGACACTGGTTTGAGGATGAAGCACTACCAAGAGTGAACGGAGCCCCAAGGCCTGCTAATAATAGGAATTGGGAAACGACAACCCTAAGATCAAATGAGGACACTGGTTTGAGCTGATGAAGCACTACCAAAGCATGCATAGCACTTGCTACTATCAACAGTGTCCACTAAATGCCCAAAGGTCAACGAGAATGTCCCTGAAGGGCACCATTTCATCCCATCACAAGAATAAGGACATGGCCAGCCAGTGAAATTGGCGATTGAACTCTCGCCCCACTCAAAGGAGGCAAAAGGCTCAGCCATCTAAGTTGCGCCGTCAGACAAGGCTCCCAATTTATTGGTGCCTGCAAACTTTATTCATTTCAGATGTTTGCATTGATCTCTACCGGAAGGAGAAGGGAATGTTGGGTGGTGAAAGAGAGAAGTTGGAAAGAAATACAATTATGCACAAATCAAGAAACCAATAGGTAGAACAAAATTCAAACTCTTTGTAGCTTATATAAAAATAATGTGATAGAGAATCAAAGCAAAAATAATGTTTTCAAACAATTGTTGCCACATTTTAGGAAACAATTAGTCCACTTTTGAGAATCCTAATCATAAAAGGGTTAGATTCATTTGAACGCTCTTGGGCAGCTCAGTATGGTGCACACAACTCACATATTGTCACAGCCGCTTAATTAAGGGTTAAGGTACATGCATCAACTCAAATAATTGGAGGCTGGGCCTAACCAGAAATGAGTTGACATATAGGAAATATGAACGCAAACATATAAGATCTGGAAAGGTCTTATAAAATTTTGGGATATACAACGAATAGAACATGGGACATTATTTGAATGTTCTCAAACAAAGCATATATTTTCCCTATCCTTACAAGCCATGTCATACACTCTTTTGTTGTTTGACTCTTGGGAAACACTAGGACATAATGGTAGATAAGTATATAAGAGTGCATAACTTTATTACCTGCTCACAACTAGATAGAAGATACTACAACGCATAGAGGATGAGTCTATAGCTTGAGCTTGAGCTGACTCTACACACACTCATTATGGCACTCACTCAGATTAGGCTCTCGACATAATCTCGTTATCTACAATGGGATGTCTCAGTGGCCTACCTCAGCAGGATTGACATGCATACCACACTGTCACAGATGGCGGGGGCAGTACAGTAGATTATGTCATGGGATCCAGAGAGGCCATCCACCTACTTACCTCATTCACCATCCCACCCATACCCATTGGGGCTGATCACACATACCTCGCGCTCTCCCTCAAGGGAGACACCCCTACACACACACCTACAGCACGCATCCCACACACCACCATCCGCTTCACACACAAGCTAGCTCACATATATGCGGCTCAAGTCAAGAAGGGTCTTCTCTTGCTTCATCCTGACACTCCACTATCCATAGTTACCAGCACGGCTGGAAACGTTCGGTTCGGACCGACCGGAAACAGAGTTTCCGAGTTTCCAAAATTTTGGAAACGGTAAGAAACGGGAAACGGTCTCTCTCTCTCTCTCTCTCTCTCTCTCTCTCTCTCTCTCTCTCTCTCTCTCTCTCTCTCTCTCTCTCTCTCTCTCTCTCCCTCTCTCTCTCTCTCTCTCTCTCTCTCTCTCTCTCTCTCTCTCTCTCTCTCTCTCTCTCTCTCTATATATATATATATATATATATATATATATATATATATATATATAGATAGATAGATAGATACATACATACATACATACACACATACACACATACACACATACACACATACACACATACACACATACACACATACACACATACATACATACATACAT
Organism: Ceratopteris richardii; assembly: GCA_020310875.1. Taxonomy (NCBI): domain Eukaryota; kingdom Viridiplantae; phylum Streptophyta; class Polypodiopsida; order Polypodiales; family Pteridaceae; genus Ceratopteris; species Ceratopteris richardii. Next base: position 250,791,024 of record CM035406.1, read on the forward strand.
ACATACATACATACATACATACATACATACATACATACATACATACATACATACATACATACATACATACATACATACATACATACATACATATATATATATATATATATATATATATATATATATATATATATATATATATATATATATAAAGAGAGAGAGAGAGAGAGAGAGAGAGAGAGAGACACATCAGGATTCATATGACATGAAACGCTTATATGCATATTACATGGTCCTTATTCTCAAGGCTGAGGGCTCAAGTATGAAACTATGGTTGTAGCTCTAATTTTACTAGAAACGACATCATCCACTATAGTGTATGCTCATAGATTATAGATTCTTTTAGTCAAGTACCATGAAACGTGTGCAGGAAGAACCAAAATCAGAAAACCAAACCCGAAACGACCAAATTCGACCTTAAGACGGGTTAAAAAAAAAAGTACACTGGAAACAGCGTTTCCATTCGGAAACGGTCTTGGGAAACGGCCGAACCGTTTCTGGACCCCGGAAACGCCGTTTCCGGTAACTATGCCACTATCCCTACTCACCTCACAGATAGCATCAGTTCTTCACACATCAGCCATCAGCTCCTTCCCACACACCATTCATTCTAGTCACAGATCTCCTCCCGAGACTATGCCACAACATCGTTGGTATGATGAGGAATGCAAAGATTTTTACCGCCGACTACGAGCTTAGTGAGCATTGGAAGAGATCACAGAGAGAGAGGCCAAAGGATGGATGAAGACTCTCACCCGTCAGAAGAGGCGAGCCTTTGAGGAGGCACTGGAGTTTGGCCTATACCATCTCTTTATGAGTATGGGTAGTGCTGCAGCATGGTGTACCCTATGAGAGCCACGCCCGAGCACACCTATTGGGGACCTACACACATGGCATGATTATGCTGAGAGATTATATGAGGTACATGGGCAGCCTCCCATGCCCCAGCCACTTAAGCCCCCCCCTACTAGTTCTTCTCTCTTCAGAGCAAAGATGGTTGAGAGGGCATGGACGTTCGACAGACCATAAACAGAGCGCGCATCTCTTATATACAGCCTCCACTATAGCCCCGTTGATTGCACATGTCTTCAACCGGGCTATAGGGGAGGGCTTCCCAGAGGAGTGGACTAGGCACACCATTGTGCCTATCCACAAATCTGGCAACACCCTGGACCCAGGGAACTACAGGACCATCATGATTGGCCACATCATGGCCAAACTATACTGTACCATACTTGAGGCAGAGCTCAGCTCATATGCAGAGACTAAGGGGCTACGAGCACGAGGCCAGGCAGGTTTTCGATGAGCTTTCTCTACTATTGATCACATCTTCATTTCGTGCTGCCTCATTGATGGGGCAAGGGTGCAGAAGAAGACACTATATTGCTGCTTTGTGGACTTCCACAAAGCTTCTGATACACTCCCACGAGACAGGCTCTTACGATGCCTCTAGAGCTTGGGAGTACCATCAGGGATGAGTTGGGCCATCTACGCACTCTATGAGCAGGTGACTGGGAGGGTACAGTGTCTAGGAGGTATGTCTGAGGCCATTGCTAGCACCATCGGTGTTAAGCAAAGCTGCCCACTCTCTCCCACTCTATTTGGTCTCTACATCGACGCGATTGAGGACTACATTCTCCGAGCTCGAGGAGAGGTGCAGACCTCACATGTACACATGTCCAAATTTTATTATATGCTTGATGACATTGTCTTGATTTCAGAGTCACCCCAGGGATTACAGCACTACCTGGATGCCCTCGACGAGTTCTGTACACAGAGGGGCTTGAAAGTAAACCTTGGCAAGACCAAGGTCATGATCTTCCACACCTCCCCCATGGTGAGGAATGGAGCAAGATTCACAGCTTGCGGTGGACAGATTGCATGGTGTGTCAAATCGTATTATCACTCTAATGTTTGTTTTAGTGTTAACTTTAAAATGTTCTCCACATACATTCCATAATTTAAAATGGACTCAACCGGCCATCCAATTATTTATTTCGCCATACTCAATTACATTTGCTTTTCTTCATAGTTTTGCACGCATCCTTTGGGCTTTTGTACAACTTTCTCTTTTTCATAACTTCTCAGTAGGAAACATGATGGGTGACTTGATCTCATGCAAAAACAATATTGTGACTTTGTTCACAAAACACATGGGAATCAACCTACTTTAAAAGGATATCTGAGAGGATTGATCATATAACAATACATAGATGGGAATGCTATTATGATGCCATGCAGATTCTCAATTCTATTATTTCAACAAATGTTTTATGAGTGTCTCATGCAAATGGCCATTACTCACAACGATGCTATTCCTAGAGGGCATAAATGTCCTTTCCCCATTCCTTATCAATCTTTCCAAATCAAAGCCTTCACCATCAGTAGTCTGCAGAAAATCAGTGATTCGAACATTCCAAAGGATTAGAGTGAATTCATGGGAAGACATATACAGTAGTGTGTGTGTGTGGTTTGTTTTTTTTTTTTTCTTTTGGGGGGGGGGGGGGGGGGGGTGTGTGTGGGTGTGTGTGTCGGTTTTGTGTGTATGTATATGAGAGAGAGAGAGAGAGCCTCTGCAATAAGTGGCTCCCTACCTCACAATCTAAAAACTCAGCATGTGGGTTCTATCTTGTGGTCCCTCCAAATCCATCCCCTAAGCACCTTTGATTTTCTGAGCCTGGCTCAGTTCTAATCTTTCTGTATCATCCATGGTTGTCATCACCATTTGAACGTTGTGATCCTCATGAACTCAAAGTTAGATTCAAAGGTTCCGCAGAGCAAGTGAGTTTCGTGATGAATCAGACATCACCTGTGCAGCGTGCTTTATGTCTTGTTTGCTAAGTTTGGTATACGGCATTGTGGGATTCCTTTCAGCCCAAGGCTCCAGATTTTTTATAGTTTTATTTTTTGAAGGGAAGTTTGATCTTATGATCTAGATCTCCCTAGGGTTCAACAAATTGAAAATGCGACTGTAAAATGAAGGGTGCAGTACCACAACCATGGGTAGAACATCTAGCACCTACTAGGAATGAACGGAGCCCCAAGGCCTGCTAATAATAGGAATTGGGAAACGACAACCCTAAGATCAAATGAGGACACTGGTTTGAGCTGATGAAGCACTACCAAGAGTGAACGGAGCCCCAAGGCCTGCTAATAATAGGAATTGGGAAACGACAACCCTAAGATCAAATGAGGACACTGGTTTGAGCTGATGAAGCACTACCAAAGCATGCATAGCACTTGCTACCATCAACAGTGTCCACTAAATGCCCAAAGGCCAACGAGAATGTGCCCGAAGGGCACCATTTCATCCCATCACAAGAATAAGGACATGGCCAGCCAGTGAAATTGGCGATTGAACTCTCGCCCCACTCAAAGGAGGCGAAAGGCTCAGCCATCAAAGTTGCCCCGTCAGACAAGGCTCCCAATTTATTTGTGCCTGCAAACTTTATTCATTTCAGATGTTTGCATTGATCTCTACCAGAAGGAGAAGGGAATGTTGGGTGGAAGAGAGAAGTTGGAAAGAAACACAATTATGCACAAATCAAGAAACCAATAGGTAGAACAAATTCAAACACTTTGTTTATATAAAAATAATGTGATAGAGAATCAAAGCAAAAATAATGTTTTCAAACAATTGTTGCCACATTTTAGGAAACAATCAGTCCACTTTTGAGAATCCTAATCATAAAAGGGTTAGATTCATTTGAACACTCTTGGGCAGCTCAGTATGGTGCACACAACTCAGATATTGTCACAGCCGCATAATTAAGGGTTAAGGTACATGCATCAACTCAAATAATTGGAGGCTGGGCCTAACCAAAAATGAGTTGACATACAGGAAATATGAATGCAAACATATAAGATCTAGAAAGGAAACCCCCTCACCAAGGTCTTATAAAATTTTGGGATATACAACGAATAGAACATGGGACATTATTTGAATGTTCTCAAACAAAGCATATATTTTCCCTATCCTTACAAGCCATGTCATACACTCTTTTGTTGTTTGGCTCTTGGGAAACACTAGGACATAATGGTAGATAAGTATATAAGAGTGCATAACTTTATTACCTGCTCACAACTAGATAGAAGATACTACAACGCATAGAAGATGAGTCTATAGCTCGAGCTTGAGCCGACTCTACACACACTCATTATGGCACTCACTTACTCAGATTAGGTTCTCGACATAATCTCGTTATCTACAATGGGATGTCTCAGTGGCCTACCTCAGGAGGATTGACATGCATACCACACTGTCACAGATGGCGGGGGCAGTACAGTAGATTATGTCATGGGATCCAGAGAGGCCATCCACCTACTTACCTCATTCTACCATCCCACCCATACCCATTGAGGCTGATCACCAATACCTCGCGCTCTCCCTCAAGGGAGACACCCCTACACACACCTACAGCACGCATCCCACACACCACCATCCGCTTCACACACAAGCTAGCTCACATATATGCGGCTCAAATCAAGAAGGGTCTTCTCTTGCTTCATCCTCACACTCCACTATCCCTACTCACCTCACAGATAGCATCAGTTCTTCACACATCAGCCATCAGCTTCTTCCCACACACCATTCATTCTAGTCACAGACCTCCTCCCGAGACTATGCCACTAACATCGCTGGTACGATGAGGAATGCAAAGATTTTTACCGCCGACTACGAGCTTAGTGAGCATTGGAAGAGATCACAGAGAGAGAGGCCAAGGGATGGATGAAGACTCTCACACATCAGAAGAGGCGAGCCTTTGAGGAGGCACAAGAGTTTGAGCTATACCATCTCTTTATGAGTATGGGCAGTGCTGCAGCATGGTGTACCCTATAAGAGCCACGCCCGACCACACCTATTGGGGACCTACACACATGGCATGATTATGTTGAGAGATTATATGAGGTACCTGGACAGCCTCCCATGCCCCAACCACTAAGCCCCGCCCTACTAGCTCTTCTCTCTTCAGAGCAAAGATGGTTGAGAGGGCATGGACGTTCGACAGACCATAAGGGATTGCAGAGCAAGCATCTCTTATATACAGCCTCCACTATAGCCCCATTGATTGCACATGTCTTCAACCGGGCTATAGGGGAGGGCTTCCCAGAGGAGTGGACTAGGCACACCATTGTGCCTATCCACAAATCCGGCAACGCCTTGGACCCAGGGAACTACAGGACCATCATGATTGGTCAGAGCATGGCCAAACTATACTGTACCATACTTGAGGCAGAGCTCAGCTCCTATGTAGAGACTAAGGGGCTACAAGCACGAGCCGAGGCAGGTTTTCGATGAGCTTTCTCTACTATTGATCACATCTTCATTTTGTGCTGCCTCATTGATGGGGCAAGGGTGCAGAAGAAGAGACTATATTGCTGCTTTGTGGACTTCCGCAAAGCTTTTGATATAGTGCCACGAGATAGGCTCTTACGATGCCTGTAGAGCTTGGGAGTACCATCAGGGATGATTTGGGCCATCTACACACTCTATGAGCAGGTCACTGGGAGGGTACAGTGTCTAGGAGGTATGTCTGAGGCCATTGCTAGCACCATCGGTGTTAAGCAAGGCTGCCCACTCTCTCCCTCTCTATTTGGCCTCTACATCGACGCGATTGAGGACTACATTCTCTGAGCTCGAGGAGAGGTGCAGACGTCACAGGTACACATGTCCAAATTTTATTATATGCTTGATGACATTGTCTTGATTTTAGAGTCACCCCAGGGCTTACAGCACTACCTGGTTGCCCTCGACGAGTTTTGTACACAGAGGGGCTTGATAGTTAACCTTGGCAAGACCAAGGTCATGATCTTCCACACCTCCCCCATGGTGAGGAATGGAGCAAGATTCATACCTTGCAGTGGACAGATTGAGGTGGTCACTTACTATGTCTACCTCAGAGTCACATTCACGAGCTTGCCTGGCCCCTTCAGCATGAGACAAGCAGCCACCGATAGACTCACATGAGGATATGCAGCTTTAGCCATGTTAGAGCCGAGATGTCACCAGGCACACTTCCAGTAGCCCCGCACGAAGGGGTGGCTATTTGACACATAAGTCACACCAACTATGATGTATGCTTCGACAGTTTGGGCCCCCGGCCTCACAGTCATGCAGTGGGGTGCGATCGAGAGGTCTCGGGCACATATGATCTCGTGACTATTTCGCGGGATCAATACCACATGATATCATCAGGGAAGAGCTAGCTTCACCACCCATGGTAGTAGATGCACTATTCCACACTATTTGCTTTATTCAGAGCATGAGGGAGCTCCCTACAGACAGACTCACACACAGAGCTTTTGAGGCATTGGTACACTCAGGTTAGAGTCTCGTTTCATAGTCATGGACTTGATATGGACAGATTGCCGCCTTTTCAGTATGACCCAGACTCACCTCACATCCACCTCTCTCGTCGTGAGAGGAATGTTGTGCTCAGACAGGATCTATGGCAGCTCTACATCAGTCAGACATCGCACACACCACACATGGGATCGCGACTATCGCACTACCTGGTACCGAGACTATTTCTTAGACATACTAACAGACGGTTTCATCCGACAACCACGCTACATGGATACTTACATGCCTCATAGCTTGAGGGTAGTGATTGGCCAATTGAGACTCTCATTACACATACTAGAGATTGAGACCGGCAAAGCGGCAGACATTCCTATAGAGGAGCACATATGCAGGGTATGCAGAGTAGAGATGGAGAATGAGGAGCACTTTGTATGCAGATGTAGCAAATATGATGACATCAGACGCAGATATGAGACTCTATTTACAGGGCAGCCCACCCTCAGAGAGATCATGGACTCTAGAGACCAACGACACCTCAGGTGATTCTCACTAGAGATACAGAGTCACAGAGATTCCCTACTCCAGCCCACTGTAGTGGCCCATACAGGAGGGAGACACTCAGCTCACTGACTTCTTTATTCCACGATGTGCTCCAGCCCTCCCCCCCTCAGCTCACACACTGAGAGGGGTGACTCTTCAGCAGGCTCAAACTTCTCAAGCTAGGAGAAGACCCCGTGCTATAGGATATTGGGCCCCGAGACTTCACCGACACCAGATTGCAGGGATCCAGGCTCCCCACACTCGCACCATGGAGGAGAGACGATCCCATATGATGGTTGATGGCGCTGTACCCATCAGGGTGGCCCTCACTCCACCTCCACCTATGTATCACATCTTACACCCGCCCACTAGCACAGGATGGAACTAGTTAGTCGTTTCAGATGCATTCTCATGCTTGTCGTACTACCCTTTTGCATATAGACTATCATAGATATCGCACTCCATAAACCTCCACTTTCATGGGTATCTCCACATGCATACTACCGAGATCTATATCAGCTTTCCCAGTTATTTTCAGCACTTTTATCTTTTCTGATTGACAGAAGATACACCCATGTACATCAATTGTCTCATAGGCCGAGTTCGGCCTCCTAATAGACGTAAAATCTCTCTCTCTCTCTCTCTCTCTCTCTCTCTCTCTCTCTCTCTCTCTCTCTCTCTCTCTCTCGCTCTCTCTCTCTCTCTCTCTCTCTCTCTCTCTCTCTCTCTCTCTCATCTCTCTCTCTCTCTCTCTCTCTCTCTCTCTCTCTCTCTCTCTCTCTCTCTCCATACACTCCATACACCCCCACTTTCATCGCTATCTCCACATGCATACTATGGAGATCTATATCAGCTTTACCAGTTTGTTTCAACACTTTTATCTTTTCTTATTGACAGAAGATACACCCATGTACATCAATTTGTCTCATAGGCCGAATCCGGCCTCCTAAGAGACGTAAAAACGCTTTCTTTCTTTCTTCTCCCTCCCTCCCTCCCTCCCTCTCTCTCTCTCTCTCTCTCTCTCTCTCTCTCTCTCTCTCTCTCTCTCTCTCTCTCTCTCTCTCTCTCTCTCTCTCTCTCTCTCTCTCTCTCTCTCTCTCTCTCTCTCTCTCTCCTCTCTCTCTCTCTCTCTCTCTCTCTCTCTCTCTCTCTCTCTCTCTCTCTCTCTCTCTCTCTCTCTCTCTCTCTCTCTCTCTCTCTCTCTCTCTCTATCTCTCTCTCTCTCTCCATACCTGAGGGAGCATCACCAGAGGCAGATGCAACTGACATTTGCCGTCGACTTGGATACGAGAGCATGCCCTTCACAGGTGCATGGAGGGTTGGGAGGGATACATCACGTTTACGAGCACTCATCGTTAAGACGAGCTCTGAGGAGGCACGGACCGCGTTCTTTAGACGTCGATCAGTACTACGTGGACTACCAGGCGGCGCCCTCTACATGGACGAGGACCTCACGAGGATGCAGGTGGCACACCGACGCGCTTGCATGCCACATATACTCCAGGCACGCCCAGAGGGGAGAAAGGCCTTTTACTGGTCTTCATAGATGGACGCCCTATCAAATAGGGCCACGTGGCTTATGAGACATTACTACACCAAGAGAAACCACGGAGAGGCGCAGTGTGGAACTGCAACGGGGCACTCTGGACGCGACCCAGACAGACTCGAGGAGATCGTGGCATCACATGACTTTGCATGTATCACAGAGACACACGAGAGCCTAGAGAGAGGTCTACCACGCATCGCAGGTTTTCATTGGGAATCTGCATTTAGGACCACGACAAGACAAGGTACAGCGCGAGGATCGGGAGGAGTGGCCATCATCTTTCGACACGAGATACAGAGCCGGATCCATATTATAGGTAGAGATGAGGAGGCACAATACATGTGGGTTCGCATGGAGCTAGCACAGGGGAGTTGGATTTACATTGCTATATGCTACTTCCCACCAGGCGGGTCTCGATACGCAGGACAGGATCTTGGGGGACCGACCCGAGACAGAGACTCACCATACACAGCACTTTCAGAGGAGATACTACATTACAACACACTAGGTGAAGTCTTCCTTATGGGCGACTTCAATGGCCGCACTCAGTCACATCAGTGCGAGGCCTATGACTTGGATCACTCACATCTCATAAGGGCCAGAGACCCGGATGAGATGAGCACTAGCAGAGTATCGGCAGATATGGGTCAAGACACCACCGGCTATGGAAGACATCTACTGGAGCTAGGCAGCAGACACCATCTCGTTATATATAACGGGATGAATCGTTGGCCAGGTTCGGGTGGATTTACTTGCTTCCCTCACGCGGGAGGTGAGAGCACAGTCGACTACATTTTGGGTACCACCTCTGGAGCTTCACTCATCCCCTCACTTAGCATTGGACGACGTCCAATTGGCGCTGACCATACATTTATCACACTCACACTCATCTCCGATTCCATTAGACTCTCCCTCACCCACTGAGACACATACCACGATACACTTCACACACAGGCTCTTACACGTTTATGCACACCATTTACACAACCACCTACTCTCGCTCGATCCACTCTC
>CM035406.1:250805427-250817927 GCA_020310875.1 Ceratopteris richardii
TATATGTTGGTGATATTGTGCTTGTTTCAGATTCTGCAGAGGGTCTACAGCGTCACCTACACAGCCTAGATGATGTTTGTACACATAGAGGATTATCAGTGAACCTTGGTAAAACCAAGGTTTTGATATTCCATACATCAGCACAGGTGAGGAGACACAATTCTTTCAGAGGGGCAGGAAGACCCATCGAGGTAGTTGATTCATATGTCTACTTGGGAGTGACTTTCACAGCAGCCTCTAGGGTTTTCTCCATGTCTCAGGCAGCCCGTGATCGCATCACATGTGGATACGCAGTGCTAGCTTTGATGGACAGAGAGTGTCACGAGGCATATTTTCACGAGCCCCGCACAAAGGGGTGGCTCTTCGACACTTTAGTTACCCCAACACTCATGTATGATGCAGCTATATGGGAACCGGGATTAGTCACATCATCATGGACAGCACTGCAGAGGATGCAGATTCTCATGATTGCTAGACTCATCCGCAACAGATCTTCGGTACCCCATGATATCATTAGGGCAGAACTTGCTGCACCACCGATGCTAGTAGAGGCACTCTTCCAAAGAGTATGCCTTACCACGACTGCACCAGGAGGATATCTCACGCATCAGGATAGCCCATGACTACATGATGGAGCACAGGTGCATCGCCACCACTTGGAAAGGCTTCCTCCAGGAGGCACTCCTACCGCCGCCGATGTACCACATACTCCACCCACCTCCACCCATCATCAAGAGTTAGGGTATACACATTCACTCACTCATGGGTCCCCCTTGTATCCGGTGGTCATTATCTGCTGAGCCAGAGCCACGCTCCCCCAAGGCACCATTATTTTATTCCCACTACCTCATCATTACCAGGTACAGTATCCTTTGTTGTTTTCTGCCTACATAGTTTTGTGTAGCGAGTATTTTTTCCTTTCCATTGCTACACAAAGATTACCACAATTGTATATGATTTGGCTCATAGGCCAAGTTTGGCCTTTGGAAGACGTTAATATACCTCTCTCTCTCTCTCTCTCTCTCTCTCTCTCTCTCTCTCTCTCTCTCTCTCTCTCTCTCTCTCTCTCTCTCTCTCTCTCTCTCTCTCTCTCTCTCTCTCTCTCTCTCTCTCTCTCTAGTAAGTACTTTTTTCATTTCATTTTCTGCACAGGGTTACTACACTTGTACATGGTCTTGTCTCATAGGCCAAGTTTGGCCTCAAGTAGACGTTAATATGACTTTCTTTCTTTCTCTCCTCTCTCTCTCTCTCTCTCTCTCTCTCTCTCTCTCTCTCTCTCTCTCTCTCTCTCTCTCTCTCTCTCTCTCTCTCTCTCTCTCTCTCTCTCTCTCTCTCTCTCTCTCTCTCTCTCTCTCTCTCTCTCTCTCTCTCTCTCTCCCTCCCTCCCTCAAACTTCACAAACACCAGATCGCAGACATCCAGGCTCGTGACCATCACGCCATGGAGGAGAGACGATCCCGGATGATGGCAGATCCCGCTGTAGCCATCAAGGCAGCCTTGACTCCACCTCCACCCATGTACCACATCTTACACCCGCTCACTAGTACAGGATGGAGCTAGTTAGTCGTTCAGATGCATTATCATGCTTGTACTACCCTTTTGCATATAGGCTATAGATATAGCACTCCATTCACCGTCCCCCCCCCTCCCACTTTCATGGGTATCTCTACATGCATACTACAGAGATCTATATCAGCCTTGCCATCTTTTTTTCAGTACTTTTATCTTTTCCGATTGACAGAAGATACACCCATGTACATTGATTTGTCTCATAGGCCGAGTTCAGCCTCCTAATAGACGTAAAAACACTTTCTTTCTCTCTCTCTCTCTCTCTCTCTCTCTCTCTCTCTCTCTCTCTCTCTCTCTCTCTCTCTCTCTCTCTCTCTCTCTCTCTCTCTCTCTCTCTCTCTCTCTCTCTCTCTCTCTCTCTCTCTCTCTCTCTCTCTCTCTCTCTCTCTCTCTCTCTCTCTCTCTCTCTCTCTCTCTCTCTCTCTTCTCTCTCTCTCTCTCTCTCTCTCTCTCTCGCCTGCCTCCACTAAGCTCGTCGACCTCTACCCACTCGCCCTCGTCGATCCATGCCCCGTCGCGTGCCTCCATAGTCTTGTCGACCTCTGCCCACCCACCCTAAACCCTAAACCGCCCCCCTGCCCGACCGAACCCCGACCTTGCCCGACACACACCCAAGCTTGTCCGACCCATCCCATGTCTGACCGGACCTTGCTGCACCCATCCACAATATGTGCAACCTTAACCCTAACCCTAACACTAACCATAATCCTAACCCTAACTTGAACCCTAACCCTAACCCTAACCCTAGCCTTAATCCCAAACCCTAAGAAACCCCAACCTCTCTCTCTCTCTCTCTCTCTCTCTCTCTCTCTCTCTCTCTCTCTCTCTCTCTCTCTCTCTCTCTCTCTCTCTCTCTCTCTCTCTCTCTCTCTCTCTCTCTCTCTCTCTCTCTCTCTCTCTCTCTCTCTCTCTCTCTCTCTCTCTCTCTCTCTCTCTCTCTCTCTCTCTCTCTCTCTCTCTCTCTCTCTCTCTCTCTCTCTCTCTCTCTCTCTCTCTCTCTCTCTCTCTCTCTCGCCTGCCTCCAACTTCGCCATCAGAGCCGCCTGTCACACCTCCCAGCTTCCGCCCTTGCCGAAACTCTAACCCGCCCCATGCGCTATGGAAACCCTAACCATAGGTATGAACAGCTTCGATGCGCTACCCAAAACCCTAACCCCCAAACCTAACCCTAACCCTAAACCCTAATCCCAAACCCAAACCCTAAGCTCACAGATTGAAACCCTAACCCTAATCCTCTCTCTCTCTGAAGTAGTGTGTCTCTCTCTCTGAAGTAGTGTGGCTCTCTCCCGGGCTAATAACTGTTTCCTACAGTTATTAGCCACTCCCACCCTTGCTCCATCGCGCATCGGGCGCGCTCCCGTCTTCATCGCAAGTCTTTAGGCTCAGTACTCTGAGCATTTTTTCATCTTCGAATGCAATGAGCGCTACGGCTAAGAAGGACGATTTGACAAAAATGGAGGACAAACTGACCATAGCTATCAAAGAAAACAAGAAGATGGTGGACTCCACTATCACGGCCATCATCAGCCGCCTCTCAAAGCTCGAGAAGGAAGTAGAAACATATCATAAGGAGAGGGAAGCATGGCAGAAAGAGAAAGAAGAATGGGCTAAGGAGAGGGCAAACATGAAAGAGGAATTGGAGCTCCTCAAAACTTCAATGGTCTCTCTTACACCCGAAGAAGGAGAGATTAATATGAACAAGACAGAAGCTCTCAAAGAAGAACTCACCAAATCCTTGACCGAGAGCATGGAAAACAAATTAGAAGCTACCAAAGAAGGGTGGATCGACATAGTGAAGAAGAACATCAAAAAAGAAGCCAAAGAGAAAGCACAAAAGGAAGAAGCCCTCATCGTGCACACCACTATTGAGGAAGAAAAGATGAGACATGCCCGCCGTCTCAATGTACGCATCACGGGCATTGAAGAAAAAGAAGGCTCTACCCCCGAGTCCGATGGGAAGACACTATGCAAGATACTCGGCTACAAAGAGGAGTCCCCCCCATTCATCAAGTCTTGGAGAACGGGACGAGACCCCACGAAGAAGAGAGCTCTCATTCTACACTTCCCTTCCGAAGATATAAGATCTACTTTCCTACTCAAGAGGGTGATTTTGAGAGCACTTGATGGCCCCCCCATCTACCTTGACGATGATCTCACACCCATGCAGGTAGCACACCGTCGTGCATGCATGCCGAGAGTACATCAAGCTCGCAAAGAAGGAAAGAAGGCTTCATACAGAGATGGTCGTGTCATCATTGATGGCAAGGCCATCCCATAGGGATTCGCGGCCTGTGAGACACTCGAGGAGATACACCTTGCAGTTTGGAACTGCAATGGAGATCTATGGACACACCTAGAGAGATTGGAAGAGGTGCGCAAAGGCAAAGACATCATTATGCTCACAGAGACACATGAGAGCCCGGACCGGGGCCTACCTCGTGTCCACGGTTTTCAGTGGGAGTCCACATACAGAGAGTGTACAAGTCAGCACACCACCCGAGGATCAGGAGGAGTAGCCATACTCTTTAGAGATGGACTTCAGAGCAGGATACAGATAGTCGCACGTGATTCACAGGCCAGATATCTTTGGATTCGACTCCAGCTCTCGCAGGAGCGGATCATCTTCATAGCATTATGCTACTTTGCTCCTTCTAGCTCGCGTTTCGCTATCATAGATCGAGAGGAGGACTCACCATACACTTGCTTGTCAGAAGAGATTACAGAGTACTCTGCATTAGGGGAAGTCTTCCTTATGGGAGACTTCAATGCCAGGACAGGCAATGATCAGTGTGAGATATTTGACCCAGAAGACCCGGAGATACTACATACCATAGAGGATGAGTCTACAGCTCGAGCTTCAGCTGACGCTACACACACTCACTATGGCACTCACCTACTCAGACTAGGCTCTCGACATAATCTCGTTATCTATAACGGGATGACTCAGTGGCCTACCTCAGGAGGATTGACATGCATACCACACTCAGTCACAGATGGCGGGGGAAGTACAGTAGATTACGTCATGGGGTCCAGAGAGGCCATCCACCTACTTACCTCATTCACCATCCCACCCATACCCATTGGGGCCGATCACACATACCTCGCACTCTCCCTGAAGGGAGACACCCCTACACGCATACCCACAGCACGCATCCCACACACCACCATCCACTTCACACACGAGCTAGCTCACATATATGCGGCTCGAGTCGAGCAGGGTCTTCTCTTACTTCATCCTGACACTCCACTATCCCTACTCACCTCTCAGATAGCATCAGTTCTTCAGACATCAGCCATCAGCTCCTTCCCACACACCATCCATTCTCGTCACACACCTCCTCCCGGGACTATGCCACAACATCGTTGGTATGATGAGGATTGCAGAGATCTTTACCGCCGACTACGAGCTCAGCGAGCATTGGGAGAGATCACAGAGAGAGAGGCCAAGGGACAGATGAAGACTCTCACACGTCGAAAGAGGCGAGCCTTTGAGGAGGCAAAGGAGCTTGAGCTATACCATCTCTTTATGAGTATGGACAGTGCTGCAGCATGGCGCAGCCTACGAGAGCCACGCCCGACCACACCTATTGGAGACCCACACACATGGCATGATTATGCTCAGAGGTTATATGAGGTACCTAGGCAGCCTCCCATTCCCCAGCCACTTGAGCCTCGCCCTACTAGTTCTTCTCTCTTCACAGCAAAGATGGTTGAGAGGGCCATACGACGACTTCGACATGGACATTCGACAGACCACGCAGGATTGCAGAGCGAGCATCTCATATATGCAGCCTCCACTATAGCCCCGTTGATTGCACATGTCTTCAACCGGGCTATAGGAGAGGGCTTCCCAGAGGAGTGGACTAGGCACACCATTGTGCCTATCCACAAATCTGGCGACACCCTGGATCCAGGGAACTACAGGACCATCATGATTGGCCACACCATGGCCAAACTATACGGTGCCATACTTGAGGCAGAGCTCAGTTCATATGCAGAGACTGAGGGGCTACGAGCACGAGGCCAAGCAGGTTTTCGACGAGCTTTCTCTACTATTGATCACATCTTCATTCTGCGCTGCCTCATTGATGGGGCAAGGGTGCGGAAGAAGAGGCTATATTGCTGCTTTGTGGACTTCCGCAAAGCTTTTGATACAGTGCCGCGAGAGAGGCTCTTCCAACGCCTCCAGAGCTTGGGAGTACCATCAGGGATGATTTGGGCCATCTATGCACTCTATGAGCAGGTGACTGGGAGGGTACGGTGTCCAAGAGGTATGTCTGAGGCCATTGCTAGCACCATCGGTGTTAAGCAAGGCTGCCCACTCTCTCCCACTCTATTTGGTCTCTACATTGACGAGATTGAGGACTACATTCTCCGAGCTGGAGGAGAGGGTGCAGACCTCGCAGGTACACATGTCCACATTTTATTATATGCCGATGACATTGTTTTGATTTCAGAGTCACCCGAGGGATTACAGCGCCACCTTGAGGCCCTGGATGAGTTTTGTACACAGAGGGGCTTGACAGTAAACCTTCGCAAGACCAAGGTCATGATCTTCCACACCTCCCCCATGGTGAGGAATGGAGCAGGATTCAGAGCTGGTGGTGGACAGATTGAGGTGGTCACTTCCTATGTCTATCTCGGAGTCACATTCACGAGCTTGCCTCGCCCCTTCAGCATGAGACAGGCAGCCACCGATAGACTCACACGCGGATATGCAGCTTTAGCCATGTTAGAGCGGAGATGTCACCAAGCACACTTCCAGGAGCCCCGCACGAAGGGCTGGCTATTTGACACACTGGTCAGACCAGCTATGATGTAGGCTGCGACGGTTTGGGCCCCAGGTCTCACAGTCACCCAGTGGAGTGCGATCGAGAGGCCACAGGTACGTATGATCTCGCGATTATTTCGTGGGAAACAGTCGGTGCCACATGACATCATCAGGGCAGAGCTAGCTGCACCACCCATGGCAGTAGAGGCACTATTCCAGACTATCTGCTTTATTCAGAGGATTAGGGACCTCCCTACAGATAGACTCACACACAGAGCTCTTGAGGCATCTATACAGATATCAGAGTTAGGATATGAGAGAGCTTGGTACACTCAGGTTAGAGTCTGGTTTGATAGTCATGACTTGATATGGACAGATTGCCGCCTTTTCAGTATGACCCAGACTCACCTCACATCCACCTCTCTCGTCGTGAGAGGAATGTTGTGCTCAGACAGGATCTCTGGCAGCTCTACATTAGTCAGACATGGCACACACCACACATGGGATCGAGACTATCGCACTATCGAGACCAGTTCATAGACATACTAGCTGACGGTTTCATCCAGCGACCACGCTACATGGATACTCACATGCCTCATAGCTTGAGGGTAGCGATTGGCCAGCTGAGAGTCTCATCACACCGACTCGAGATTGAGACGGGCAGAGCCGCAGACATTCCCAGAGAGGAGCGGATATGCAGAGTATGCAGAGTAGAGATGGAGGATGAGGAGCACTTTGTATGCAGATGTAGCGCATATGATGGCATCAGATGCAGATACGAGACTCTGTTTGCAGGGCAGCCCACCCTCCGAGAGATCATGGACTCTAGAGACCAGCGACAGCTCGGGCGATTCTTACTAGAGATACAAAGTCACAGAGATTCCCTACTCCAGCCTACTGTAGCACTCCATACAGGAGGGAGACAGAGTCAGCTCACTGACTTTTTTATTCCACGACGTGCTGCAGCCCTCCCCCCCTCAGCCCACATACCGAGCGGGGTGACTCTTCAGCAGGCTCAGATATCTCGAGCTAGGAGACGACCTCGTGATATAGGATATCGGGCCCCGAGACTTCACCGACACCAGATTGCGGAGATCCAGGCTTGTGACCATCGCGCCATGGAGGAGAGACGATCCCAGATGATGGCCGATCCCGTTGCAGCCATCAGGGTGGCCCTGACTCCACCTCCACCTATGTATCACATATTACATCCCACCCACTAGCACAGGATGGAGCTAGTTAGTCGTTTTAGATGCATTCTCATGGTTGTTGTACTACCCTTTTGCATATAGACTATCATAGATATCGCACTCCATACACCCCCCACCACTTTCATGGGTATCCCCACATGCACACTACGGAGATCTATATCAGCTTAACCAGTTTCTTTTCAGCACTTTTATCTTTTCTGATTGACAGAAGATACACCCATGTACATCGATTTGTCTCATAGGCCGAGTTCGGCCTCCTAATAGACGTAAAAACACTTTCTCTCTCTCTCTCTCTCTCTCTCTCTCTCTCTCTCTCTCTCTCTCTCTCTCTCTCTCTCTCTCTCTCTCTCTCTCTCTCTCTCTCTCTCTCTCTCTCTCTCTCTCTCTCTCTCTCTCTCTCTCTCTCTCTCTCTCTCTCTCTCTCTCTCTCTCTCTCTCTCTCTCTCTCTCTCTCTCTCTCTCTCTCTCTCTCTCTCTCTCTCTCTCTCTCTCTCTCTCTCTCTCCCTCCCCTCTAGTTATTAGCCGCTCCCATAGCGCATCCAGCGGGCTCCCATGTTCATCGCAAGTCTTTGGGCTCATCACACTAAGCATTTTCCCATCTTCTATCACCATGACAACTACGGCTAAGGAGGATTTGATGAAAATGGAGGACAAACTCACCATAGCTATCAAAGAAAAGAAGAAGATGGTGGACTCCACTATCAAGACCATCATCAACCGCCTCTCAAAGCTCGAGAAAGAAGTAGAAACATATCATAAGGAGATGGAAACACGAAAGAAAGAGAAAGAAGAATAGGAGAGGGAGAGCAAGAAGGGAATAGAGGAATGGGCTAAGGAGAGAGAAAACATGAAAGAGGAATTGGAGCTCCTTAAAGCTTCGATGGTCTCTCTCACACACGAAGAGGCAGGGAGAGATTAATATGAACAAGACAGAAGCTCTCAAAGATGAACTCACCAAAGCCTTGGCTGTGAGCATGGAAAGAAGCTAGAAGCTACCAAAGAAGGGTGGATCGACATAGTGAAGAAGAACATCAAAAAAGAAGTCAAACAAGAAGCAGAAAAGGAAGAAGCCCTCACCGTGCATACCACTATCGAGGGAAAAAAGATGAGACAAGCCCTTCGTCTCAATGTATGCATCACGGGCATTGTAGAAAAAGAGGGTTCTACCCCCGAGTCTAATGGGAGTACACTATGCAAGATGCTCGGCTACAAAGAGGAGTCTCCTCCCCCCCCCCCCCCCCTCGGCCGGTTCATCAAGTCTTGGAGAATAGGGCAAGACCCCATGAAGAAGAGAGATCTCATTCTACACTTCCCCTCCAAAAATTTAAGATCTACTTTGCTTCCCAAGAGGGTGATTTTGAGAGCACTTGATGGCCCCCCCCCCTTTTTCTACCTTGATGATGATCTCACACCCATGCAAGTAGCAGATCATCGTGCATGCATGTTGAGGGTACACCAAGCTTGCAAAGATGGAAAGAAGGCTTCATACTGATGTCCTCTCATCATTGATGGCAAGGCCATCCCATACGGATTTGCAGCATGTGAGACACTCGAGGAGATACACCTTGAAGTTTGGAACTGCAATGGAGATCTATGTACACACCCAGAGAGGTTGAAAGAGGTGCATAGAGGCAGAGACATCATTATGCTGACAAAGACACATGAGAGCCCAGACCAGAGCATACCTCGAGTCCAAAGTTTCGCATGATCAAGATAGCCGGACGTGATTCACAGGCTGATATCTTTGGATTCGACTCTAGCTCTCATAGGAGCGTATCATCTAAATAGTGTTATGCTACTTTGCTTCTTCTAGCTCGTGGCTCGCTATCATAGATCGAGAGGAGGACTCACCATACACTGCTTGTCAGAAGAGATTACAGAGTACTCTCCAGTAGGGGAAGTGTTCCTTATGGGAGACTTCAATGCAAAGACAGGCAATGATCAGTGTGAGATATTCGACCCAGAAGACCCACAGATATTGCATACCATAGAGGATGAGTTTATAGCTCGAGCTTGAGCTGACTCTACACACACTCACTATGGCACTCATCTACTCTGACTAGGCTCTCGACATAATCTCGTTATCTATAACGGGATGGCCCAGTGGCCTACTCGGGAGGATTGAGATGCATACCACACTCAATCAAAGATGGCGGGGGAAGTACAATTGATTACCTCATGGGATCTAGAGAGGCCATCCACCTACTTACCTCATTCACCATCCCACCCATACCCATTGGAGCCGATCACACATACCTCGCGCTCTCCCTCAAGGGAGACACCCCTACATACACACCAGCAACACGCATCCCACACACCACCTTCCACTTCACACACGAGCTAGCGCACATATATGCGGCTCAAGTCGAGAAGGATCTTCTCTTGCTTCATCCTAAAACTCCACTCCCCCTACTCACCTCACAGATAACATCAGTCCTTCAGACATCAGCGGTCAGCTCCTTCCCACACACCATCCATTCTCGTCACACACCTCGTCCCAGGACTATGCCACAACATCGCTGGTATGATGAGGAACACAGAGATCTTTATCGCCGACTACGAGCTCGGCGGCAAGGGGATGCATGAAGACCCTAACACGTTGGAAGAGGCAAGCCTTTGAGGAGGCACATGAGCTTGAGCTTTACCACCTCTTTATGAGTATGGACAATGCTGCAGCATGGCATACCCTACGAAAGCCACACCTGACAGCACCTATTGGGGACCTGCATACATGGCATGATTATGTTGAGAGATTATTATGAGGTACCTGGGCAGCCTCACATTACCTAGTCACTTGAATCTCGCCCTACTAATTGTTCTCTCTTCAGAGCAGAGAGTTGAGAGAGCCATAGGACGACTACGACATGGACGTTCGACAGACCACACGGGATTGCAAAGTGAGAATCTCATATACGTAGGCTCTACTATAGGCTCACCATTATGCCTATCCACAAATCTGGTGACACCCTAGATCTAGCGAACTATAAGACCATCATGATAGGCCACACCATAGCCAAACTATACGGTGCCATACTTGAGGTGGAGCTCTGCTCATATGCAGAGACTAGCTCATATGCAGAGACTAGCACGAGGCACGCAGGTTTTCGATTGGCTTTCTCTACTATTGATCACATCTTCATTTTGCGCTGCCTCGTTGATGGGGCAAGGGTGCGGAAGAAGGTATTATATTGCTGCTTTATGGATTTCCGCAAAGCTTTTGAGACAGTGCCACGACAAAGGCCCTTCTGACGCCTCCACATCTTCGGAGTACCATCAGGGATGTTTTGGGCCTCCTATGCACTCTATGAGTAGGTGACTAGAAGGGTACAGTGTACAGGAGGTATGTCTGAGGCCATTGCTAGCACCATCGGCGGTCCACTCTCCCCCACTCTATTTGGTCTCTACATCGACCAGATTGAGGACTACATTCTCCGAGCAGGAGAAGAGGGTGCATACCTCGCAAGTACACATGTCGACATTTTATTATATACCGACGATAGTGTATTGATTTCAAAGTCACCCGAGCGATTACAGTGCCACCTGGATGCCCTAGATGAGTTTTGTACATAGAGGCGCTTGACAATAAACCTTGGCGAGACCAAGGTTATGATCTTCCACATCTCCCCCATGTTGAGGAATGGAGCAGGATTCACAGCTGGCAATGTGTCCGGATTCACAGCTGGCCATGGACACATTGAGGTGGTCACTTCCTATGTCTACCTCGAAGTCACATTTACGAGCTTGCCTGGCCCCTTCACCATGAGGCAGACAGCCACTGATAGACTCACACGAGGATATGCAGCTTTAGCCATGTTAGAGTGGAGATGTCACCAGGCACATTTCCTCGAGCCCCGCACGAAGGGGTGGCTATTTGACACACTAGTTAGACCAGTTATGATGTGTGCTCCGATAGTTTGCGCCCGAGGCCTCACAGTCACCAAGTGCAATGCGATCGAGCACTTCTATCTTTTCCAATTGATAGAAGATACACCAATGTACATCGATTTGTCTCATAGGCGAAGTTCGGCCTCCTAATAGACGTAAAAACTCCCTCCCTCCCCCACCCCCCCCCCCTTCCCTCCCTCCCTCCCTCCCCCACCCCCCCCCCCCCCCCCTCCATCCCTCCCTCCCTCCCTCCCTCCCCCACTCTCCCCCTCCGTCCCACCCTCCCCCCCCCCCCCTCCCTCCCTCCCTCCCTCCCTCCCTCCCTCCCCCCCCCCCCCCCCCTCCCTCCCGCCCCTCCCTCCCTCCCCCCCCTCCCTCCCCTCCCCTCCCCTCCCCTCTCCCCCTCCCTCCCTCCCTCCCTCTCCCCCCCCCCCTCCCTCCCTCTGTGTGTGTGCGCGCGCGCATGCGTGCGTGTGTGTGTGTGTGTGTGTGTGTGTGTGTGTGTGTGTGTGTGTGTGTGTGTGTGTGTGTGTGTGTGTGTGTGTGTGTGTGTGTGTGTGTGTGTGTGTGTGTGACACCTCAAGAACACGATGGAAGCTCCAAATGAAGAAGAAGATGGAAAAGAAGAAACTCAGGAAGAGAGATGCACGAAATTCTATTGAACATGGCCCTTTTCACATGGTCTTTGGGCCAAAAAAAAAAAAAAGTCTAGCAAAATGAGTCCTAAAAATTCTAGAGAAATTACTAAGGGTTGGAAAGCACTCTTTAGGCTCAAGAGGTCCTTGATCTTTACAGAAATTGAGTGTTTAGATTGGTAAAAATATATATCAAATGAACAGAATTTAGGCATGTATGGCAGGTGATGTCTTTTGGACCCAACTCTCTTTACTTTGAAGCTCTTTAGCATTGCTAATCACCTGGTGTGCACTCAGCCATTCATGCTTTGATCTCATATGCCACACTGTAACTTGTGTTATTTGGATTTCCATAATATCAGATATCATTTCTTGTGAAGGAAGGCAGGTGAGTGGGTGGGTGGGTGCATGTGTGTGTGTGTGTGTGT